>CM076584.1:447566809-448027963 GCA_034641835.2 Pinus albicaulis
GTGTTACACCATTTTTGGTCATCTAACCTATTATCATTAGATGGACCCAAGTACACCATATAAGACTAATTTTACCCTAAGTAAAATTTCTTTCACTATGTAAAATAACTTAATAAAACACTTTTATTAGGTTGTTTATGGTCTAAACAGGAAACCCCAAAGGGAAATATTAAACAAATCTATATTTGTTTGATTTTCCTCATGGAATAATTAATTAAATAGTAATTTAATTATTATTCCTGGTCATATTTAACCCAAAACAAGGAAATTAATTAGATAAATCCTTATTTATCTTATTATTTTCTAGGAATAATTATTTAAATATTATTTAAATAACATTCCTTGTTAAATATGACTAAATCATTTATAAATAATTAAATAAATGATTATTTATTTAATTATCATTCAACCACTTCCTCAAAATGATAAATAAATCATTTATTTATTTATCATTTACAAATAAAGGGATTTGACCCAAGTCAAATGCCTTTTCCCTCCAACAAATATAATAAAATATTCCATAAAAGGTGGATCTAGATTTGGTTAATATTATTTTAATCATGCACCAAGATCTAGAATGACCCAATATTTTGTTATAAATAGAAGGGTTTTTCCTACCATTCTTCACTTTTTGTTGCCTATTAGATCACTCTGGATCTATACTCTTGGTCTGACTTTGAGCCATTATCATTGTCAAATTTTCCATTATTTCACTTTGTGAGCTCCCTTTGAGTTATATGTTTGTCTAGGTTTTCTACACCAACAAGGGAGAGAAATTCTAGATCTGAAGTGCTGAGGATTTTCAAGAACACATCCCATTGAGGAGAATTGGAAACACATTTCTTTTTTTCCTCCCAAGTGCCCTTAATATATAATTCTTTCAAAAATATTGTTCTTGTCTTGTCTATTGGATGCATGGAGCAAAACCTTTATTTTTACTACTTAATGTCTTTTTATGCATAGATCTGGATTTTTGTAGCATTTGTCTTGGTCAACTAACTGCGGATCTGAAGATATTGGCAGCCATCTTTTGTTGTTAGGGCTACAAGTTATGCATAGCGAAAGTGGTCTTTTTTCGTACACTTCGAATAAAGGTTCATACTAACAATTAGCGACTCCACACTAGTTTTCATTTATGACCACTGTCGTTTTTTATATTCCTGCATATCCAGCTGTTTCAGACCCTAGGGTTTTTCTTCAGATTTTTGTTTTTCCTATTTTTATGGTGTTTTTCACTTATAAAACCCTAAAACATTAACATTTCTAACTTCCACATGTTTCTGGCCCTATTGCACAGGTAACAGACATCAGCCGTAGTTGAGACAACGAAATTTTCTAAAATCTGCCGCCGAGAGAGTCGGAACTGCAGGTTGCAATTTTTTGCCCAGAACCTGCGACCTGGACTGTAGGACAAAATTTTCAGCCGAGAACTTGTGACCTGCACTTTTTTCTGCTATTTTTCTGCCACTTTTCTAAGTTTGTCTGAAGCTTCTGTCAGGGTTTTCCAGCCTTTGTCTCAGCCCGTTTAGACCTGTTTCTGATCTATTTTACTCATCTAAGTGGGAATCTATCCCCCTAGGGCTTAAGTACCCTCCACTTTTTGTGGAGGATTTTTAGCTATTTCAGGAGTCTGAATTTTCATAGTTTTAGCCTTTTTCTTTTAAGATCTGATACCTCACCTTCAGATCCCTTTTAGATCAGCTCTTCTCCCTTTCAAATCACCTCATATAGTTTTTTTTGGGTTTGCCTCTTGGGTCACCTCCTTGTCCCTTCTGCCTTTGGCTAATTTCCTCTTTTTTTGCAGCAACCTTGCCTCTGCCTCTTTGTTGTTTTCTACACCTCTTTCTAGCAGATTTCTCCTTTAGATCCCTGTCCCTCCCGACCTTACATCTATTGGCCCCTTTTTAGTGTGTTTTGACTATATTTTTTCCCCCTTTTAGACTAGTTTTGAGAGACCTGTCTTCTTGGGTTAGATTGATGCTTTGTTAGCTGTTAATTTTCTGTTATTTCAATTTTATATACTGTTATCTGTAGATTTATTTTCAGTTGTGCATCAAAATTTTTTCTTTTACTTTCAAAACGTTTGGGTTTAAAAATTAAAATTAACACACACCACACACTGACCCTAAGTGAAGAAGAGCCTGGTTAACACCGCGAGGCAAAGACTTTAAAATTAATTGACACTACACCTCTCTGCCCTTATTTCGACATTGTAATCACTTGATTATGCACCTCCCTGCCCTTTTTGGTCATTATTCTCCGCTTTGTACCGTCATCATTGTGCCCCCAAGGCACATATCCTGAAGACTTATTGGCCTTCACCCTCAATTTCCGATTGGTTGACTTGCTCCTTCCCACCGTCGCCGCATTAGTCCTCCCCCAAGTCCTCACTCCAACTCCTCTTTTGATTCTTTGGGTTCTCCCCCTATTACCTTCACCATGTCTGGTACAGGGCCTAATGCTAGCGACAACCCCGGCCCTAATGCTGGGAATGTTACTAGTGGAATCGCCACGGAAACTACCTCGGTTGTCCCTTTGCTCCCCTATATGGCAGGTCTCAGTCTCCCCAATTTTAATCAGTTGATCAATGACCCTATCCGCCACGATGTTGGTTGGCGTGCTATGACCACCAAGCTCCCCTCCAACATTCGTAAGTTCGAAGGTCTTGCTGGAGAAGATCCCTGTAAACATGTCCGATCTTTTCACATGTGGTGTTCATCCAATTCCATTACCGATGATTCTATCCATCTTCGGTTGTTCCAATGCATGCTTACAAGTGAAGCCTATAAGTGGTATGTTGACCAAACTGCCTCTTCCCATACCACCTTTTTGAACTCTTGCTCACGCCTTCTTATCTTACTTCCAGCTCCCTTTATGATATGACACTGGTATCGAGCTGTTGACTTATTTTCATCAATCATCTGGGACCCGCCTATCCGATCACATTCAGGAATGGCAGAGACGAAAGAGCCTATGTCGAGCTCCTACCTTCGAAGATCATGTCTATATGGACTGGTTTCTTAGATCTCTCTTACCTGCCATCGGAAAAGATGTTGCCTCTCAATTTCCTCAAACTGAAGAAGCCTTATTTTTACGAATAGGCATGTCCGCCTTGAAATATTACCTGATCTATGCTAAATTCGGTTACGTTTATACCATCCTTCCTGACCTCCCCAGACCCGGTGGCGCTAACGCCCCGGGGGCATCTCATTCTGCCGACGGTATCGTTGGAAAACTCTCTCATCCATATGCTCAACCTCCCATGGGCTATGGTCTCCCTCCAGGAGGGGCCGACACCTTTAGCACTTTTCCCCCTCCAGGTACCATGTATCCAGGATATGGCATACCTCATCCTTTTGCCCAACCTCCTGCTTACCTCAATGTTTCCCAACCTTACCATTATCCTTATGCATAGCCTGGTGCCCCTGCTCCTCCGGCATTTGCACCTCCGCCTCCCTTGCCTTCTCAACCCCAGCAACAGCAACTACCACCTCCTTCAGGACAAGTATTTTCATAGTAGGGTGCAAATAATCCTCCATTAGGGGAAATTTGAGGTCTAAAATGGGCCTCCTAAGGAAATAATAAAATAATAGTGGAAATAATAAAATAATATTTGATTGCATCATCAAATTTTAGAGGGAAAAAATAAAAATCTACTTTTTCATCTCATATTTTCAACTTATCTCCCAAATTTTTTGCTCAAATTTCGAGCAGGAGTACTCGTTGGATGCAAAATCTAATTCCTCATCCAAGGAGTACCCATGTTGCATACTTTTGATGGACTCTGCTACATGAAAAATGAGAAATACATAAAACAACGTGATTGCAATCATTTTTTTCATGTATTTCTCATTTTGCATGTAGAAGGATCCATTGAAAGTATGCAACATGGGTACTCTTTGGATGATGAATTAAATTTTGCATCCAATGAGTACTCCCACTCGAAATTTGAGTAAAAAATTTGGGAGATAAGTTGAAAATATGAGTTGAAAAGTAGTTTTAATATTTTATTATTTTTTAATATTTTTA
The DNA here is from genome assembly GCA_034641835.2 of Pinus albicaulis. NCBI lineage: Eukaryota > Viridiplantae > Streptophyta > Pinopsida > Pinales > Pinaceae > Pinus > Pinus albicaulis. The sequence goes on from CM076584.1 coordinate 447,570,839, forward strand.
CCCTTTTACATAAAAAATGGTGAATCATCCCCCATGGTTGACATCATCATCTTGAGTCCTATTGGTTCTTAAAATTTTTATTTTTTTTGTACATTTTTCTCAGGAGGCCCATTTTAGAACTCAAAATTCCCCTAATGCTTCTTCTCAAAGGAAGAGGAAAGGAAATGAAAATCAATCTGCCCCTGGTACTTGTGGACCTAATCCTCAAGGTAATGACCCTAACACTGCTAACCAGCAACAGGGCACTCAGCCCAAGTCGGACAGGCCTATTTGTAGAAAATAAGCCTTGTTCGTGTTGCGGTGTCTACAGTCACTACACTCATGATTGTTCCTTTTTACCATAGATGTGGCAGATGTGGGAGTCTCAGGCCACATTGTGAGGATAGCATGCCTCCCCTACTACTCCCCCCAATGCAGCTACTTCTCAACCGACTGTGTTTATCGGTCCTTTCCCTCAGCAAGGATTCATGGCTACCCAGCCACCTCACGGACCAGTAGCCACTCAACCTTCCCCTTCTGGTTCCACCGATTACTAGATCCTCATCATGAACTCTGATACACTTTTACCTGTTGACCTTAACCTTCAAAATTTCTCTCGTCAGTACCCCAAGCTTTCCGCTCTATCCGTCCCTGAGTCACCCTATTCAGGTTCTACCAGGCCTCTTTCGACATCCAATGGTTCTTTGCATATCCCTCAACCCAAATTTGAGGTTCATACCAAGATTCCTGAGGGACCATTACACCGAAATGTTGCTTCTGGTTGAGCTTGTCATGTGTATAGCATAGTAGATGATTTGGCACAATCCCCTCCCACCATTTCCACACTGGAAATCCTCCAGTCCTACCCTTCTCAAAAGAAGGTGCTACTATTTTTCGAGGGTGCTGTAGATCTTGATGATGACCAATTGATTGTTTTCGACACCCATCAATCAGAGCATCCTCCTCTCCCTACTTTTGTTGCCTTCTAAATCCTAGTCAAAATCTGGAATGCTAATGTTTCCCAGTGCATCATTGATGAGGGGGCATCCACTTGTGTGATGTTTGCTTCGGTTTGGAAGCAACTTGGCTCTCCTGAGTTGGCCCCTTCCACGATCACTCTTTGAGCATGGGATGGCCACGTCTCCCAGCCCATTGGCCTATTCCGCAGCTGTCCTATCACTCTTATGGGCAAGACTTTTTGCATTGACGTTGAAGTCATCGATGCCCCTCTTGATTATAACATCCTTTTGGGGTGTAACTACACCTATGCCATGTATGCTATCCCATCTGCAGTATACTACAAGATGTCTTTCCCTCATAGTGGAAAGATAGTCACCATTGACCAGTTGACATATCATGAGCCAAAATCTTAGACCTCCCCCGATACGACCATCTCTTCTTTAGCCAATAATAAAACTATCAATTCTTTAACCAGTGTCTCCCCCGGCGTCTACAAAGACTCCTCTTTGCGTGGAACCTTCCCTAGTCTTCCTCCCCTTCCTATCTCTGATCCCATCATATCGAATGTTTGCATGATACAATCATCTCAGGCTGCCCTTAAGCGCCTCGCATCGGCTAGTCAGCAACCTCAACCCCAACATCGCCCACCACAACCTGTTCCTAGCCCTTCATCTCAGCCAATCGGACCTCCTCATGATGGCCCTTCTCCTACATCTAGTACCCATGAGCCCCTTTATCCTCCTGGGTCAGTTCCACCAGGCCTCAACCATCTTGGATTCATCCCTCCTGGTCATTACCCCGCTGGTCAGATACCCTTCCTTGCTCCCCCTCTCGGATTTTATTTGGTTCCCATCATGGCCACCCTTTCTCTCCCCAACCTGACCCTGGGTATACCCGTCTGGTACCTTGATCCTCTAGCCGCTACCCCACCTGGTCATCCCAAACCCTACCTTGCTTTGACACCGGTTCAACCGGTTCCCCTAGCTTCTTTCGTTGCTACAGTGCCTCCAGCACCTCAACAAGACTTTTCTCCTATTGTGACAGCTCTGGGAAAGAAAGGAAAAGCTTGCAAGGGGGCATCCAAAGACAAGGCCACCCTAACTGACCTTGTCCCTTCTCTGCCCAAAAAGTCGTGCGCCTTGTGTGATGTCGTCGGTCATGCCACCCATAATTGTCTCGAATTTCCCCGTATTCAACCCATGGTTAAATTCGCGCTCCCTGAGTCTACGGTCCCTGAACCCTTTGTTCCTTCCTCGTCCGTGGCCAAGAACCCAAAGACTATTCACACCAACAAACCCTGTGCTCTGTGTAGTGTCCATGGCCATTATTCACACCATTTTCCCCACCTGACACATTACCACGCCTATTTAGAGGTAGTTCAAGAGTATGAGGTTGAACCAAATCAATCCACCTCTCCCATACTTGCACAGTATGCTTCAGGTCAGCTTGAGGATCTACCCGCTCCCACTGACATTCCCCCTCCTGATGTTGAGATGATGGAACCTAATACCACCATCCTCTACCTATCATCCTCTGTGAGAACCTCGGGGAACATTCCCTTTGAATCCTCCCCTTTTGTTTCGCTCGACCCCCCTTCAGCGACCACCCTGAGCTCACCATCATTCGACCATCTATTTACTTGTTCTGCTGTCATTCCCCATGATGATCCGTATATGAGACTTTCTTCCCATGCTGATGATTTAGGTAGCTTGGCAGTGTCATGTGGTTTCCCTTCCCCTCATCATCCCATGTTTTCCCATCATGATGACCTCTTGGAAACTTTCTCCACCCCTGAACTTCTCTTTCTCGCCCTTACGCAGGATGACACCATCCATGTCTACGATGTCCTCCGTAGCATGAGCACCCGCTATACTTTCCGCAGCCCTCATACCCCACCCTCTAGTTGGTATATGAGTCATAGACATCCTACCCAGACCACTCCCTCCCACAGTTGTCATTTTATGTCTATTTTGCACTCACACTACCATCATTGTTCTTCTCCCTCCCATTTATTGTCTTGTGACACTATTCCGCAAGACTTTCCGTCCACACCCTATATCAGTTACACTCATGGTGCAAGTCGCTATTCTCGGAATCTAGCCTCAACAGGTTGGGCCATATTTACCCCCTTTCATTTCCTCATTCTCTCGAATGGAGTCTGCATTGGTACTGCCACCAATAATCAGGCCAAATATGATGCAGTGCGTCGTCTCTTAGCCGATCCCCTCTCTCATCGCATCCTCCATCTGCATGTTCGTTTAGATTCCTTGCTTCTTTTCATGCAACTAAATGGTGTCTATTATTTTCATAATCCTATCCTTTTTAGACAATATTTACGAGTGAGACTTTTGATACGTGAATTTGAAATCATAACTTTCAATCATGTCCCTCGAGAACAAAATCACTACGTAGATAGCATTGTGAACCATGTTCTAGATTGGCATTTATCACACGCATTTCATACAAGACAATAACATTCAGAATCATCAAAATGATGCATATCCATAATATGTGTCATATAACATGTTTTTAGAGTCCATCTACTCTAATACATATGACATGCCCATAGCATGTTACAAAAACAAAACTCAAAACTAGGGGCACCACTTGCCCCTGCATAACAAATAGGGGGCACCACCTGCCCCACACCTAATAACTATCTGGAGGATCCTGAGCCAATGGCTCTTCTCCCACAGCTTTTATATCATGCATCCCCTGACCAGCCATTGCCATGCGCCGCATGACCCCTCGCCATTCTGAGGATAGACCAATACATAGCTCTTTGTACTAGTTGTCTAAGTCGTGCCAACCACGCTCTGAAACACTGGTCAAAAACCCCTCACATCTATGATGGATGTCCTCCAGAAAGGTAGCCACATCCTCATTCTGTACCACTCTTCATCCACTAGGGCGTGTAGCTCCTAATGCTGCAGGTCATCTCATATATCTGACCAGTTTTACCGGAGCTATATCTGCATACCAAAATTACATGAATCAGTACCATATATACTATTCAAAAACTTTAACATGCACATAAAATATTAGTAACTTGTCACTTACCATCGGGCCTCCATACTCGACCAGGAAGAAGTGGCAAGTCTGGATCCCCACAATAACTCATCCCACTATAGGGATAGTCGTCTATGTAAAATGGAATATGATCCCAATGGGAAAAGAACTCAGATTGGAACACCCGTCTGACCACCCCTCCTCCTCCTCTACATAGTAGTCACCCCCACCAGCACATCCTAGGCTCTCTCGGGCCCCCATCTGGGAGCTATATACGAGGTCGCAAGGTCGAGATCTTCTCAAAAAAGAAGGAGCACAATAACGTCCCATATGCGCAATCATGGTTCACTTGCCACTTGCAAAGCGACAGCTGTCGTTTCAACGACACCAACATCATCTCAACCCACCCATAGTAGGTCCCACTCAACACTTTCTCTACAATCATCATCTACCTCCCAGTGATGTGATGAAATGCCTGGTTGCCCAGGATCTGCAGCACCGCTGCGGCCACTGCACGAGTCTCTAATCTCTCTAGGTCCCCGATCGATATCCAAGTCCCTCTGACTTAGAGGCCTGGTCGACAATGTCACTCTGCAAACTCCATGATGTTACGCCCCCGCGGTAACACTGGCTGTGTATTTCCCACCATCCCTAATGGAGGGAGACCAGTCAGGAAATATAGATCATGGACTGTCAACTCAATCCTGTGCCCCTGCACTATAAAGAACTCATGATCTAGATCCCAATAACTGACAATCCCGACCAATAAGAGCTCTCTGGCTGTCATCAGTGGGTTCTCCACAAACTTCAGAACCCCAAACATGGCCAATGCACGATGGACACCTTGATCTGCTTATATCTCTGACCATAATGTACCCAGGTCCCTCTCTCTCTAGTTGATCCGTATATATGCCATATCTGCACAAAAAAATCATCTTTTCCAGTATACAGATAGGAAAAACTGTATCCAACTACAAAAACCCAAATCTCAGCCCCAAAATAGCACTGAAACCCCCTCCATCTGACAGGTCGCACTTTTTGGCCAAATCCTGGGCCAGGTTGCACTTTTTTGCTCAAAACCTGCTTCCCAGGTCGCAGTTTTTGGCCCAAAAAGTGCGACCCGGCCATAAAGATGAAGGAGGAGTTGTTCCTGAGATTTAGGACCCCAATCTGAACTTTCAATCCATTAAAAAGAAAGAGTAGGGTTAGGCCTCTTACCTGCAACTGACAGATCTCGATTCCAATGGTCGGTTTGTCCGCTACGGTCGCCGCAAGATTTAGGGACTTCTCTCCTCTCTACATTCACCACATCAACACAAGAAAATGAATGAATTTGGAGGTAAAATGCCTTATTAGAAGAGAAAGCCTCTTTTTTTCTTTCGCCTGTTGCGGCCAAACCGTAGCTCAATTTGACAAACCATCTGCACCATTGGAAAGCTCTCGCCGAGCCCTAAAATGGATATCTAATAGTTTTTTGTGATTTGATACTTCACCAATACACATTTTGTCTAATAAGGGTCACTTCAACTCTCCTCAAAATCAGATTTCCTCACTTACAACACTTGTACTTGGGGCACCACTTTGCCTCCATAATTGTCCTCGTTCGTGTTGATTGTCGTCATGAGATACCATCTTGTACTCATTTTTCCATGGTCCCCCATTAGACCTTTACTGTGTGGTAGCACCATCGAGTCACCCTTGTTTAGAGCATCCGAGTTGAGTCATCATCGCATTCATGGAGTCTATCTCGAGTCCCTTTATATCCCGCTATAGTCCTCCATCCTTCATTGCTTTTTCCCTCTCTCGTGTCGCACATTATGGCCTTTCAGTCTCACTATCCCCTATCCCTCATAATCTTGTTTCAGTCGCTTCCAGGTCACCCATGCCCTTTATGCTCTAACAAAGGAAGTCATCCATTTACTACTCGGCACCCCCCATTTCATCATCCTCATTGGTTTCAGTCTGTCCGTCACTCTACTATTTCCTCTCCTGCCTTAGTTGAGGATCCCTTATTGCCTCACCTATGGCGGACCTCCTTCTATCGACATCAACTCATTCATTCTAGAAGACAGGTCTAGAGGGTGGTGTACCTTGGTTCCAGCTTTCACTCTTGTTTGGTGCCCCGGATCAGGAAAAGGGACTCCTTATTTCCCTTTGACTTGATTGTTTCTCAGCTCTAGCTTCTTTCAGCATGATCGAGATCTGTATACTTGATGGTTCAGTGATGCAGCAGCTAATATCGGTGATTCCCAGGCGTGTGTGATATGTCTCAGCTCTCATGAGGGGGTGGCCCTATTGGTAGCCCCCCACATGCCCGGATGTCCTATTCATCTCAGCCTTCGATGCAGCTCTATATATTTGATGATGTCAGCCTTAGCCACTTGCAACACCTCTTTGATTTGCATGTATCAGTGAGATTTTGCGAGACCTTCCCCATTTATAGGGGCATTTGGGTTGTACTTGTATCTCATGTGCTCAAATATTATTGTATAAGTCCTGGTTGTTATCCCAGGCACAACATGTATGTGGGATTCATCATTATATATTTTATCTGGCTCATGCTTATGCCAGCCTGTACTTTATGGTTCGGTCCCTTGTTTATTGGATGCACTATTCTTTTGTACTTTGTCTCGGCGGGCATAGGTATACCTCCTCCACCACCTTTAGCACAAGTACCCATTCATAAAAAGAGACTTGTCTCACCTATAAGTCTCATCTCCTTAGGGTCTAGTTCTCCAGCACATTAGTCTACCTTACATTTCTCTCTCTGACTTCCCTTTTGATGTCTGGTGATTGAGTTCCTACAACATACTTTGGTCATACGATTTGCTCCTAACACTCACATGCAGGGGGGAAATCTGTTACACCATTTTTTGGTCATCTAACCTATTATCATTAGATGGACCCAAGTACACTATGTAAGACCAATTTTACCCTAAGTAAAATTGCTTTCACTCTGTAAAATAACTTAATAAAACACTTTTATTAGGTTGTTTATGGTCTAAACAGGAAACCCCAAAGGGAAATATTAAACAAATCTATATTTTTTTTATTTTCCTCATGGAATAATTAATTAAACAGTAATTTAATTATTATTCTTGGTCATATTTAACCCAAAACAAGGAAATTAATTAGATAAATCATTATTTATCTTATTATTTTCTAGGAATAATTATTTAAATTTTATTTAAATAACATTCCTTGTTAAATATGACTAAATCATTTATAAATAATTAAATAAATCATTATTTATTTAATTATCATTCAACCACTTTCTTAAAATGATAAATAAATCATTCATTTATTGATTATTTACAAATAAAGGGATTTGACCCAAGTCAAATGCCTTTTCCCTCCAACAAATATAATAAAATATTCCATAAAAGGTGGATCTAGATTTGGTTAATATTATTTTAATCATGCACCAAGATCTAGAATGACCCAATATTTTGTTATAAATAGAAGGGTTTTTCCTACCATTATTCACCTTTTTTTGCCTATTAGATCACTCTGGATCTATACTCTTGGTCTGACTTTGAGCCATTATCATTGTCAAATTTTGCATTATTTCACTTTGTGAGCTCCCTTTGAGTTCTATGTTTGTCTGGGTTTTCTACACCAACAAGAGAGAGAAATTATAGATCTGAAGTGCTGAGGATTTTCAAGAACATGTCCCATTGAGGAGAATTAGAAACACCTTTCTTGTTTTCCTCCCAGGTGCCCTTAATATAAAGTTCTTTCAAAAATATTGTTCTTGTCTTGTCTATTGGATGCATGGAGTAAAACCTTTATTTTTACTGCTTAATGTCTTTTTATGCATAGATCTGGATTTTTGCAGCATTTGTCTTGGTCAAATAACTGCAGATCTGAAGATATTGGCAACCATCTTTTGGTTTTAGGGCTATAAGTTATGTGTAGCTAAAGTGGTCTTTTTTCGTACACTTCGAATAAAGATTCATATTAACACAAAGTCCAACCTCATGTTGGATGTTATCCTTTAAAGTACCTATGAAGACAAAAATTTCATGTTCCTATGGAATATCAGTTATCCTTATATTAAATTTTTGGAAGTCCTCAATGTGCTCCACGATTGAACCCTTTTTTAAGGATTTATCAATTGGCTAAAAAATGTGTTCTCTTTGTATCCTCGCAATGTGCTATCATTTCCTCCCTAAAAATTGGCCAGTGAAATACGAAACAGAAGCCATCGATACCATACAAATTTATTTTGTTCTAAATATAAAGTTGCAATGTGTATCTTTTGTTATTATTTTTATTACGTATGGAATCAAAATATTGCTCATTTTTAGTATCCATGTTGCAAGCATCCTTGCCATAAAACTTCTTCATATCAATCTTTGGAATATGGTGGGTCTTCAATCTGACATTAGAGTTTATGAAATCACAATTAGCATTTTATTTTTTTCTCATCATGAGTTTCCTCTACCTTTTTACCATTAGAATCATTTCTTGTATCAAATTTGTCAAAAATTTCTTGAAACCTTCCATATATGCTTTTAGATCATTCTTCATGTCTTCCACATGCTTGCCTCATTTTTCATCGATCTTAGCTTCCATGCCATTCATCTTAGCTTCCATCCCATTATTCAAACCATCCATCTTAGCTTCCACGCATTTCTTCAAACCATCCATCTTAGCTTCTACTCATCTCTTCAAACCATCCATGTTATCTTCCCATTTCATTTTTTTTAGCCTTTGTGATAGTGAAATTTGTTGCACTTGGTCTTGTGATTTTGATATATCATGTTTCACTTCTTCACTTCATGAGTCATAGTAGAGCCTTGAGGGGCTTAATGGGTTTTGATGTTTTTGTGGGTGGAAATTTACTGTTAAATACTTATATATATGCTTTAATATGCTCTTGGAATCATGGTGACTTTTCGACAAGACTTGTACGAATTAAAAAAAACAATATGCAATTTTTCTTGCTTTTGAGGACTCGATGTTGAAAATGATGTATCTCGTAATTTTGGGTCCCCAAGATTTTATCTTTATTCTTTTAGTATTCTCTGAGAATATTCCTTCCAATTCCATAGGTTCGACCTGATTTGGATTCTTGAGAAAAATTTATGCCCAATCTCCCCAATGATCTAATTATGAGTGGTTTAGTAGAGCAAAATTTTACGGCGTGCCCGTGTCATGGTTTCATAACTTCGGCTACGAAATCAATACACGGTAATATAAAGTTTGTCTACTTTTGGCCACTTTTTACATAATTCCAATGCGATGCTCGAGAAGAGAGTTATGACGATTTTCCCAAGGTCACCTGTTTGAGATGAAATTTGGGAGCTTTCATGAAAACCCTACTTCACAAATCATATCCCCATAAATATTTCGAATCAAGATCTAAAATTTTTACACGACGTTCCTTAATATCTCTTTTCAAATGGGTTTTTTTATAGCTTCTAAGCCATTACCGGAAAAATTTTATAGAGATAATTCCACGATGACACATTTGAGCGAAACCCTATAATCCAAAGTTACGAAACCAAATGTTTTAAAACTGGCAAAAAAAATAATAAAAGATAGATGAACACCTTGAAAATCAACCTCTTCGAGGCAGAACCTCCTTTACATTACATAAATTAACAATTCTTGGTTGATACAAATGAAAAGCATCCTTTACATATGTAGGAGTCCATGGGGTCATAATATAATCCTAGCCGAACTAACGATAATAATGTAAGGGCACAAAAATAACAATAGTGGACTTTTATGGGGCACAATAATAAAAATATAGGACTACAAGGGTACAAAAATAACAATAAAGGGGGCTACACTAACAACAATAAGGGAATACACTAGTTATATAGGAACCAAACTAAAGCTGGTTATATGAGGACCTAAGAAACTTCCTCATCACTCTTGCCTCTCGGCTAGCCATGCTAACAACAATGTCACTAAACACAACTATAATTAGTGCAATGGACTTCCAATTTCTACTCATCCGAGAAGATCTAGACAAATCCCAAGCTAAATATACCTAAAAGTGTTGTTTCTATTAGCAAAGTTACCATCCCAATCAAAATCGATTATCAATGAAAGTATTACATTATTAGTAGTATATCTCAATCCAGAATTGATAGTCTCATGCGAGTATATCAACACATTATTTTCAACAATCCAATGTGCAATTGATTGCTTTATTGTATATTGGATCAGGGTATTGACCAAAAAACATATATCCGGTCTAGTGTTCACTAAGAACATCAATGCCCTAAATAGTTGATGATACTTAGAAGAAGTTTCCAAATGAGGACCTAAAACTAGAAACATATCTTCACGAACTTCATTTCCGTTGGAGAATTCATGGACTTGCATTATTTCATACCAAATAATTCCGGTAGCTTAAGCAACATGTTTTCCTTGAAGAAAAAATGTCGTTGGAGATCTTGCCATGGCAAGACCCAAAAAGTAGTGAATCAAATGAAAATGTTCATTTCAAATTAAGAATCTAAATACGTATGTTACCTTTGGAGGATAAGAAGAGGTTCTGCAGAAATTAAAATAAATCATAAACATATAATACCAAAATCAAAAAGGCATGCCTTGGTGTCATGAAGTAAATATTTGGGTCAACATTACTTCTAGTAAACCAAGCTTCAATAGAGAAGCTACCAATGTTGAGCATACCAAGCCCTTGGAGCTTGCTTCAAACCATGAATGGATTTCTTCGATTACGAACACATGATTTTTCCGGTCACATGTACATTAAAGCCTCGTGGTTTCTCTACAAATACTTCTTCCTTGAGGAAGCCACCACAAAAATCTTCTCATTTTTTTGGTGAAGGGGCCATTGTTGGCTAGCGGCTAGAGCCACGATAGATCATGGTTGTATAATCGGCAATGGGTGCAAATATTTCATCATAGTCTATTCCATCTTTACGAGAGAACACTCTGTACAAATGTAGAATTATATTTTTCAATACGTCATCAACGACATGTTTAATTTTATACAACCATTTATAAGACACAACACATTTACTTTGGGGGTCTTGGAACCCAATTCCCATACATCATTATGAATGTTGTACTCATATTCTTCGACCATTGCATATTTCCACATTTGAGCCTTCTTTGCTTCTTGAAAGTGCATGGTTCATCATGAATAATGTTTCTCATGGCTACAACATATCCTGGAATCAACATGGTTCCCTTGCTTCTATAAGAAGGGGTTCATACGAGATCAACATGTCTGTCGGTATCCTGTAAAGTTTCAAGAAACCATAATCATATTCTTCTAGCACATGGAGAAGGATCCAAGGGTCCGGGGGATCCATCGGTTCATTAGCAAGATGAAGCTCAAGCTTGCGGGACCTTCTTGCACATCAAGGCATCGGCTTGTATTTCAACATTAGCGAGGAGGAGGAGTGTTTATGTCTTTTAAAAAGGCCTTTATTGTCAAATGTTATGTCTTTGATAAACTAAATATTTCTTTGTCCATGTACATATATTCTATAATCTTTAGAATTTTCACAACAACCAAAAATCATACCTTTCTTACGTGAGCTTCTAGCGGTATTCTTTTCCTTTGCTTTGAAAGTAAACAGAGGCAATCAAAGATCTTGAAGTGCCCATTTTTTTACGGGTTATATAGTACTTGTTGGTCTCTTTCTTGAATTCCAACTATTTGCGAAGGTTTTGTTGTCCCTTAATATCCTCAATTCATCGGATGGCTCGACACTTTCCTCAATTTTGATGAAAAGGAATTGGTTCTCAAATTCATCAAATGTACTTGTTGATCCACGAGAGCAAGGAAACCAAGAAGAATAGTAGCAAAAAGTAAAAACACATTGTGAAAGTACACCTAGTGATGAGGGCGGTATTTATTTCTTTTCTAGATGTGAGTGGCTCTTTCATTGTCCTTGCACACCAACTTGGCTTGGATTTTACTCTTCTTGCACTATTCTTCACCACAGTGATCTTTAGGACATGTTTTCACATTCTCATCAAAAAGGTTAGTGAAGGAATCCTTTAAATACTCATGCGGGAAAATAACCAATGATCTATAAATTTAAATTTAAATTTTAAACATGGCCGATGACACAAACAAACAACATAAGACTTGAAAATACTTTGTGATTGAAGGAATTTCTTATGTCCCTCTTGATCCAACCTATATAGGTTGCCATTATCCCTAACTCATATGTCGTTGGTAGAAGAAATGCATCTTCTTGATTGTAGAAATTTAAACAATATTGTGATGTATTTACGGACTCTCCTGATATAAAAATTAAATCCATTGTTAAATACAAAATCCTCCTACTTAATTCTTTGTAGAAATTTAATAGCCAATTGAAAACACATGAAGAAAAATCAATTGCATAAAAATATGTTTTTTACCGGAGAAAAAATGAAAGCTAAAAAGCCCAACTATCGTATTATGTGTATTGTGGATCATGAAACAATCTCATACAAAGCTCTAGCTCCGAAGCTCTCGGTACAATATACGATCATCTCATGTTGTCATACAAAAATTGGTTCACATGCACCAATTTACGCCTCATAAATACTTTAACACTCCTACACAATCCATATTTGGTCAAGAACCTATAAATTATTTCGATATGGCCAGCCTTGGTGGGGAAATCCTCATAAGCATCTCCAATGTGTGTGTGGAGATACATTGAATGCATGTTCATAGTCTGGCGGTAGTCAGCAAACCCTTTCACCTATCTCTCCATTTGGGTCTCCACTGCATCTAACATGCATGTAGTTAACGATGGCATTTCTTCGATTTCAAGTGAGATCATGCTCATGAATTAATTTAATATTTAATTCGATGATCTCTCCACTAGTGTGTCTTTAGTTACAACTAGTACAATTGATTTTAACTCACTTAATTGAGTTAAACTAAATAACAACTCATATAACTACACATCAACTTTGTTACAACTTTGTATCACTAGGTTACAACAGAAGTCCTTTGCACTCTGGTCACAAAGAACCACTTCAACTCAAAAAATCCACTTAGCTAAATGACTTTCCACCTTGAGTTAACTAGTTCCGAGTGCTCATTAGAAATAGATAATTATTTATTGTCTAATTTTTTGTTAGGGTTTAACAAAAATCGACATGCATTCAAACTTAGATGCCCATCTGACCATATAATTTTCTCAACCATCTATAAATAGATTTACTGCTAAAAAATAGACTTTGATCCAAATTAAAAATAGACATATCACTGAAAATAACTGCGTAGACCCCACCTAGTGTGGGTGCTTATTTTTCACTAGGATCAGAGATGATGTTTCGGGTGCCAATTTCACTTTGTTTCTTGTTGAAATCTTCAACACTCCCTCTCAAAAAGAATGCCTGCGCAGTATGTACGACTCCATGCATTCTCCCTACGAGCAATTGCATGCAACACTTCCAAAAATGAATAGCCTCCAAACAAGCTGAATCAATATAATGCATCGTCATCAAAGTCTTATGACTTCCTACTTAGCTATTCACATGTCTTTAGGAACCAACTGCGCTATTGAACTCTACACCCATGCACTCTACACTTGATGACAACTCCTGATCTGTGTCTAGTATCCGACAACATCATGATATGATTGTATCAATCAGGCCCGAAATCCTGCTACTACGCCTGTGACCTCCTCACCCAGCCGAGTTCGATTCATGAGATCACATAATCTCAATAGATCCTTCCGAAAATCTCTTCTTGGGAATACTCTGTGCATACTTCACATATCTCTGGCATTGGTATGGGCACAGCACACTCCTTTGCCCCCATCGCGCCCAGAAATTTCTCTGCATGGGTGGTTTATCATACTACCAGTCCTCATCTTGTGGTTGCTCCACATCACTGAGGTTCACTCTTACCTGCCTTGAAATCTACTGTCCCCTCCTGAAAGTGTCAATTGCATGGCTTTGTCACACTTCCCAACGTTAGGAAGCTCCATAGAAATCCCATCTGCTTCAAGTCTCTTGAGATTCTTAACCGAATCCCAACTTTGTCGGCTTGCCACTACATTGCTTTGTGTCATGAGAAAAACTTTTCCTTCACTAAAGACAACATCATAGCCTCTATCCTCTAACATTACCATTGAGACTAATTTTTTATTCAAACCGGGGAACATGTAACATCTTTTAAATAGAAATATTTTACCTAACGCCTAAGGAAGGTAATGGTGCCAATTTTGATCGCACTATGTTGTCCATCATCATAACTCAATATGTAAATGCAGGAGATCTTTCTCCTCCCAAAGTCATGAAAAGTTTCTCATCTCCCGTCATGTGAAAGGAAGCACCAACATCAAAGTACCACCCGGGTCCCAATACTGCTAGACACCATGCATGTGATCAGCCCAAAATTCAAGCTCAAATTTATGGGCCAAGAGCCTCACCATCTTGTCAACTCAAGGCGAGCATCTTGTTCTTCTTCTTATGTGGACAATTAGCGGCAATATGTCCATACATGTGATTGAAAAAACTTGCTTTGGACGTAATGCTCTGTACACTGTCTTCACTTTGGCCTCGAGTTAGAATGGAATTTATTCCCCTTCTCCTTCTTTGCCTTGCGCGTGGGCAAAAAATCCTCCTCATCATCATGCATTGATGAAGAGCCATCTCACAGTATTCGCCTTAACTCCCTCCTGCAAATACGACCAAAATCATTTCGAATTAAAGCGATTTTTACCATCCATTGAGAGAGTCCTAATAAGTTTGTGCCAACTATTGGGAAGTACCAAGAGAGCCAAGATCACAAATCATCATCGGCAACACTTAATCTCACTCCCAAGCTCCCCATCCCTACATTGGAAAAACTTTGTTAAGTATACCGGAGAATAGTGTCGTTCTTCTCCATCTTGATTTTTTAGGTTTGTCCTTCAACGTAATTTCCTATGGTCATTGTTGCTTCGGAAAAATATTCGTCGAAAGCCTTCACATTTCAAATTAATTGGCTTTGCGCAAGTCTTGAGACAATATGGTCTCTCACCTTCAACGAAATCATCCTCTTTGTACTACTTTCTTTTTCCTGCATCGTCTGCCGACGTACGCTAAGGTAGGCTTAAAGACATCTCACTCGATGAATTACTTGACCATTATCTTCATGCTGCCTCCATCTGTCTTTCCATGCAATTTGGTTCCAAGGTTCACTCGGTGCATACTCTAATAGCAAACCATTGAAATCATTTCGATGTTTACTCAGCTAATAGCACCAAGAAATTCTTGTAGCAATTTCGAATTGTTTCACCAACAAAACTCAACAGCACAATATTGCAATCTTCTCTGCTTTGATACCATGTAGAAATTTAAACAATACTATGATGTATTATTGAAGTCTCTTTGATCTAACAATTAAATCCATTATTAAATACGGAATCCTTCTACTTAATTCTTTGAAAGAAAATTTAATCGCAGAATTGGAAACACATGAAAAAAATCAATTGCACATAACAAGATGTTTTTTACGAGAAATATTAAGCTAAGCCAACTATCATATATTATGTATGTCATGTGTCATGAAATAATCTCATACAAAGCTCTAGCTCAAGAGCTCTCGATATAATATATAATTGTCCTTATTTGTCATAAAAAAATTGGTTCACACATACACCAATTCTTTAACATACGAAAACACTTCCTCCCCTCCCTCAATCCTGTTGGTAGAAGAACCTCTAAATGATTTCTATATGGCCGGCCTTGGTAGCCTTAATCCTCGGAAGAATCTCCAATGTGTGTAGATTCATTGAACACATCACTATACTCCCACAAGCGATAGTTAACAAACCCTTTCACCCTATCTCTCCATTTGGGTCTCCACTTCATACGACATGCATGTAGTTAACAATAGTATTTCACTAATGTTGTCATTATTTTATCTTTAGTTACGACTAGCCACAGCTAATTTTAACTCACTTAGCGAGTTAATTGAATAACAACTCACATAACTATACACATACAACTATTATTTACAACTTTTATGTCACTCCTATTACAGCAATTCACTTTGCATGGTCCACCAACCAACCACTTCAACTCGAAATCCATAGCTAAAAGTTTTTCCTTGACTAACTGGTTCCAAGTGCTCATTGAAAATAGATAATTATTTATTCTCTAATTTGTTAAGGAGCTTAACAAAAATAAACATGAATCTAAATTGAACTACATTTTGCGAAACAACTTCACACATGCGTTCCAAACATAGGCATACATCCATCCATATAATTTTATCGATGTTAAATATGTTATTGCTAAAAGTAGACTTTTATCCAAATTCTAAAAATAGACATATCACCTAAAAATAGCTAGTGTTGACGGCTAGTGTAAGTGCTTGTTTCACTAGGATCGAGGATGATGTTTCCATATGTCAATTTCTTGTTTCTTGTTGCAATATTCAACATTGATCACCGAGTTGGAAAAAATCCATCATGATCACTCTAATCTAGGGTATTTCAAAAACCATCTTTTTCTCACATGAGATAATCCTTTATAAGGACTTTTGGTGCCTAATTTATATTGATAATTACTTATCATGAATCAATACTGTCGATAAGTTTTCCATTGATTATACATATCTTTAAATGTTGATCCCAAGGTGAAGACGTAATAATAATTAAATACATATTGACTTCGTGCCGTTGTAATGATATTAGTTATAATCCATCTTTGATGTTGGAAAAAGAGGTTAATTTAGAAAAATATCATTTCATCTTTTGCAAAGTCATGATTCTTACCTACATCCACTATTGTTCGTAGAATTTAATATCAAAGTTACCAAAACCCATAATATTATGACCATTAACATAATTCTTGATCAAACGGGAACTATTACCTCAAAACGAGAACTCTAGCCCAAAAGGACTCAAAAAGCTTGTAGCCCCCAAAACAAAAAGTGTGTATTTGCGAACGCATTTGTTTTTTTACCCAAAAGGTCAGGTTCAACATTTTTAAAAATTATGCTAAAAAAATGAAATTGTTTCTTGAAAAAAGGATTGGAAAAAACACCCTCAAAACAAAAACGAGTTGATGCGGAATAACACATTGTGTCATAATTTTGGCACATTAACAATGGAATTAAAGACAACATATTAGGACATTGAAAAATTATAAATTATAAAAAAATTTATACATGATGTTAAAGATAAAAATGTCATGTACGAAAGGCCTTATCATTTCCAATAATTTCCATCCATGTTGTTAAACATAAAATATCTTCACTCTAAAAAACCCTAAAATTGAAATTTTTTTCATTATAACATTAAAGATAAAATATTGTAATGCGCAAAAGCCTTAATGAAAAGTTTGTAAATCTCAAGTTCTTAAATCTTAAGTTTTCAACATGTGTCGAACCATACGAAATTATGAATGAGTGTATGGCTTAAACAAATTTTTAAAATGAACAAGTAAATGAAATGTTTATTATTCCAAGAGTAATTTTTATTTTAAGGGATAAAAATATACACTCTTTTCAAATCTTGGCCTAAGACAAATTTAAATATAATTGCAACCAAAACCTAAAAATCAACCATTAAAACAAAGTGTCCCCTTTCAATGAGGCATATAATTTTTAAAGAATTTTAAAAAGTATCTTATACCAAATGGTAACAATACATAATATCATGGCAATATCACTGCATAATCTAAAATTCAACATTAATTTCTATTTTCTTTTTACTTTTAATCAAAATATCAACATTGGTGTATTGAATATAACATAAATTATTTTTTTGTAATTCATCATTGCACTATGGATATTCTAAAGATGAATTCTTCATAATTAAAACATATAATCCAACAAACATAGAAATGCCTCATAACTTAATGAAAGACCATATCGAAGTCAAAATATTTATTTCAAGTTACCATGCAATCATCGATTACATAAGAATGTCTTGAACGATTTATTCAAAATCAATAGTGTTTTGGCACACCTTGAACCTCATCTTCGAGATGAATGAATCGATGCGGATGGAGATGATCCATATTCTTCATCTTTCATCAACTAGTTCTCCATCTCACTCAACATGCATTCCCACCATTTTAGAGTTTCAAAGTCTTGTACATTTACGACTACATTTAGTAGAGTCCCATCTTAGTAAGTATTTGTTACGGTAGCAATTTCTTGAAAATATTTATGGTCTTCAACGAAGAGTTCCTCTCTTTGTCAAATTAAGTCATACACAACTATGTCAACATCCTCCAATTTTAAGACATCTCTAAAACGACAATTTACATTTGTGGCCTTCTTTTTCTCTTTTTGCTATTTTTCAACTACCATCTCGTGGCTTGTACACACTATTGAAAGGGTAGGTACTTGTAGCCATACCAATGTGCATCAACAACTATAATATCTTTAATTTTCATTAATGAACTTTTTATAACCTTGAAATCGAATGGATAGACAAGTGGATCTTCATCTAACGACAACGCTGTCATTTGCAACCATCCTTAACATCCTACAAAACCCGGCTAAGGAGGCCTTAGCAGCTTCACATTATGCACACGATCTTCTAGAACCAATATAGATTTCTCTTTCCTCTACTGTCAATTAATAATATCTTGAGACTATTGTTGTTCAAAAATGTGTGTTTCCTCATATTCATTTGGCATATTTTGTGGTAAAAAAATGGAGTCTTCAAAAGCGTATCCTCATTTATTGATCTTCGGAAATCACATCACATTGATTGTTGAAAAAAGCCCTTCTGGGCCCGGTTGACAACATCAAAGTACTCATATGTATCTCTAATACATATTTTAATTTCCTCAGGACATTCAGAATAATTTATGTCCTCTCTTATTCCTCACCATGCATTATGAGTTCAAAAATTCAACGTAATAACAATATATTTGATGAAAATGTTGGATGCTGCGGAATGAACATAAAAATGCTAAACCTAATGATGGTCCCCGATGCTGCAACAATTGAAGACTTATTGCCCCATAAAAGTATTTATCCCATTAATTTTTTGATATAAAATTGATGTTGGAAAGTAAAGTCATTAAGTTGTTCAATGCATTTCTCCTCACCATGCAATCCCAAAATAAACCTTAGCATGTCAATAGTTTCTTCCAACACATGAAAAAACATGCTGCGGAATGTAGGATTTCTTAATACATTCAATTAATGATGGCGGAGCTCCCAACACATTTCCTCCTCGATGTTATTTGAAAAACGACTAGACATTTGATCAATATGGTCATGAGTGCTTAACGTTAACAAGGAAACCAACCTTTATCTTTTTTTAAAAATTCCCAATTCAACGAGCATGTTTAGATACCAAAAAAGAACTTGATTTTTTGTTTTCTGGCTTGTGTTGTTGTAATTGTACATAAAGAACTTCGGAAGAATACTAGACCGGTAGGTAACCACATCATGGATTATGGATTACCGGTAATATTTTCATCATTATGAATATTTGGGTTTGTGAAGAAAACCCTTGGAAACATCTTCTAATTAAAAAGACCCTACAACCAACGAGTGAAACTAAATGAAATTTTCCTCCTGTAATTTTTTTGTTTTGTGGAAAAAATGTGGCGAAATGCTTTCTTTTGGTCCATACTGTCAATTATCAAACCCAAATATTTATTTGGATTATCATAACACTTATTTCAATGTTTATACGCTTTTTCCTTTCCTTGTTCTTGATTGCGATGCTCTCGAAGTTCTTTGAAAACATAATCTTTACATAAAATAAAAGAAACATATGAATAAATATATTTTCATAGTTGATAACTATCCAATTTTTAAAAATTATGTTTTGAACGCATACCTCTTTCGCCTTGACATTTATCTATGTTTTCTTTAAGAGAAGCAAATGTGTTGAAACCCCCATCCTTGTCTTCTTAGGAATACAAACATTGTTGAATTCATTTTTCCATACCCTTGTAAAATATGAATATGTAATAAAATTTCAACTCCTTCGACACGCATAATCTTTAAATATGAATATGTAATAAAATTACCAACTCCTTTGTGACACGCATAATCTTTGTATAAGCTAAGATTTATCATCTCAAGAAATTATCTAGAATATGTATTGTGTCTTTATTTGGCATACACTCTCCATGCTTTAAAAGTCTTTCATCCATGACACCATAGGTATTTGCTAATTGCCCAGCGTCCCATTTTATAATGTGCCCATGAATAATATGTATGATCCTTTTCCATTTTTTCTTGGATTTACGACAAACGCGATTACCCGATTGAATGCAACATTTTGAAAGCATTTCTATAGAAAATACATTCCAATATGATCATAACCTAGTAGTGTAGATTGCATGAAACCCACTAAATATGAATTTTGCATGATTTTATTCATTGACAAATATAACACTTTTCTCCAAAGAAAATTTGAAAATCCATATGTTTCAGCTTAATCCTTTGAATAAATTCACTTGAAATCAAATGAATGACAAAAATTCTTTTTTATGAGATATATTTGTCCTCACCTTGTATAACTTGAATGTTTTTTGATTAATATGAAAAGGTCTAATCCAACTCCTAGTTATAATATTTTCTTGCAATGGCTTCATCATTCCATTATCTAATGCGGACTGCTGTGATAAGCTCAAAGTAATAACAAAATTAGTTTTTAAACTCCCCACAAAATCCCTTTCCGCCATAGGAGTTCAATCCTTGGAAGTTTTCAACATACATACTTGTGCGATCAACAACTGAGATTGTTATAACACAAAAAACCAAAATAATCCAAACCAACGCATAAACCAAAGAACTTGCCGAACACATGGGAGTTCTTTCCATGAAGATCCCACACGGACCCGACCAATCATGGGCGATCGCACTTCGCACAATACACAAAGTTAACTCAAACCTTAAAATCTATTCCTGGAATTTCGATTTGGCGTTGCTGGCAGCATGTGTCTTCCGCCACATCGCGGATCTCTTAACTTCTCCCGACGGTCCCTTAATTTTATCCCACAGAAACCTTGCGATGTGTGGTGCCCGCTTTCCAATCTCGTCGTTGGTTTTTTATTAGATACGGTCACTCCACTCAATTCCAATCTTTTAAAGACTTGCAATCACCGCTTTTGATCTCTTGTCATTGGTTCTTCGCAAGATCCAACGAGTATGGAGTATCCTGTGCCAATTCGGATACCGCAGAACAAATTCTTTCGTTGAAATATCTTATCTTTGTTTCTGTTCTTTATTTTTGTGCGACAACGTTTGGTTGTGGTGTACGTTTATCACGGGTGATACGACTGCATGTCGATGGCCTTCTTCAAGCCTCCAATTCCATTTGGGGTTCTCTGCGTGGTTAACTTACAATCGCACTTTAACAAAGGCAAGTATAAAAGCCAATACCTCTCTGCGCTTGAAAAGTCAAATTGTTTTGCCTTGGAATTAACACAATATTTGATTCAACAAGGAATATGCAAGGTCTATGGACCCGCCGTGCTTGCAAATGGAATTTATATTATTATTGTGAGTTTAAATGGAAACATTTGACTTCCATGATTTAAAATAATCAACATACAACGAACCTAATGAAAGCACATAACAGCAACATTGTTGGAAAAGGAATGATGTTTTAAAAAACAAGATCTAGGACAAATGAAAACATGAAAATAATACGGAAACGAAGAAAACACGAGAGCCAAGCCCTCGGAGGGTTTTTGTTTTTACATTTATACCAGCTACTCTATTCTCTCCTTTCTCGCTATGGATGGTAGAAACCCACAATGGTCGGATTTGTTTTGGCTTTATCCTTTCCCAAAATCATAGTATGGTTGGCTTGTCATTAGGTTCCAAAATAGTTTATTCAACTTATTGAACCAAATTTTTAACTAATCCTAAATTAACCATTCTTTTATTCACGCAATTTTGACCATTTTGAGTTTGCCCAATTAAACTTAAACAAATAATTTTAAAAAAATGACAAAAAATCGTCAAATGCTTGAATTGCTAGCTTTGTTTTAGCCACAACATCGTAACTTGTCACATTGTTGGCTCCACCTTAATACTTTTCTTGTCATTATCCTTTGTAGAAATGGTTCGTCACCATTAGGAGTAATACTATCCGCACTATCATCATTCTCAACATAGTTAAAAAATTCATCAACATCATTTCCTGGAAAATATTGATTACCATCCTCACTTGAAGAAAACATTTCGCAAGAATCATCTACGATTTTGTAACCCTAACTTAGACGAAATTCTTCACCATTTTTGATCCATCCTTTCTAATTCCTCCATTGGAGTATTAATTATTCATCACCATGAGTGTCTTTGAAACGATCACTTAGAGGAAATTCATTAGTACAATTTGTGCCTCTAAATTATTATTTGCAAGAGACTCTTCATCGTGGCTTCCTTGGTATTTGCTCTCATAATCCTTGGGATTAGGCATCGGTCGACTTTGAATCTATATTCACTATATTTTATTCATCCTTCCCATCCCCTTCCCCCCTTTCTCTCATAATCCTTAGGATTAGGAATAAGTGGATGCCTTCGAATCTATACTTGTGCAGTATGTATACATGCCGTCGTTTTCTTTCATCCTTGATTGAATTCAAAGTAGATATTTGACTCTTATGAATTTGTTCCCCTCTTGTGATGGTACTACTTTCATCCTTGAATTGAGTAGTAGATATTTTGGCTCTAGAAGTTTTTCATTCCTCTTCATCGGTGGTGCTTGCATAATCCTTAGGATTAAGAGAGCGTGGATATTTGACTGCGGGGAAATTTTTCATTTCCCCTCTTCGGTGGTACGAGCATAATCGTAGATGGTGAATATTTTGAATCTAGAAACTTTTCATTCCTCTTCATCGGTGGTGTTGGCATAATCCTTAGGATTGGGACGGAGTGGATATTTTGACTCTGGAAAACTTTCATTCCCCTCTTCATCGGTGGTGCTCACACATAATCGCTTAGGATTAGTATGAAGTGGATATTTTGAATCTAAGGGTGCTTCATTTCCCCTCTTTATTAGTACTATTCGCATAATCCTTGGGATTAGGATGAAGTGGATATTTTGACTACTAACGATTCTTATTCTTGTCTTCATCTGTGGTGCTCGGATAATCATCGTGTTAGAACAAAGTGGATATTCTTCACCCCCACCTCCCCCCCGTCCTTCATCGGTGGTGCCCTCATAATCCTTGGGATTAGGACAAAGTTAAAATTTTGACTCTAGAAATTGCGCCCATCATCCCCTTCATCATTGGGCGCTTTCGAGAATCCTTAGAAGAGTGGAATAACTAACTCTCGATTTATAGAAATTTATTTTTCACCTCATCAATTCTATTCTCATCATCCTTAGGATTATGACCAAGTCAAAATTTTGACTCTCTATTCATGGTGAACGGACTCCTATTATGTTCCTTGATACGAATAGGTTGTTGCGTGACAAAGATGTTGATGTTGTAGAAAGAAAAACTTCACTATCGGAAAAAAAACCATGGCTTTCCAAAAAGAAGATGTTGAATGATACAAGTCACTCTCTCCCAATTACAATATGTAAGCTTAAATACTGAAATTTTTCCTCTAAATCCCGCCACTTGTCGCTAAAATTTTTCCTCCAGAAATTCCGATTCTCTGGAGAAATTTCCCTCCAAAATTTTAGATTTCAAATATTTCATACAAAATATTCATCTTAAATGTATTTCAAAATGTTTAATGGGATGTAACTAGTCTTGAAATATTTCACGGTACTTCTATTCAAAATACCCACAAAATATTCCTTTCTTGTATACCTTCCAAACTAAAATAAATTTCTTATTTGAATGATTTAACATTGACTACATGTAAATAGTAACTATAATAACTGCATGCAAATATTAACTAAATTTTCTATAATATTAACTATAATTAAATACATGTAAATATCTTAAATTTTTAAATTTAATCCACATTCGCGAAATAGTAAACCGGTCACACAATCTTTGCTGTAATAACAATCATTGTTTCTATTCCTCACATCACATCGGGTCTTCTGGGTTTTTGGAGCATTTTTGTGGAGGTGTTGCGTTAGCATTGGTAATTTTGTGGAGGCATTCGTTATGATGGTAACATGAGTTTTTGCATTCAAAGGTTATTTTTCCTTATATTTTTGTCCATTTAAAAGACGAGTTTTGAGAAAAATCTATTTTTTTATGGTCTTTATGTTCCCAAACAACTTTTTTATGGTTTTTAGATTTAAAAACCTAATTATTTTATATTTTTTTAAGCAAAGAAAATGGAAAAAAAACTCAATTCTATAGGGTTCTTAGGACAAAAATTTAGATTTTTTTCTTTTTAGGGTTAATGACTACACCATGAAAAGAAAAAACCAAAAATAACCATGCACATCAAAAAACAATTATATTTATTCAATCTAAAAGTGCAATCGAAAAAATTTTTAAAAAGAAAAAAATTATTTCTTATTTTTTATTTTTAAAACATGAAATTTATTTTTAAAAATATCATTAGATATTTTAATTTCTTTTTATTTATGGGGAAAATACAGATTTGTTTTTAGTTTATATTAAACTTGTGTTACAAATATATTTGTAAATAAATAAATTACAATTTTAGTTGTTAAGTATTTTTAGTATTTTTTTTTTTTTTAAAAATTTTAATAAAAATAAATTAAATTTAAAAACATTTTTAATTTTTCTTTTTATTTTGTTTTAGTGCTTTTATTATTCAAATTGTTTTTTTTGTTTTTATTTTTAAAAAATTTAAATTTAAATTTAAATTTTTTTTAATATATATTTTTAATTTATTTAAAAACATCTTTTTAATTTAATTATTTAAATTCTTATTTTATTTTATATTTAAAAAAATAATTTTATTAAAAAAATTATTATTTTATATATTATTATAATATGTTTGAAATTTATTATATTATTTGTTATAATTTTATTATTTTAATTTAAAATTTAAAAATTATTTTAATTTATAGTAATTTTTTATTGTTTTTTACTTTTATTGTTTTATTTAAAATAAAAAATAATAAAAAATTAATTTCACTGCTTGTGACGGAAACCCGGAGTAGAAGCAAGCCCTCATGACGTCGCCTAGCGGGAGTCGACGGTTGGGCGGCAAAAAGTGATTTATTTTTTATTTTTATTTTTAGATATAAATTTTAATATATGATTTTTCAAAATTTAAAAAAAAATTGTAATTATCAATATATAAATTTAATATAAATTAAAATTTTAAAATTTATTTTATATTTATAATTATAAAAATATATTATAATTTTTAAAATTTTTAAAATATAATATAAATTTTTAAAGTTTTAAAATTTAAATTTTAAATTTTAAAATATGTATTTTAATTATATTAACTATAAATTAAATTTTAAAATATATGTTTTTAATTATATTAATTTTTTATTTTATTTTTTTAGATTTTAAAAAAAATATTAGTTTTAACATTGGTTAAATCTAAATTTTTATTTTTATTTTCTTAAATACACTTTAGTTTAAAAATTAATTTTGTAATTGTTTTATGAAACAACTTTACATTAAAAAAAATTAAAACATTTTTCTTTTAATTTATATATTTTTAAATAAATTTTGTTTTTATTTATTTATTTATAGACATTATTTTTCGATAAATTTTAAATTTATATTGGCAAACTTATTGACTATTTAAATTTATTTGTTTTGTCATTAACTAATATATATATATATATATATATATATATATATATATATATATATATATATATATATATATATATATATATATATATATCTTTTTTATCTGAAAATGATATCAAAAACGATTTATGTGAATGTTTCCACACCTAGGGCAACAACTCAGAAATCTAAGTTTGCAGTTGGACGCACTATGCATCTCGCACGGAAAGAATAGGGACATTGTTATACAAAACTGTACATCTTTGTTGAAGAATAAAAAATTGAAAGACGTAATAAAATCGAGCAAGTGACCCACCGAGGTTCATTAAAGCTTATTTCTAAATGGAAGAATGTAGAAGAAATAAGTAAAACTGATTTTTCATGGTATCTTGAAGACAATGAAATGAAGTTGATATACATATCTATATGATTTGTGGTATGATTGACTTACATGAATCATATCAAGTGATGGGCGATACGAGACATGTGTGTAGTGCGAATACAAACACTATTTATGTTCTCGTGATGATGGCTAATAAACGCGACAAGGTTAGATATCATCTATCAAGGTCCAAGTATGATGCAAATGAAACATCTACAAAGTTGTCTGTAAATCTCGAGCAACATTGCAAAAAAACATTGTAAGTATGGTTATTTATGTTTCTACTATGCAATATTGTAAGGATCATTCAAATTTTTATAAATTATTAATCATTGACATGTTTTATTTTGTTTCTTAGGATTCTTTTGTGGATCTTTCAAACATGTTTGAAGGTGTTTATTATATGGAGACAAATGTTATGGTTGTGATTAAAACTTTCCACACATACGAAAGAAGAAGGAAAGGAAAATGAAGAAAATATCAATAGCTCATGACATTGCAATAGTACAAAGAGGGGATCAACCAAGAGTCACTAAGGTGGAAGGTCAATCTGGTAAACCTAAACATGTTGCTTTGAAGATGTGGAACATGGGCTTCAAATTTATGGTAGAATTAGTGAGGAGAGATTAAAACTCTTGTGAAAAAGGAAAAAACAAATCGGACACCATGGCCAAAGATGTCTCTCTTTTATCTATTGATGAAGAGCTTGTTTATAAAAAAAAATAATATGTTAGCAATAAGAAGAAGAAATCAAATCTTGGTCAACTTGTAAAGTCATGAAGTATGGAGTGAAGAACAAATTTAAACTCTAAAGGAAAACGGAAGAAATCATAACTTACCCGGTCTCTTTGCAAGGTTTGAGATGGCATTATTAAAACAAAACAAAATGTCATTCGATATGAGTTGAGGAAAAATAAATTAATTTATGGTGGTCAAACATTTGATCTTAATGTCAACCAATTTTATAGGCCAGATGAAGGATAATCTCAATATCAAATTAGAAAGGCCCATCACCTACATGTACATAATCGAAAACATTGTTCGAGTTCCAATCTGTATGTGCATGTGAGTGAATATATGTGGTTCTTGTTGATCCCGCGTGATTCTGTGACGAAATTTGACAAGAAAAAAATGTTTGATTATAGATATTATGTAATTGGAGAACCATTCGGTAGAGGCTAAAAGACAATTGATTAAGAATATCACAATAACTATCCTTTTCAAACAGTGAAATTCATCATTTACGTTGATTTAACGAGAAACATAATCAAATTTGTTGGCATGTGATCATAATGCATATAATGAGTACAAAATAAAAATGAATTTCATCCAAAGGTTTGAATTTATTCATAATGAGTTCATAGAAAAATGTGGTGAGATAAGGCACAAGTTAGTCTAACATTTCGGAGAAGGAATCCTTAGTGAGACATGTTATCAAATTGATGAAAAAATCACAACGAAAAGATGGAAAAATGCATTCAAATATAGTTAGAAGCATGGATAACATTTTTTGGTTTGCATTTACGTGAGGAGATATGGATTTGATTGATGAGATTTTTGAGCGGTAGGAGAATATTTACATAAAAAATAAGAAGGTTAAAAAGATTAAACCTGTGTACCAACGATGCAGACATGTCTGCAGAAATGAAGTAACTTCAGGAGGATATGACTGTCACACCTTGAGAACAATGCAAGAAGTGAAGGATGAGAAACTAATGAAATAAGTACTATCCCATGTGAGTCGGGCGAATTATCGATGGATGAAATGTGCACGAATTTCAAAAGTAAGTTTCTTCAATTATTTCTTATTTTCCTTTCATTTTAATTTTCATTTAAATAAGACATAATGTTGTTGGTAGAATTTATTATACATGTCACTATGTCATAGGTTTTAAATTTGTTTATTCGATTAAAGAAAGATTTATATGAAAATACAATAACATATGGTTAAAAAATGTTTGAATGAAGATATTTGGGATGATGTTGTGTGCCCACTACCGAGAATAAAGTTCTACAACAACACTTAAATATTTTTTATATTGCATTCAATAAAGTATGTTGATTTATACATTCATTTTTATTCATATTTAAACTATTTTTTATTTTATTATTTATACATATATATCTTTTATGTCATTAAGATGTCGAAGAAGGATGAAATGGAGTACCGAGATACTTTCAAAAGCTTTATTGAAAAAAATTAAGTTGGAAAAGGTGAGAAAGAAAGAATCTTATGAATGTTGAACTTGATCATACTCTTAATCATTTCATTTGGAATGGGATCGACAATATCCAATATTAATAATACAAGGTGACTATGAATACATTTCAAAACTAATACCTAAAAGGGAATATGCCCTAGTTATTGCAGATATTCCTCATGGTTTCAATTTCCCAGGACATTGAATATGATAGTGAACCATATACTTATCAAGATTTTAGTAAAGTGGTTACGGGATTCCAAGAAGTCACAACATCACCACTTTAGAAATTTTTGACCCATTTTATTCATAAACACGATTTGTAATGTTATCAACGAGCTTCGAGAAAAAAAACTCCAAAGATTCAAATTACATGGTAAGACTTTGGGTGCTTGTGTTGGATTCTTGTTAATTTCCTTTTTATTTAGGTACAATTTAATTGAACTTTTGCTATTTTATTTTATGTTATAGGCGGTCAAATAGTGTTTCTTCCAAAGATCAACCTATTATAAATGATTTGACGATTTCATCCATGTTGAATGTTGGATAAAGAGGATAGCTATAAGCATATTCTTATGAATCGAGTAGATAGGAAGAGTGATCCAAGTATTGGTTCATGATGCGATTCTTAAGAAAACTAATATATGAGGATAACAATGCAAAGAGATATATTTTTCAAACCGGGAGGTAACTCCGCAAATCGGAATGTTTATTAGATGAGGAATGTGCATGTATTTATACATGGATGTGAGGCTATTGGGATTCATCTCAATGACTCTTGGCCTTCCTTATTTCTAATATTGTTATTATACTATATTACATATCCACCCAACCCATAGTATTACGTGCTCAACATTCCCCCCTTTAATCGAAGGGATATTTGGTGAGTCAAGCATCGATACGAACTTTTCAAACTTTTCTACGCGAGTGATTTGGTAGAGATATCGTGATTTCTCATTTTGTGGAGCAGTGATGTGAATGGATGGTTTTGGCACAGAACATGATGTCGAATTAGATGGTATTTTGTATTGATGTGCTTTGTTCGATCCTTGGAACTTTGGGTTCTTCACTTCGCTTTATTGTAGAAGTATTTGTCGATCATGAGTGGTGTGAGACCACATTTGTTTCATACATAAATATTCCGAAGTTTTCCGGAGCCACACAATTTCCTTTGTTGCTTCGGTACATTGCCATATTCTTCCTCGGTCGTAGAATATAACGGAAGCGGTATTTGCGTGATCTCCATGAGACAAATCTGATCCAAGACTCATGGTGTAACACCATGTTGAACACCATGTTTCATTGTCGTCATCAAAATGCAGATAAAATGTCAGAGTACGGTGAAGTAACCTACCTGTATATTTGGTCCAAAGTCTTGGGTCCCCTTCAAGTACCTTAACACTCTTTTTGCGGCGGACCAATATCCTTCATAAGGTTTTTTTATGAACCTTGAGAGAGTTCAACGGCAAATGAAATTTCAGGTACGGTGGTGAGTCGGTAGATAAGACTTCCTATATTTTATACTGTCTTAGTTGCATCCTCAAATTCCTTCCTTGATAGATGTGAGCTTCAAGTTTGTTCCATTGGAGTGGTTAAGGGATTGCCTCATCATACAAAACTTGTTTAAAAGATCTCTAATATGCTTCTTTTGAGAAAGAAATATATATTTAGGATGTTAGATTACTTCCATGCCAGATAGTAATGAACACTGTTGAATCGAGTCATTTCAAAACCTTTCTTCAATTCTTTCTTCATGGATGCAATATAGCTCTCATTGTTCCATGTTGTCAAAGATCATCTACATATACCACAAGATATACAATTGTTTTTCCAAATTTCTTAACAAACAAAGTTGCATCGTCAAGATCAAAATGTTTGAAGTCAAGTTTCGAGAAGATGCTCGGTTAATTTCTCATACCGGACTCGTGGTGCTTGCTTGAGGCCATACGAGGATTTTATAAGCTTACACCAAACTTTGTGTTCTTCGACCCTTTACTAAATCATGGTTGGGACATATAAACTTTCTCCTTTAGATCTCCATTCAAAAGGTAGTTTTTGTCCATACGATGGACTTTCCATCCATTTTGGTGCTAGGGCAATAAAAGTCCGGATAGTGGTCCATTTTGCTTTGGGAAACAAAAGTTTTATTATAATCGATTCCCTATTTTTTTGTTAAAACCTTTGCACGCAGGCACCGGCCTTGTGCTTGTCAAGTGAGCCATCTACTTTGTTCTTGTTCTTGTAGACCACTTACAACCAATTGGTTTTGTTCCCAAGGTGGATCAACTTGACTTCAAGTACCATCCTTTATCGGCGACCCTTACTCCTTTTTGCATCGCTTCTTTCCATTCATCATGAGAAGCGGCTTGTTTGAAGGAAAGTTGGTTCCATGATACGTAGAAAAACTCAATTCACGATTATAAGCAATATCCGTATCAACGGGAGAATCAGAATTATATACATCACCTTCGATTTGTTGGTGGAACTTCCTGTTCTGTTTTTCCAACCTCATCGGGATGAACATTCTCCGGTGTCTTTGTCGGCCATTTGGGAGGACCTTTACGAGATGGCCAGTGGCTCACTTGGTGAGTTGGGATTGACTCGGGAATTCAATCTCCCAATTATGTCAATCACATCATTCAATGTGTCATCCATGGTTGTTTCTTCATGTGGGGGGAGAGAGTGCCTCAAGACATGATTCCACGGTTTGATTCAATATCGAAATCCCCCCTTCAAGATGTGGAATCTGATTGTCGAATTCTTGGAAAGACTTTTCATGTGTGAATCTATCCAGGCGATCAATTGAGTCAACAACCTTGTCACTTTTGGAGAAGATTCCAAGGAATATGACATCTCTTGTTACAAACTTCGTATTTGTTCATCATAGAACGATATCCTTTGGAGGTATTGGAGTACCCAAGAAGATACATTTCTACTTCTAGCACCAAGTTTGTTCCTTTGACACGAAATGCTTTCTGAAGAATATGACGCCACATCTCAAAAGGAGTTTTGTTTCTAATTGAACTTGAAGGACACCTATTATTTATGTAAACAACACATAGAACTGCATCGACCCAAAACATCAATTTTACATTCTTGAAAAATAACATGGAGTGAACCATATTTAAAATAATTATGTGTTCATTCTTTCGGCTACACAAATTAACATTGCGGATTATATGGCACGGTTGTTTGATGTTTGATTCCATGTTGACGAAAGATAATTTTCAAATTCGTTTGAAGTTTATTCTTGCTAGTATACGGTACGTAGGGGCAATATGATTTTGTGCATCATTTTCAATCCATGCATGAAAATTCTTGAATGTTTGAAAAGTCGACCTTGTTCTTCAATAAGTACGTCCAACACATTACGGTATAATCCTTGATAAATGTCATCATGTATTTATTTCCATTTGTAGAAGAAATAGGCATAGGGCCACATAAATGCGAATGAACAAGCTCAATTTTTCTATGTGTACGGAATTATGAGTCATGAAATGGTTGTTTGCTATGCTTTCCTAGAATACAAGCATCACATTCCTTGGGATTTTTAGGAATTGTAGGCGGTCCATTAACACCATTTTTCTTCAACAAACGAAGGCTTTCATAGTTTAAGTGTCCAAATCTAGCATGCTGTAAAAAGACTTGATGGGAATGTGCAACTTCATCATGATGTGAACTGAATGAAAAAGTTTGAACGCCAGCGAGATGAACCTTTCGACTTCAAGGTCTCCCTTCTTCTTCTATTCACTCCATGACAAGTGGGTGATGCGGTGCTTTCTAACCTCGGACTTGCCATCGAACAAGTGAATGGGTGTCCTTCTTTCGGCGATTTGGACCGGGGGACAGCAATTTCTCCTCGACTCGGGGAGGTGTAGAACCTCATGTAGAATATGATACGAGACAGGGCAACTTAGCTGACGCAATGACACGATGGCTTGAGTTTAGATTTGTCTACGAAATATCTTGCTCCATCAAATTTTCGGTGAATTCTTCAAAAAACTCTTTTCTAAATGTCCTTGTGACATGTTGCTCCCAGATCTAGCAGCCAATCGTCTCTCCATGAAGTAAATGAAACATCAAACAAGTCTTGGGTTACTCCATTGTTTTAATGTGCTAGAACATAATGAGCGGATTCGGGTGCTTTACCTTTTTCTTGATTTCTTTGTTGCTCAATTTTCTCCCAAGGTGTCCACTGCATTTGGATGCATCATGTCCATCTTTATTGCAACATGTGCAATGAAGATTGGATTTATCAGTTGCTCTTGCTATGAAGTTTCTTCTTCCTTTGCCTCTTCTTGTACACCTCTTCCTCTAGATGAATGCAGGCATGACTCTTTTCTCTATGTGCCAAGTATCGACCTCTTTAGAAGATGAAGAGGCTGGTCATCTTCCCAAAAAGATTTCTCTCTTTACGCAAACTTTTTCTCAAGTGTATCAAAGGTGATGTGTCACAGGGTTTCCACTTGCTTGCGAACTCAAGATAATGTGAGTAAGTGGGATATAATGCCTTAACATGCTATGAGAGGTATGTCCGTTTCCCAGACCCAGGTCTTGTCAATATCATGCATGATAATCTAACTTACGAGGCTAAAGTAAGGGGATCATCATTCTTCATTTCAAGGCCCGAAGAGCTTAATCATCGATTGAACATTTTCTAGTTCTAAATGTGAGTCATGGGGTTCTTCAGCTTTCTCAAGGGCTTCATAGGCATTTGAGAATGATGAAATATGGCGACTCACCTCTTCATTTACGGAAGAACGTAATGAAGGCATAGGCCTTCCGGTTCTTATTTTTCCCAAATGGCCGAGCTCCTTGTACGAAGTGAGCTGTTTTGGTGGATTTCATGCTTGTGAATTCCTGAAAATTCCTTTCCACAACTCATTAAAAATGAAGTCTTGCTTCGATTTTAAGCACCATTCAAGATAGTTCTCTTTGCTAGGAGAGAACCACCTATGATAGATGTGAGAGAATGCATTCTTAAAGTGAAAGAATAATTACTTTCTTTGGAAAAAAATTATTTTTGAAGAGGAAATTTTTTTCTAGAAAATCTTCAATTGCGGGAAATTTTTTCTCAATTAAAGGAGACAAAAACTCTTTGCTAAAAAACACGGATGCCCTTTTAAAAAAATATGTTTGGAAATTTTTTATATGGGTACTATATTATGTGATTGGGGAGGAGATGTAGGTATAATATGGTGGGGCGGTATAATGTGAGCAGGTGGTATTAAAAGATGGGGCGGAATTAAAGGTGGAGTGGTATTCAATATGACGGTGGAGCGATTTTATGGTGGGGGGGCGATAATATGGTGGGGTGTTGTTCGATATGATAGTGGGAGGGGCGGTAATATGGTGGGGTAGTGTACAAACAATGTGTTGTGAATGAGGTTGGTAATATGGTGGTATTCAAAGCGACTTAGAGCGTTATGTGGTGGGCGGTGTAAAAATTTGCTGAATAATGATTAATTATCCCGCAAGACTATACGGTCACATATTAATTGATTCATATGCAACTTTAATCTCTGCTAGGATCATCACACGTACGGAGGAAATAAAAGCAGCGATGACACCGTGATTCATCATACACATTAAGACGGTATGTGAGAAGAATTGTAGCTGAAAACCCGCAGCTATTGTATGTTAAAATGGAGAAATCATGTAACAAACTCGGTACAATACTCTCACAAGTACTCGGTGCTTTCTCATGATTACACACAAACTAGCTTGGTTTTGAACGGAGTTCTGCTGGTTCAAAACTCACCACTAATTGCCCTTGCCTCTATTGCCTTGATCATAGATGCAGCATCTAAATAGAGATCCAGGGTTCAAATCTCCTTGGCTTGATAGCGCAATCATCATGGGGAAATTCCTCCAAGTGTGGTGGAAATCTCACTTTAAGGCGGTATGCTTGTTTTCGATAGCTAACTCCACCCCTTTCATCTACCTCTTTCATGGTCTCATGGTATCCATGCTGGTGAGGGGCGGTGTGTTCTTGGGTTGAATAATAAGTTACTAATTAATGAATTTAAATAATATTTAATTCACTCCACTCATAACTGGTTGATTAGCTAGTTAAACTAGTCTCCTTCGGTTCAACTAAGTTAAATGACTTACAACTCCATAATTTGTCTCATTAACTCCACCAAATTTACCCTTTGAAGCTCTAGCTGAAGTCTAAGCACGCCACCTTAAGCTCACCCAAACCCATAGGAATAGCATAATTCCTCTTGTCGGATGTGAGCCATGAGAAGCTCAAAGCTGAAGTGTCGAGAAGTAAGGCGGAAGTTTAAGTCTAAATATTATTAAGGGTAAATAATATTTCCAGCTTCCCTATTTTTTAGAGTAGTCTAAAAATAGACTTCGACCTATAGGTCCAAAAAAAATAGAGGGCCATATATTTTTATAACATATTCCAATACTCCAAGAATAACATCACACGCAATCCCCCGGACCATGCTCCATATATGTCTAAAAATAGACATAGTCTAAAAAATAGACTTTAAACGGTGCCTGCGGGCCCACTTAGTGAAAGGCGACTTCATTTCACTAAGCTTCATCATCTTCTTGCATTTTCAACACTCCCTCCTCGTGAAGATGCGGA
This sequence comes from Pinus albicaulis, assembly GCA_034641835.2. NCBI lineage: Eukaryota > Viridiplantae > Streptophyta > Pinopsida > Pinales > Pinaceae > Pinus > Pinus albicaulis. The sequence continues at coordinate 447,605,535 of CM076584.1, forward strand.
TCTCTGCAACCCCTATCCGCCTCTGTGGAATTTGAACTTGCTCCTGGTGAGCGCCTTCGTCGGGGATGTCGACATCCACAGTCCTCGGTGAGGAACATACTTAAACATCATGATTCTCCGCAACTGAACACAATCTCTAATATGATGGTGCTGATTTCGATGTGTTTGGACCTATCATGAAATGTTTTGGATTAGCGAGAGTTTAATGCAACTACGGTTATCACATTAAATCATTGTGAGCTCCAAATATAACCGAACAATCAACGAGATCTTCCTCATCCAAATAGCCTCGCATGCGGCCCGAAGCTAGGCGCCATGTGCTCGGCCTCTACGGGCGGTGCCACGGATCTTTGCTTCTGTACATGCCGGGGAAAGCTGCTGTCGACCAATCTCTTGAAAACTCCTCCCGAAGTGCTCTTCGGTCCGTTGGGCTCACCTTGTCTGCATCGATGAGCGAGAAAGCTTCGCTCCATCCTCTGTCATGCCATAGACCATGTCTCGATGTGCCTCCTAATATGGCGCAATACATGCTTTGCCTTCCAAAAAAACTTGGTAGGCTTAACCATAGCTTGCGAAAGCGGTTAACGACATAGCATATGTCGGTCGTGTGTTACCGGATACATAGCGACCCCCCTGCTTCCTTCGATAGACGGTGGCATCCTTACCTCGGCCAGTAGCATCCTCTTTCCTCCAACGGCGAAGGAGTGTCAGCAGGCTTGCGGCCTTGCATGTTGAACCTCTCCCGAAATCTCCCGAGCATACTTGCCCTAAAAACAAGCAGGTCCTCCAGCTGCTTTGCCAAATCTCCAATCCCGAGAAATAATAGAAGGATGCCCCAGTCATTCATCTCAAACTCTCGTGCAATATCTTCGCCGCCGATATCTGGCTGCTCATCGCCCCGGTCAAAAATCGGATCATCTAAATACGGTACGATGATCAGCTTCCCCCTCCACCACAATGCGGTACGGTTCAGGATGCCTCCTCTGGGAATCAAACTCGTGCAAATCAGTTGCAACTCTGTCTTTGAGTATTTTAAACACAGAATTAAATTAAATAAATACGAATTGCACGCTCTCTTGGGGTTGGCCACATGGGCTCAGCAGCACCGAAGATCTCGAAAAATTCAAGAAATTTCGCTCTGTGTACACCTCCTCCTCGATAACTCCATTTCGGGGAATGCGGTCTTCATCCATACGATGGATGTGCCCTTCACTCTCTTGTTCGAAGGCAAGGATCGTCCGTGTGGAAGAAGTGCCTTGCGACGGTGCAAAGGTCTCCTCATCGTCGGTCCCCTCGATATGTGAAAATCCACGGGCGAAAAAATCTCACCTTGTGCTTCTCCCCCACTCACGTTAGCGCACAGCTTCACTTTGTAGATCCGCCATGAACACCACGGTTACGCGGTCTTGGGACAATCTCCCATACCTTGTTACGGCAGTCGAATCATATTCTTCGATCATGGCATCCTTATGCGGGTTCCTCCATAGCTTCTCAAAATAGGATGGCTCGTCACAACACATTGACTCACAGAGCCATGTATCCGGTGTACCGATGCGTTGTTTGCCCTCTTGTCTGTTGTGCTATAGGTGGTCCTACAGCTTCTCTTGCATCTCGAGCCGGTCGCTCGGCTCTGTGGTGCGCATGCACCTACGTGTGGTTGGCCAGCGCATGGGTGGTTTCTTCCACCTCCTGAACCTCCTCTTGTGGTTGATCCACATCCCGAGCTCCTCCTTAGGAACTAACGGCTCCTCATACGTACGAAGTGTAGCTCCTCTCGAAAACAACGCATGGCTTTTCCTCCCTGAAACTTGATATCCCGCGTCGCTGTGGGTCTTCCATTGTGCGACAGGCCAGAGCTGGTTGTGGGGTGTCGGTGTGCCCACAAATATTCCAACCTGCGGTCGGATCAAGGCTTCCTTCTAGCATTCATGTGAACGGAAGACAGGAAATCCGCAAATACAAAATATCAGGCCTCTTGCCGAAATAAGCCTCCTTCGGTGTGCTCATGTGATAACCTTGTGAGGACAACGGTTTTGCCCTGTCTGCTTTGTTGTGTTGGCTTCACCTCGGCCCATAGTGAAGGGTGAGCACGATCGTACAACATCGCCGTCGTACCACGATCGTTCTTGTTCTTCCGCTCATACCCCGTTCTGCTGTGGGTTGTAGGGTGCGATAGGCTTCTTAGTCATACTGTGACTGCCGAAACTCCTTCGAATCGGTAGGGATGAATTGCCATTGTTATCCTCCTTAGAGCAATCACCTTCTTCCCGAACTCCTTCTCGACCGATGCTTTAAACTCACGAACTTCGCAAATGTATCGCTCTTCTTGCATGAAGAAGATCCGGCCTTTCGAGAGAAATCATCAACAAATATCACATAACACTTGTGCTTTTAAGCAAAGCAATGCAGGAAAGGACGACACATGTCTGTGTGAACTCTCTCAAGGATCGTCGTAGGCGTGACTATCCTTCTGCGTGAGAGTGGCTTTCCACTTCGCCCCAAAGTACCCCTTGCCTTTGATGCGACTACGCAAAAGTGCCCTTAGGAAGCCTAGTAGAAATCTACTACGGGATCTTTAAAGCTCCGTGAGTGAAGGTGGCCCAATCTCATATTGCCACAGTTGCGCCTCATCATCCCGACTCACCACTTCTCCTTGTGCATGCCATTCTTTAACGACCATCTACTGCTGGTGATAAGGTTCTTGGTTCGAACCCCATATTCGGGTCTCTCCGGTATTCTTCTTTGCGTGGGAAGGCCTTTCCTTCACTGATTACATCATGCCTTGTCTTCCAACATCGCCACGAGAGATCAAGTTCTTCTTCAATCGGTACATGTGACATCCTTCAATACCAAGGTTTCACGGACTCCTGCGAAAGGATGTGGTACGAGTACGATCGCCTTTGTGTGTCTACCATCATCGCCATCTCAATGTGCACACCTAGATCTTTGTCCTCCGGATGCGAGAACAAAATCCCGATCTCCCATCATATGAAATGACGTAACTGTTTTGTCCGAAACCACCGATCCCATCACCGCCGAAACCAAGCATACGATCGGTGAAAATTCAAGCTTTCATTTGTGAAGCCAAAGCTTCTCCATCTGTGATCTTCCCGCTTGCTTGTTTTTCTTCTTCTTTGGACAATTTGTAGCATAATGTCCATGATCATGGCGGTGAAAAACATTTCACTTTCGCCATATCTTTCCTTCTTTCCCTTTGCCGAATGAGAAGTTTTCTTACCCTTCGCCCTGCTTTGCTTTGGCAACCAAAGCGCAATTTTCTTCCTTGACTCCTTTGTTGAATACTCCATCGATAGTCCTCCTTATCTCCTCATGAGATCCGCCCAAAGGCGCTCATCTCGGCGGCTTCTCCCGACCATTGAGCACTATCTTGATCGGTGCCAAGCCGCCCGGAAGACCAAGGAGAGCCGGGTCGACCATGTCCTCATCTTCGACGGTCACCCCCACACTTCCCGGCTCATCTGCGTGAGTGAACTTCGTGAGGTATTTGGCGTCTTTATGCTTTCTCCACTCGTGATGTTCTTCGAGAAAAAACATGTTTGAGCGCCAACTTCCTTTGTCCACTCTTATAGAATAGATCCGTAAGCTTTCCACATTAAATGTGGAAACCTTTCATCTTGTTCGGATACAATATGATCCTTGACGCCCTCCAACGAGATCCCATCGACATTTCGCCATCTTCTTTTGCCATGCTTCGACTTCGGCGGGATCGGTGGGCTTTGGACATCGGTATATACGAACTCCTCCCCGGACCACATTATCTTCTAATACTACCTCCATGCGGTCCTTCCATGCAACATAATTCTGTTGCCCTTCAAGAGCATATTCGAGTAGCAAACCGTTGAAAAGCATTTTCATGCCGGCACCCAGAAAACAAGCACAACATGAAATTAAGTTCACCTCAAAGCTCAATCGCTCTGAATCTGTGAGAACAAATTGTTCCCACCAGCACGGAAGTTGAGCTGAGGGGCTTTTACGGATATATCACCTTTCAAAAAGAAAGGATGGATCTAGAGCTACCTGGCCGCATACGATTTCTGTCTACCGAAATAAGTTTGTAATCCTTTGTGATGATCGATCTCTGCATCATTGGCTACGATACCATGTAGAAGTTGCTGAATAGTTAATTGTCCAGGGACTATCTTGATCACATATTAATTCTAATTCATATGCAACACATAATCTCTTCCCTCGGATCATCACACATGCGGAAATAAGAGCAAGCGATAGCACATCAGTTCATCATACACATTAACACGGTATGTATGGGGAAAGCTGTAGCTGAAAACCCGCGACTGTGTGTGCTGTTATAATGGATAAATCATATAACAAACTCAGTACAATACTCCTCACAAGTATAGGTCTTTCTCATAAAGTTATACAAACTAGCTTGGTTTTGAGCAGTTCTTGGTTCAAAACTCACCCTGTTGCCTTGCCTCTATTGTGCAATCATGGCTGTCTAAATAGAGATCCAAGAGTTCAAATCTCCTTGACAGCATAGCGCAATCATCATGGGAATTCCTCCAAGTGTGGTGCAAATCTCATGCACAAGCTGATGTGTGATAGCTAACTCCACCCTTTCATCTACCTCTTTATTGGTCTCCACTAAGCTTGTCCATATATTGTAGTGAGCGGTGTGTTTTTGAGTTGAATAATGAGTTACTAATTAATGAATTAAATAATATTTAATTCACTCCTCCTGTTAGTTGATTAGCTAGTTAAACTAATCTCAACCAATTCAACTAAGTTAAACCGAACACAACTCCACTAGGCTGTCTCATTAACTCCACCAGCTTCTTTAACGAAGTCCTAGCGAGTACGACCATATGAGCTCACCAAACCCTTAGGAATAGCGTAATTCCTTTTTCAAATGCTGAGCCACTTCCAGGCTGTTGAAAGTGCTCAAAGAGGTAAGCGGAAGTTTAGGGTCTAAATATTATTAAGGGTAAATAATATTTGACTTCCCTATTTTTAGGAAGGTAGTCTAAAAATAGACTTCGACCTATAGGTCCAAAAAATAAGTCCATCTATTTTTATAACACCAGTAATACTCCAAGAATAACATACGCAATCCCCGGACCATGCTCCCGTAATAAAAATGAGCATAGTCTAAAAATAGACTTTAACGAGAATTTGTACGGGCCTTAGTGAAAGCGACTTCATTTCTCTAAACGTCATCTTCTTGCATTTTCAACGGCGGAGAAGGTCGAAAGGCCATGGGGAGAGGAGCAACGTATTCTGACAAGTTGTAGAGGGCGTAATGGATATGAATGATAGCATATGATATAAGGAAGCCGTCTTTATAAGCTGACACAACGTATAAAGCCAGGTCATTTGTCGGGCGTATAAACGAAAACGTATAAAAGATGTGGGATGTGGGGTGTATGTTAATAGAGCGTATAAATGGAGTGACGGTGTGTGTTACGGTTGGGTCGTGGGCGGTGTCGAAGTTGGGGATAAACGCGAGTGGATAGCTAAATGGAGGAGTTGTATTATGTAACAAAGTATTTATGGTACGACGACTAAATATGTGTTGTGTTGCGGGTAAACCGAGGAGTCGAGGGTGGGTATATATGAGGGTATGCGCGAGGTTAGGCAATAAGCGTAGAGGCTGACCAATAGATGGGGGAGGGAGTGTGAATGCGGTGCATAGGTGTTGGGGGAAGAGGGGGGCGTAAGGCTAGGGCTGAAAGAGGAGGGCACAGGGCGTTTCGCGGAATGGCGGAGATCGGTGTTGAGTTGCGAGGCTGCCCGAGAAATTGCGGGGGGCTACAAAATAATCGGATATTGTAGGAGTTGAACCTGTGATCGAGAGGCGTAGAATTTGCGAGAGATAGAAAAAAAATACGAAATTTCGGTGTAACGATTTAATGGAGCAGCAAAGGAAAACTGGCATAAAAACTAATTGAGCAAAGTAATGAGGGAATTCTGACCCGGGAAAAAAATGCCAATAGTGGGAGTGGTGTGATACCATGTCAAACGGGAGGTAACTCCATGGTCGGAATGTTTATTAGGGTAGATGAGGAATGTGCATGTATTTATACATGGAGGTGAGAGCCTGACAGGATTCATCTCCCAGTAGATCTTGGCCTTCCTTATTTCCTAATATTATTTATTATACAATATTACATATCCACCCAAACCATAGGATTGGGTGTCAACAATATTTAACATTTATGTATTTTGCCAAGCATTCATTAAATATCTTGTGAATTTGTGTTCAAATGAAGGAGATAGGGTTTTGGATTTATTCTCGAGTTAGGTAAGTTTTTATTATACAAATTTGAATTTAAATATTTTTATTTTGTACTTTTTATGTATTTATACTAATTTTATTATTTATTTATTTTGTGCTTGATGATTAGGTACAACACTAGCATGTTGCCTACAAAAAGGAAGAAATTACATTTCCATTTAGAAATACATAGTGCAAGCAAATTTATTCAAAAAAATTAATGCTCTTCAATTTTTCAGGATGTGAAGCAAGGAAATTGGTTTGAGGAAGAGTTTTTTAATGAATCACGTGTAGCAAAAAAGAAAAGAACCTCAACCACCATTATATGGAATGATTGGAAAAGGACACTTTGGAAGACTTGCAGGACATGAAATATCCATCGAATATGACGATGACCAAAATGAAGCAAAAAATGTTGCGGGAGAAGACGTTAATGATGTTAGAAGATGTTGAACATGGATTAGTTGATATTCTTGATGAACTTTAAGTTATACTTGCAAATAAAGCTCGGTTTTGAGAGTGTTAATTAGTTTTACTATAATAATGTTTAAACTTTAATATTTTATGATAAGAATCCTTATTTTTTTGCAAAAAAACACTGTGATTACTATTATTTTTTGACTTAAAAATTTGTAAAAAAATACTATTTTCTTAAATTTTTTTGTTAAGATTTTCCCCCAAAAAAAAAGTTTATTTAACATGTTTTTTTAACAAAAAGTCTCTAAAAGTGTGTTTTGCATTCTATTTATATTAAAATTGTGTGTTTTATCATATGGTTCAAAATATTGGTTTAGCGACAATTATTTGATGTGCATTGAAATATTAGTGTGATACATAAAAATATAGAAAATAAAAACTTTATAATACGACCCTTTTTTTAATTTTTTATCTGTGTGAAAAAGCTGAAAGATTTCATTACAATTTTTTATTTTAAAATAATTTATTTTTTTCTTTTTAAAACACAAGTACATAAATATAAATTAAAAATAAACATTTCGAAGAGAAAGACATTAAAAAATGTATAGTGTGAAAATCAATCCTCTTAAAAAAGTGGGTGATGATACACCACCATATTCAAAATTGACATGAAAATCATCACATTATGAAGTGCCAAAAAAGCATGCTCCAAAAAAAGGTGATTTTGCATCACCACTTTTCAAAATGTTGCTTTTTTTCCTACCTCAAAAAGTGGGTATCGGTTCGGTTACCTATTTGATTGGTAACTATGTTCATTCTCATATAATGTGAAAGTCAAAATTACCCTATATTAAGCATTTAATTTCTATCGATTGTTATTTCATAACCTTCTATGCATTATACTTCTTTGAACAACACTTTATTGCACATGCATAAACATAAATAAAACTACTTTTTACTTTTGCATGCATTAACGAGTACCAAAACCACAACTATTAAACACATGCAACACCTTAATTCTTATATGCAAGGTACTATCATATCTTGGGTTCCTTGAAATCTTGGAAAATGGTAGCGATGAAATTTGAGTAGTAAATTTCAGCAATTTCAATAGTAAATTTCAGCTATAAATTTTAGCGATTTCAGCTATAAATTTCGAAGTAGGTACAGATATAAATTTGTTGATAAAAGGTTATATTTCAATAGAGAAATGAGCGACAAGTAGAAGGAACAACAAGAGATATTTGAACAAAAAAAGAGAGTTGCAAATGGAGTAGACAACAAGAGATATTTTGGGCGAAGAAGCTGTCAATGGGCTTACGACAAGAGATATTTCAACATAAAGAGAGCTGCAAATGGAGGTGACAACAAGAGATATTTTTGGTAGAAAGGTTGTAAATGGAGCTTGTCTTCACCAAAGATGCGATACCATGTTGAGTCTAATTTTCTATATTGTTACAATCACTTAAATCCATAATTTCTTTATGCTACAAAATACGTTAAGTAGTTTTAGATAGAAAAATAAACCATATACTGATCAAAGACCTTCAGTAATCGATGAGACACCATAGAAAGTTAGGTCGATGAGCAGGGGAAAAAACCCAACCAAGTTCTTTTTCTGTTAGAAATTGATTGTTCCGCGGAGATATGAAGTATAATGAGAGAATGAAAGTTCACCCAAATATGAATAATGTCTCCTAATAGCGATAGTTGATGCAAACATTGAATCACTTTGGCTCTCAGGGATATGCTCTTTCTCTTAAAGATTCTCTCTCTCAATCTTCCTCTAGACTCTCCAACTCTCTCTTTCTCAAGTTAAAATTCTCCTTTCACAAGCACAAGTAAGTGTATCAAGTGAGGATGAGAGGTAGAAATATATAAAGAGCAAGGAGGTCAAATTAAACCAGGTAACTCCTATGCCTTCGAGGAGGGTTACATATGCCAAAAATAGGGTGTATTTGATGCATTTAGGAGAGAAGTGTAACTCATGCATTAAAGAGGTGTGGGAAGATCCTTTTATGATGAGTCATTAATGTGTACGAGAATGTTAGAGGTGTACCTTCGAGTTACATATGCCAAAATAGGAGTGTAACATGCATTTAGGACACAAGTGTAACTTACACATTAAAGAAGAGGGTGCTAAGAGAATATTTTTATGACAACTCGGTAAAGTGTGTAAGAGAATGTAAGAGGTTCGTGAGGCATTAAAGAGAGAGAGGAACAAATCCATTAAAAGAGAGAGAGAGAGAGAGAGAGAGAGAGAGTAGCATGAATTAATTGAGGGGGAGTTACATATGACATGATTGTCTCATGATTGAGAGACTTGATTTATTTTTAGTAATAATATAATAATATATCATAATAATAATAATATTAATGATAATATCAATGATTAAGTCGAAATTGAACTATTGAATTGATGGATGATGAAAATGGATTTTCCATCAACAATACTTGAATAGGAAATTGATGCGAGTGATTTACTATTTTTGGAAAGTCATACTTGAAACTTTCTATTTTTTGGAAATTCTATTTTTATAACTACTATTTTTAGAACTTCTATTTGTATAAATTCAACCCCAAGTTGCCAATTTTCAATAGATAAGATATGAGATTGATCGCCAAGAAATTGGACTAGTGCCTTGTCATTTGGGCATATGAAGTCAAGGATGATTTAAGCTAGTTAAACTTGTTTTCAAGGAGGAAGAAATTTGATGGTCTGTGAGAAGCAAATTTCAAGCATCTACCCACTCAATGAAAAATGTATTTTAATCGGAGAGATACCATCATTTCACCAAAAATGCTATTGAATACATGTTATACATGAGAAATGTATGCAATATTCATCTAGATAGAAATTTAATTAATTTTCATCAAATTGGGACACAATTTTACCATGACATAGAATCTAAAATTCCATACATTAGACATAGAAAAATAGTTATTCAATAATAAAGAGTGATTAGAAGACAACATGAAATAATTCCTTCTATAGTTCTGAAATAACTCTAAGAAATATCCAAGAATAAGCTCCAAATGTCAAAGTGCATCCAAGCTCCAAAATAGTCCTCAAAGAGCAAATGTGTGTTTCTATCTATGAAATTAGAATTCCAATTACGATTATGATGAGAGATCAAGTAGAGTATATTCAATATATATGTGTTATAACATAACCTATTTTTAGCCTACAATCACATATACTAATAAAAATAAAGTGCAAAGTAAAGGCCTGAATCACAAGTTGACCTAGTATTTTACAAACTTATTTTATCTCCACAAATACTAACCAAAGTGTCGATCTCATGCTTGAATGAGAATCTAGAGGTGACGTTGAGGCTATGGTTCAAATTGAGTGTAGAGGGATCCAAAAATCATGATCCGGGGGTTGGCCCAGGATCTCCACATGCAAATAATCATGTAGACCCGAGTTTTGTGTTTTAGGCACAAAAATGGATCTCATGGGTCTCCTAGTAGTATAATAGCATGGTTTTCTTCAATGTTGAGGGCTTTTAGGATGGTTTATAGTCCTTCCATGTCACAAAGGAGGAGACATTTCTCATTTGGGCCTTAAATCAGCTATTAAAAACACGTGTGCACCTTTAAAGTGCAGCTGAACATCTTTGGTCTAAGTGCATCATCTCATGAATAATATGGGGAAAAATGCTACAAAGTGATTTGGGTGTTGTAGGTTCCCCATGGAATGGAATGATTCTCTTCGAGTGATAGGAGTCCCATGGCTCTCAACCCTTCACTGTGGGGTGTCATAATACTCCTTTGGTGGACTCAAGCCCTAGTTAAGTTTTCCCAACCCATGGTTAAAATGATCTTGCCAATCACATATCATGCCCGGTGTTGCACATTTTCACCATTAATTCCAATAATTATTAATGTATCTAAATGGACAAAGGTTGTAGTCAAAGGAAAATTGATTATTCATAGGGCATCCCTTTCAAATTTGGGGCTTTGATCTTGTAATTGTGTTACATCCTAAGGTAGGATTTGCTAATGGGTGATATTAGGTGTTTATAGCTAAATATGTGTCTGTGTAGTACGTCCCTTAATCATAGGTGTCATGTGAATAATGATGGATCGAAGGAGAAGGGGTCTCGCGAGGCCATATTTTGTTGATTTTCTAGGGAGCGTGCTAGAATTAGGTTTTCTTCACTGATAACTACTTCAATGATCAATTAAACATTAGTTTCGGATAGAATTAAATTCAATATCATTTTAAAAATTTATATAGAAGAAAAATTTCAACTAATAAACATGAAAGGGTAGTAAAGTAACCATGAAACAAAGATACGAGAGACATAGAAATTAGGCACACATTCGGGGAAAAGCCCACAAGGAAAACCCAAAAAGGTTTCCCGAGATTAATCCATACATCATAAATAATAATAGTGAAATAAAAGCAAACCGATGACCAAAATCGTGATGAAGTGCCATGTTGAAATCCAAGTCCTTCAAGTTTCGACCCTCCTTGATGCAACCTCCTCATGAAAGTTTGGCCTCTTCCTAAACTTTTGGCCCTCTTGTAATTTCACTAGATTAGATATGTATGAGACCAATTTGATGTGTTGAAATGAGAGAAATGATCTCCCTTTACATAGCCTTCAAGTGGCGGTTCAAAAGGTGTCTCTTAGTGATCGAGAGGCTCGGTGTTTAGCTCAAAAAATGAAAGTGCTAGGAAATTCTCCAAACTAGAACGAAGTACCTGAGATCTTATACTTAATATTCCGGCTGATTCATTTCATCCAAATCCAAATCCGGATGAAGAAGTTATGACCCTCTTGTCTGTTTTCTAAATAGGTAAAAAATGTGTAGAACGTTATTGATGATGACTTGTGATCCCGGTCGGCATCTTAGGAATATCCATGGAATATTCTCCAATGTTCTTCAATGGAACTATGACAAGTTTCGATCGGATTCGCCAGGATTCTTGGAAATTGAATTTTCTTCCTAATACAAGGTTGAAATTTTAATTATAGTTGCATTATTTTTTTATATATGGTGGAAATCGGGCCAATGGAGAATGGACACGTGGTGTAGCCAAGGGCTTCCCGTGCCCTCTCCCATGGAAATTGTATGAATTGCAAATATTTCACATAACCAAATTTAAGTTTAAATAGTTTGAATGGAAAAATTATGTCGGGAGAGGGCGGAGGTGGGGTGCGACCCCATGACACCTTACATACGAGCACACCCATAATAACCACTATACCATGCATCGGTCCTTAAACTTTATGTATTGTTGTTGGATGGAGAAAGGGGCTGGGCCTCATGGTAAGACCAAGCGCACCAACCAAATGGGGGGTTGGGACCTTAAAACACACTTAGCACTAAGACTAAGTTAATTACCCATTAATCCATGCTTATAGTTAGTAAATGATGGAGCTAAGTTGGTGGTGGGGTCTTCCAAATGCGGCGGAACTCTAGAATTAGCGGAGTTATCGGGACATTTCCGGTTGGTGGAGAAAATGTAGGAAAATTGGTTTTTCCATAAGCGAAGACAATTTTTGACCAATTTTGGCTCAAAAAGTCATTCTTGGTATATTTTGATTTTTTGAGCCTTGGAGCGAGGTTCTAGAAACAACAAGATGACGAACAACAATTTTACACTGGCGAAGCTAATAAAAGGCCCATGCCATGGAATATGGACCAAAAGGAGATGTAGCCCGGGGAGGGGTGAATTCCCTCATAAAAACCTTTTGTATTTGATTCGATTTGTCATGGTTTGCTGTGTGTTTATATGATGTTGTTCAAAATTTAGTTTCCATGCTTTTACATTACGAAATCAACTAAATATCCACAATGTTTATCAATCTTAGGCACATCTATAAAACCTTTTACAAGAAGAAAACATAAGCACTTTCATTATAAATCTGAGCGATATTAGCACAAAAATAATAGCCGTCGAATTCAAATCAAGATGGTTTCGGAGCAAAAGGTTATTTTCTTTCTTTTCTTGAGATTGTTCGAGGAGAGGTTTTAATAGTTGCAATTTTGTGATGCTTACGGGGTTGAAGTTCCGGAGAGAAGGGAATCTATTGGTTTCTAGTCCCAAGGTTAGGATCGGAAGGAGGAGAGATGAGAAATCATCTCACCCAAAGTTCCACTCATACCTACACTTGAAGCAACTCAAGTTCTATCTCCGAGGAAATTGATATTGAAGAGGTGAAAATTGCACAAGAATTTGAGTTGATTGAAAATTTTCAGCATCATAAGTTGAGCTTCAATCCTTAGCCATTATGTCGGTGTTCGAGAGACTCAAAGACATTCAAAGAGGATTATGTCAAGAGATAATTCAATTACATTAAGAGAATGGTTAAAATCGTGTTTGATGCATTCAACTGAAATGATAGGAGAAGGTTCTAAGCCTCCACATGGAGAAGGAACCCGGATGATAAGAAGGATGAAGAGAAGATTTTGAAGGGAAGTGGAGAGAGAAACCTGCCTCCATATCCACCATCCTCTTCACTCATCATCTTCATCAACATCCTCTTCCACTTCCACCAAAAAAACCATCCATACTAATTCAAAAACCCCAAAAGGAAAAACTCCATTACTCCGGTTGGACATCAAGTTTAGACTTCCATGTACAATGGTGAGGTAAATGCGAGAAGTTGGAAAAATTGGATCCTTCAATTGGATGTATATTGCAAAGGTCAAAGAATCTACAAAGAAGACGACATAAATATCGAGTTGGCATCATTAAGTCTAGAAGGAGCAACACTAGTTTGGTGGGAGGCAAAGACTCAAGAGGAAATGTGAATCCATGGTAAGATATCCATTCTTCAGTTTTGGTTATTTCTTCATTAAAATACATTTTTATCCGTGCGCCTATATGCAAAAATAAATTATGAGTTGGAAAAACTTTGAGCAAATCAAGGGCCAAACAATTGAAGAGTATACCCGAGGAGTTTAGAAGAGGGCTTTGTTAGGGTAAACTTGAATTCTGTGAAGACACACTCTTGAAATACATTGGGGTTTTACAATCCTATTTGAAACATACTATCCCTATGTTTAACCCCAGCAATTTAGATCGTGTGTGTGCATGCCACGGATCTTGAAGCAAATGGAAAGAAAATACAAGAAAGAGGGTAGTAAAGAGAATCCATTCAAGAGTAAGGGAAAGAAAGGCGAGAAAAACGAAGGGGAAAGAATGAAAGTATTAAGAAAGAAGGGGAGAAAACTACATGCAAACATTGTTTCAACGAAAGAAGGCATGATGAATCCCCATTATTGGAAACTACATCCCAAACTAAGGCCTAAGAATCCAAATAACAAGAGGAAACAAAAGATAGTGCCACCACACAACATGATCTTGGATACAGTTAGAGGAATGAGACCAAGATCGTAGCCACACAGTAAAATGGAAAGGAAACCATAGCAAGTACCGATTTACTCAAATATTCACAAAACACTCCAAATCAAGACAAAAGGATATAATTTTTCAATGTGAAGTGATTTCAAATCACTCTGGTGATGCATTGTTTGATAGTGGGTCGAAGCAAACACAGTTTCATAAGACTTGATCAAAAAACTTAACCTTGAAACCATACCACATCATAAACCATCTTGTTTGGGTTGGATATTTAAGAATTCAATTTAGAGGTTACAAGGAAATGCATATTTCGATTTGCTATTCTTGTAAACTTTGTTGATAAAGTCGAGTTAGATGTGGTTCCACTTGACATTTCGGGATTATATTGGGAAGTCCATATTTGAATGACGGAAAGAGGTGTTTTATCGCCATGAGAAAAAATATCATTTTCTTAAGGATGGGGTGGAGTATATTGTGAGAGCTCATCACAAAACGCGCGGATATTTCTTTAGTTAATGAGAAAAATAAAGAGGCTAGTTAGTGCAAGTAAAAATTGTGTCCTTCTCATGATCAATAAAAAAATGATGTTCACTATGAATCTTTTGAAGGATGTTATGAAAAAATTAAAATACGATTTGTTTGATATCATAAGTTAGCATGGTGAGATGTTTTAAGAACCAAGTGGGTTATAGAAAGAGGTAATTCGACATGAGATTCAAGCTGAGCGGGATGTTCCACTTCCAAACATTGGTATGTATCTTGCCTAAAGAATAAATACCATCTCGTGAAGGGATTATAAAAGGAGTTTTTAGTGTTATAAAATTGGCCATAATTATCAAAAAAACATTTGCTACAACATCGGTTTATGGTTACGAGAGGGTTTTGGCGAGTTTTTAACAAAAATTCAACACAACTAAAAAAACTAGGTGGCCGGAAGGTTATTACGGATGTTTTTTTCATCGATTAACGAGCTACTAAGTTTTCAACCTGCGGTGCGTGTCATCTAGAAGGTGGCACAGGGTGGTCAAAGGTGCATGCACCGGGCGGTCAAGGTATAAAAGCCCCTTGCCGAAACCTTTGTGGTCATACAATGTATGGAAATTTGTTCTAATTGGCCTTGGGATTTGTGCGGTGCTTATAGGTCGCCTCAACGCACTAGAAATTAGACTTCTAAACGAAAACGGTGCATCGTGTCGAGAAAAAAACACGAGATTTATAATTGGTATGGGTATTTTTGGTGCCCATACGTCGTATAAATACTAGTGCCTAGTCTCGAATAAATGCATCGATACGTAGTATCTCATAAACACACCAAGATTTTTTATTGGTTTGGTATTTTTTCGGTGCGCATAGGTCGTAGAAATTCACCGGTGCTGTGGAAACACTTAAAAACACCAGGTGTATAATAAATGACAATGGCAAATGTTCATTTTATTTTTAGAAACATCGATCTACGACGATTACAATTGTTGTGATTTTTTAAAATTCATTATTCATCAAAAGTTGACAAATCTTATAAAAGTATTCATATTAATTAAATTTTTATTAATGCATTTGAATGTGATGTTTGGATTGATTTGTTACTGTATCATATCATAATTATTGTGTTTCTTAAAAATTCATTATTCATCAAAAGTTGACATATACTATCTTATAACAATATTCATATGAATTCAATTTTTATTAGTGCATTTTTGAATGTGATGTTTTGATTAATTTGTTATATCATATCATCAAATTTCACATCTCTTCATTATAATATTTAATCATCCATAAATTTAATCGGTGGTGTTACATTTCACGGTGAGAATGAAGAACGTAATAGAATAAATTAAAACACACACACACACACACACACACACACATATATATATATATATATATATGAATAAGATAGTATTTGTCCTTTAAAATGGGACAATTATTGGTATCTCTTTGTCTTTCCATTGGGACACTATGTCCATTACATTAAACAAAATGTCCAATTTCACGAGACAAATATTTCAAAAAAATACTTCCTTGCTTTGATGTCCAAACATAATTCCCGTCATTCCATTTGAGCGCACTCTTTGCTATAGCTACTTCCATGTCTTGGAGAGTTATTTTCAGAATGTTTTGTTCACGGTGTTGATTATTTTCTTCTTCTTCACCTTCCATCTACAAAAATAAAAATAAGCTGTGACAGGTGTATATACGTTGGTGAGAATAATGAAAATTGAAATATTAAATAATATACCTTCAATGTAAATAAAAAATAAATGATGTACCATAACAACAATTGACTCATAAACTATACACATTCTTTCAAAACCATGTGCCATGCCATCTTTGAAGATTTCATCTTTGTTGGCGTAGTTCCATACTTTGAGCTTTCTGTAAATTTTTATACCCCATAACAAATCATATATTTAATATAAAAGGTTTTTTTGTTCTATTAATTGTAGACACAATTAAGTAAAGCAAGATAAATGAATGCCTACAAATTCCACAATTAATTTATTATATGCCAACATATACTCACAACATATTTGCTTGTTCAAACAATTTGTCTGATGGTTCTTCTTTGTATCATTAGAACTGTTCGAAGACATTCAATGATGATTTTTGTAAAACAACTTAACAAATAAAAAAATTAAATCTAGTTAAGTTGTTATAAGGAAGTAACAATTACTCAAAAACTTAGATGAACCCTTTTCCTCCTTGTCGTCCTATTTTTTTGTCTTGAATGGTTCCATTTTTTTCTTTTAAAGAAAATACTTGAAAATTAATATTTAATGCTAAATTGTTTATTTATTGTGCCTAATGATCGAAAAATTCAATGATTCAATATTACATTTGAAGCATTGTTGTTGAGATGGATCCTCTGCGATGCCAATTTTTGTCCTTTTATTTTAACCATCTCCTTGTACACCTTCTTGGACATTCCTACGGCATATTTATGATATCGACATTTTTGTCTTTTGAGATTTTTCCTAATCTTCTTGAAAATGTAACATGACAATAAAATATTTAATTTTTATGTTGATATCGGAAAAGTGAATATAACAAGTTATATTTATAAATAATTCTAGACGAGCATTTAAAGAATATTAAGTTTTTCATTCCTTCTTTTTTTGTTGTTGTACGTTTTTTTCTATTAAAATTCTAAGTTGTCTCATTGACCAATTCTTTGGAAACTCTTCCTCTAGTTTAGACAAATTTGGTTCTAGGAATCATTGAATTTATTTTTGTGTTATGAGGAAATAACATCTATATATTCGTTCCACTAGATCCCTCAAAATTTTGTAAAAAATTTCTCCCTTTCGTTCTTCTAGCACCACTCCGGATGAGCTAAGGAGAAATTCATTTTCATTTGCATGTTCTATTTTTTTCTTTTCTTAGAAGCGACATTCCTTTTCGGAGTTGTTGAGCCTGTAGAACATTAAATAGATGTGAATTAATATGTTATTTTGACACATGTTATCTAATAATTTTAAGTATATTATTAATGAAAATTAAAAAAAACTCATATTGAATCGATGGTACTTTTTCATTCACATGATTCATCCTTTTGCAATTTTTCCATCAAGATTTTGCACTCTTACGGTCCTAGATAAGAAATAAACTTATCGAAGCTTCACCATTTTGTTGCTACGCATGATACACGATAAATAATACGTGTTAGTTAAACTTACATATGGTTCAAAAATAATATTTTTTGTAAATAATTTACAAATAACTTCTCTTTTTTTCTTTTATTGATGTGTTATTAGTATTTTTATTTACTTGATATGTTGTCGGGGGAAATTATTTATCAATCTGAAACGATGCCATATCGTTCACTAATATATTTATAAATAAATTTTCAACTTTTCGATTATCTCAAGAAACTTTATCGCCATTCATGGTGTGTACACGAAACATCGGTGTGTGCGAGTCTTATAAACGCACCGCAAAAACAATATAATAATTGCTGCAGTGCTCTGTGTCAACGAGGAGCAACGGTGCATTACATATTAACCACCATCGATTTACATAAAGAAAATAATAAAAAACATCCAATGTTAGTTTTTATAGCATAAACACCCCGTGCAAAGAAGGGACCATGATACGATGCTCTCTATTAACTAGGAGACCCGGTGCGATGTGTTATATGTTACATGGTGCCAGAATTAACATAATAAAACATTTCTTTGTGAAACAACATGTTCGTGGTGCGCCACGGTGAAATATTACTTTAGTGCCACAACTACACATATGGCGCAACGGTTACAAAAAAATATGTTATTAAATTTTTTATCACATAGTATTCCTTTGATCTTGTTTCGGGATAATACAACGCCGTGCGCTACAGGTTACACCTAGCGCACCGATAATTTTTTAATTTCACGCAAGGGCTGAAGCATGGTTGGTGTCCATTGTACGAGTCGTCCCGTGGGTTGGATGTCTCGAAGCCTATATGTAGCAATACAAACCCTATAAATCTAAAATCAAAAGCCTAATTCGAAAATCACAAAAACGAGGAGAATAAGGCGAGAAATAGAAGGAATGTGGGGTTTAGGCTAAAAGTGGATCTGAACATGAAAAATAAATTGAATTTTCCTTACTACGTAAAAAAAAGGCTGTGAGAAAAATTAAAAGAAACAATAAACGTTGAATTTTTTTTCTTACTGCGTAAAAACAAGCTATGAGAAAAAGTAAAAAAATAATAAACGTTAATCACAAAATGGTTTGAAATTCTGTATACGGTCTTTGAATCATCGGAGGTTTGGAATTCTAATTGTGCGAATACTTGTGTTCGAACGTATTTGTTTGCTCCACAATGCTCTTGCACTCGGTTTCTCCAGTGTCTCTTATAAATCTCTCGTTTGAATTTTTTGCAAAAATAGTGAAATAATGAAAGTGTTTAATGCTCTGAAAATTGTTTTATAAAATTAGATTTTTCGAAAATATTTTTCCCCCATTTTTTAATGTACCGTTTTTTTTAACTTAAAGAAAATAGATTTAGCTTTTTTATTTGCGATTTATTCGTCAGTGCGTCATAACAACACCTTTGATGCATCTCTTTATGTGACAGAATTGCATAGTAACGAAAACACACGAGGTGTGATGATTTGTGCAATAGCACCCGATAGAAAAGTCCATTTTTAAGGCACCAAAATTACTTTTAGGTGTGTGCACCAAAAATGTTTTGTTGATTTTTCTCAAATACAAGGAGAAAATATCATAATTATATTGAATGGACAATTAGTCACAATCCACCTCGTTCCATAATGTTTCTCAAAGTCCATCGCGATTTCTCCCTATCCATCTTGAGAGCGTAATATTTGCTTCATATTTTGTTCATATTTTCATTATCTAATTGAATTTCTGTTTTTAATATTTATGATCATTTTTAATATTAAATTAATTAATAAACATCACGTTCCTGATAACCATCGTACAAACATCATATTTGACTAAAAAAAATATTCAAATTCGCTAACATCATCATGATCATGATCATATAACAAACACAATTACCATTATATAACATCATCACAACACGAACATCAAATATATATCTCATGGCAAAATAATTGCTATCACACATACACATCTATTTATAAAATTTCTTTATTAAATAGGAACATATCTAACATGACCTAACAATATACAAATCATGATGATCACCAACATGTAAATTAAGTACAAGCGCAACATGAACATAAAATACATGAACCATATATATATATATATATATATATATATATATATATATATATATATATATATATATATATAAGTGAATAATGTCAAAAATATACAAGCTGTGTAATATAAATGTCATGGATCGACTAGTGGTACATCATGAGATACGATCTTTTAGTCGAGGCACCCTTGAATCGGTAGTGCGACCTCGACGAAAACTCGAATACGTGATGATAACTACGTACTGTTGATAGTGCGGTGCCTCATCTTGATCGGGATCAGCTGTCATTTTGCTCATCATGATGACTCGACATGGTTGATGGTCCAGCTTGCTCATGATCATGAGTACTGATGTGTAATATTCCCAAATGGGAAAAGCAAGAATATAATGTAAAAGCATGGAAATAGAAGTGTAGATCAATGCATAAATGTAAGAGACCAATATGGAGCTTCTTTATTTATTATAGCAGCAACAAACATGTGTAATATAATGGGCCACAAATCATATAACAAAACACAATAAGCCTCCAATGAAGAAAACCCTCAATAAAAGGTGCTGCTACTATATCAAAATGCCGGAGACACTACTTGTTACACAGTAATTTGTCACTGTCCCTATAATTTCCCCCGTCACTTTAATGGGAGGACCCATTATGTGACTCCGTGAGCAATGTCATGCTTTGAAACCATCATCATCAGCATTCCCAAGCATGAGATTCATTTGCCCTTAAGACATCTCCTTGCAAAAATCATGAAAAACATCTCCTTTGCATCGCGCCGCAGCGCTCTCATCACTCGCACCAATGGGGAAAATACTAAAAGAGGCCGCGCGAACCGGCACCGTCCCGTGTTAAACACTCGCGCCTTTCACTCAATTTAAGGAGTGTTTTTTAAATAAAGATTGCGGAAGTTGTGTTTCAACCATCTCAGAAACCATTTCCTATCTTGAGTTGGGAGGTTTGGCTACGGAATTTCTATGGAAGGGAAGTTGTTTGCCACCTTTCATGGAACCTTCCTTCATGATAGGGCCAATCCCACAATAATAGGGATGCCAACTCCCTCCTTCCCCATCTATAAAAGCTTGCTGATTGCCATTGCAAGCTAGTCTTGAAGGGCCTAAGCTTCGAATCTCCAAATTCCCAAGAGCCTTTGTGCTGTAAGAGCCCTCTTTCTTCCCTAAAGGCCGACTCAAGTAAGGAGACTATCGTTGAGAGACTCACGAGAGGTTTTCCCTTTCCCTGGTGAGCTTTGCGAGACGTGAACGACTGGGGACCCTTCCAAAGGAGATCACGGCGTCGGAACATTGGTTGTACTCTCTTTCTATTGTTATTTAATGAATGATTATGGTTATGGTTCCACTCTATTTTCACTTATGTTAATATGAGTTATATCCTTTCTGACTGATATATAGTTGCACATTCTAGATTTTAGGCTTGTATTCGTGTTGTTTCTTGCATGTGCAGGTGTCCATCTGCGGAGATCGTGGAGGAATTGTGATCTACCGAGGCTGAGGAACGGGAACGCTTTCTTCTACGGATCATAGCATTGGACTCCAGGTAGGCCTCCATCTTTGGTCTTTTATCCGTAACTAGGAACTTGCGCTGTAACATTTTATGATTGTTGCTAGACCCCTGCTGGGCTAGTAGGGATCGCCTTTGTCCGCAGAGGGGATTTACCTCCTCAACAATTTCGCGACTCCACTGGGGATCGTCTAGTTTTGATTGTCTCGTTTTGATTGTCTTTTCGGTTGATTCTTGATTCTCCTTGCTTCATTGGTTTTTTGGGTTGGATATTTTGTGTTTGGATTTTGGTTTAGCCCCAGAGGATCAGATCTGACCTCTACTTTTCCGAATTTTCACCTTTTCATAGTTGGCTTGATTGGCGCGATTTTAGCCCTAACAGTCGTGCCAATTGGCGCAGGTTGCCAGTTTATCAGTCGCGCCATCCCCTGTCTGGCGCGGATTATAGCTAGACAGTCGTGCCATTTCCTGTAGGTGCTAGGGTTTACCCTTGTTTGGAAGTTTCTTTTGGTCACTACTCTACTTCTGGGTTTGTTTTGGATTCTCCTTGAAGTGGTGAGTCTGGTCTTGGTTGGGAGAAATTCTTTGTTTTTTCATTTTCAGGCGTTGGCACTTGTTGTCAATTAGAAACCCGTGCCAATTAGCCATTGGCACTAGTTTTCAGTGATAAAGTCGTGCCAATTGGTGCCAATTGGCGCTAGTTGTCAATGGACAAGTCGTGCCAATTTCAGGGTGTATGAAAATTGAGTTTTTTTCCCTTAATCCTTCACTAGTGTGTCTTTCCCTTCGGGTCTTTCCTCTATATTAGCATAGATTACATTGCTCATTATTTGGAATGTCTTCTTTCTATGATTTCTGATGTAAAGGGGAATGAATGCCTTGTTTTGATCTCTTGCTTTGGAAGTCCTTTTTGTGTTTGACCGCATATGTCTTGTCAACTTTTAAGGGATTTTGTCACAAAGTATTTTGAAACAACAATTGCATTCTTAGTGTTTGTTTGCATCCCTTTTTCTTTCATCCTTTCATTAACGAGATTTGTGTTCTTTTAGTTTTCATCTCATGGTTTGCTTTTCGTTAAAATGCATTAGATCACATTGCATTGAAAAGGATTTTTTGAGATCCATCATTGAACTTAGATTACATTGTTTAAATGATGGAGAGCTAAAAATCGCTTTGTGTGCATTCTCTTTCATTGGAAAGCATGCATTGAGTAGATTCTCATTTCATCGAAAAATGCATTGAGTGCATTCTTATCATTTGAAAAGGAAAAGGAAATTGTGCATAGATTACAATTGCATAGTTTTCGAAAAAGAGGATTTTGCATAGATTACATTACATAATTCGCATCGTTGAATGTTTTAGAATAATTTTGCATAGTGAAAGTCATCTAGTTTGGTAAAAGATTTCGTTTTTAGTGTTGTTTTATGTTGCATCATTGTTTAAAGCTCTTCCCTTAACTAGATAGCATTCATTGAATTGAAAATTTTCTTTTCTCATGTAGCTGCATACAGGAGATTGTCATATGACATACGGTAGGGCCTTGAAACTGAAACGTAATTGAAGATAAACTTTAAAATTTACTCAATTTACCTAAGGTATCATTGAAACATTAACGAAATATTTAGTGGTCTAGGTTAGAGACGTGTTCCGGCGTTGTTAAACCTAGTAGCTGTCGTTCGCCTCTCGGCTTTAGACATCACTAGTACGGACTTGTGCTCCCTGTACCATCACGTATATAAAGGGATACCCCACTAGGTTGTTATCCTTTATCCGTAGGGAGCTGAGTCTGCCACCTTATACTCGTGATACACCAGACACATCATTCGGGGAGATTTCTTGCACGTACGTCAAGTCCTTGGTTGATTTCTCTTTCATTTTGAAACCAAGGTGTATATTGTAGTACTCGTTATTTGGTACACCTTGCTCAGAATTCTAGCAGTCATTTTGATCTTTTTTGACTTCTTTAAATTTGAAAATATCATCAAGCGCTTGTCCTTTCACGCTTGTTTCCAATCTGAAAGTGATAGAGTCACCTTTGCCTGCTTTCTTGACTCTAAAAAGACAACAAGCCCAGCTACTGTTTGAACCACCGCTAACAACACCTCAAGTTAAAGTTAGTTTCCTTAGGGTGTTGTTCTGAAGATCGTTTCTGATGGCAACTTTTCCGGAGTTCACCAACCAAGGAATCCCCTCCGATGGGAATCCGGGTCCTTTTCCTCCTTTTGGGAATGTTGGTGCTCCTTATATGGCAACGTTGTCCCTTCCTGGGTTAACTGTTGGGTTGCCTGTTTGGTTGTTTTCAACCTCTGTGGTCCCGAATGTCTCATCTTCTGTTCAATCAGTTCCTCCACCTGAACAACGTCATGTTGATTCCAAGGTGGACCTCTCCCCTTCTTCGCCTGTTTATGTGTCCTCCTCTTCTACTTCGCCTGGTGAAAGTCTGGATTCGAGTAACCAGGTGGCTAAGAAGAAGAAGAAGAAGATAAAGAAGAAGAAGTTCGATAAAGGAGAGGCTAGCTCTGCGGCTATTGCGCCTAAGAAGTCTCCTCTTGATAAACCTCCCAACCCTCGACGGAAGGTCAAGTTCCCTTGCATGTTGTGCACGAGAGACCATCTTCTTTGAGACTGCCCTGGCATTCCCAAGTTGCTCGAAGTATGGTCCAATGGTCGCCCACCATTGCCTTTGGCTTCTGGGAGTTAGGTTGGGGGCACGTCGTTAGCTGTTGCTGGTAAGGCTCCTAAGAAGCAGGGTAAGATTACCAATCCCTGTAATTTGTGTGAAGGGCACCATGCCATTCACCTTTGTCCATATATGGATGAAGCCAAGCGATTTTTGGACAACTCAGTTGTTTCTACACCATGCCTTCCAGCTGGTTACAAACAGCTTTCTTGGAGTCCTCCACCAGTTGATCCTATGATTGGTCAAGAGTCATCCTTGGTCGATCTCGCTCCCTCGGAAATTCAAATTCAGGAATCCATTCCCGACCAACCATTGGTCGTCGGATCGGTTGAGCTGGCCCCGTCTGCGGTGCACCAGGTCTTTTCCGTTGAGAGTGGATCTCACACCCCTCATGTTCTTCTTGTTTCTTCAGATTCTTCAGACTTGGAGAAATATTCTCCTGTCCCTATACCTCAAGAAGCTGCTCCTCCGCCTCCCGTGATGGAGGTTCCGAAGGATATCCCTCCCACCTTCGAGATGGAGGTCGTGGAGGATGCTCCTTCTTCTTTCGTAACACCAGGGGAAGACCATCTTGGTTCGATGGTAGCCCCTCCGAGTAGTCTGGTCGCTTCCGTTTACTGGAATCGATTTGCAGGATACCGCCTTCCGTCTTATGTGCCTTTCGAGATCACAGTACAGGCTTTTGGTCTGGTCGTGCCCAGCACCATTATAGACGAAGGTGCGTCTATTAGTATTCTATCCTCAACTACCTGGCAAGCTTTCGGTTCGCCTCCGCTTGCACCTGTTACGCAAAATCTGTTGGCATTTAACAGAAGAACGAGTCAACCGTTAGGGATCCTTCCAAGGTTACTTATTACTTTGGGAGGTAAAACCGTCCATATGGACGTGATGGTTGTTCCAAGCCCCTTGTATTTCAATCTGCTCTTAGGGCGCGATTACACCTATGCCATGGGAGCACTTGTCTCCTCCCTTTTTCGTGTGGTCTGTTTTCCACATGAAGGACGGATTATGACCATTGATCAGCTTTCGTTCTTTGGTCCTGATGTGGCAGCTAGCCCGCCATCATCCCTTACTGTTTTTTATCCACCTATTGTATCTGCGCCACCGTAGGTCAACTATGTGGCTACCTACCCTGTGCCTGTACTCAGTGATAGTGCCATTGTGCATCAAGTGTTGGGGGCATTGGGTCCTGACTTCCAGGATGTTTTCCTTCCATCAAGAGTGGAACTCTTGGAAGCGATGACTTCTTGTTCATTATGATGAGGTCGGTCGTAGCAGAGTTCCTTGTCTTGTGTCAAGCTCCTTAAAAAATGAAACAAGCTTGTCGGACGAGTTCCTTGTCTTGTGTCAAGCTCCCTGAAAAAAATGAAACAAGGTCGTCGGAGCGGGGTTCATTTTCTTGTATAAACTCCTTAAAAAATGAAACAAGATTATGCGAGGACGGTTCTTTTAATGTACAACTCGTTAAAATAATGAAACACGTTCTTGTTCAATTCGAGTCTTTGATCAGATCTCGTGAAATCCCGATCAGTCTTTCTTAAGATCTCGCATTTTGAACACCCTACTCCTCTTCCTTCCATATGGACTAAACTTGAGGCATGTACCTAGAATTGAGTCACCATGTTGGGGGCATGCTTACTTTTTCAAGCATAGTTTGTTTCCGTTTCAAGCTTGTGTAAAATGAAACCGGTTTCAAGCATAGTTTATCTTTGTTTTCAAGCTTGTGTAAAATGAAACCTTTCCCATTTTACCTCTTGTGATTGCCATTTTGTCAACCTGTTTCGCCAGATGAGCCTTGGTTTTCTCACTCCATCGTCACTATTTTCTTGGCTGATCATATGCCTTCACTTGGTTGTGTTACCCATTCCTGAGGAACCGCTATGATGAGTGGTCTTGTTAGCCAGCCTCTTAACCTTTACTTGTTTTGAGCAGTTCCACCATTACCAGAACCAGTTGCTACCCTTTATATCACTCGTTCCTCCAGGAGGAGTCAACTTTCAGCTCTTTTCTGACTCTCTAAACATGAAAAGATTGTCGAGTCCCTTGTCAGTTTGATCTCGTTAAAATGGACACGAAGCGACATCTACCGAGTATACGTTTACCCCTTTTTCGGGCTGGGATAGATTATTTACGAAAAAGAAATACCCTAGCCTATCGCGACTAGGAGGTTTCTGAATGTTGTTTCTACCTTTCGGATCGAGAAACTATTTCGGGACTGTGGGTTACTTTTACTGCTTGTCTTTAAACTCTAAACATGAAAAGATGCCGAGTTCTTCCTTTGTCAGACTCGTTAAACCCTGATGACATCGGATTCAGTCGAAATGACGTTTTCCGAGTTCCTCCTTCCTAGGGCTCATTAAATGTACTAGGATGGATTCGCCCGAAGGGCGGACTTACATTACAAGCATATGTTATCCCCTTCAAGCTTGTTACCAAAAATAATTGGGGCACTCGCCAGAAATGGTGGGGGAAAATGGAACTGTAATCATTGTCGTGTCGGCAGTATGTCGCTCTTGAACATGGCACTTATCTGCATTCGTGTCGGGTTGGGGACATCTCATCTCGTTTTTTCAATTTCTTTCGTGGGTTTGGATAATCCTTTTTGACCCCTCCTCTACTCATTGCCTTTTCACCATGACCTCTGATCCGTTGATGTCAAATACTGCCAAAACCACTATTAGTGCCGTTACATGTTCAAGAGAAGTTGACCTCTGCGAATATCAACCTTTCCTCTGATTCTTCTATGATCCTAATTCACAAAAAAACATCATGTTCCTCTGTCTCGTGTCGATGATGTGGGAAACATTATGGCCCACCTTCGATCAAGATCACTTCCTGTCGACTTCAGCTCATTATCCAGGAAGTTGATATAGAGACTCCTTTATGGTACCTTGGAGCCTGCATGCCTCAATGGCAGGTTCGTCGCATTCGACGTGCGGTTTTCATCATTGGCCTCCTATCGAGTGATTCTACGAGTGTTCGAAGCCAGCTCATTGATTCACACGCCGTAGATTGTACCTGCAGTACCTTGAGGGCCATTGTCATTATTGGTGGTTCCTCTCGCGTCTGTTAATAGCTCTCATCATTGGCTGGTAATCAGATGATGTTCTTGCATGTTCGACTTCAGCTCACATATTCACATGCTTGAACTTGTACTTCGTTTGGGTCGAGATGGAGCGCAAGACCCTGGATTGTGTCTGTTGTAATCCAGGCTGCGATTGTGGATTATTATCATTTTGTACATGACTCATCGATTGGATGGCTGCGACCATACCTGAGTCTATTTATTTTGATCCTTGCTGGATGGCTGCGCCCATACCCTGGATCCGGATTATAGTGTACTCTATTTCGGATGGCTACACCCATACCGCATATACATCATGTACTTGAGATATCAGTTGTATTTTTCTGCGCAGGTTTTCCGACGGCAGGGCTTTAGTTGAACATGCTCTCCTAAATAATTTCACCCCTCTCTCTCTCTCGGGCCTCATACTTTAGGGGGCATCTGTTACACAGTAATTTGTCACCGCCCCTACCATTCCCTATCCCGCACAATGGAGGACCCATTATGTGACCTGTGAGCAATGTCATGCTTTGAAACCATCATCATTGCATTCCTTTAAGCATGAGCTTCATTTGCCCTAAAGACATGTCCTTGCAAAAAACCATGAAAACATCTCCTTTTGCATTGGTGCGGGTAGACACTTCATCACTCGCGCCAATGGGGAAAATACTACAAAGAGGTCGTGCCAACTGGCGCTCTGTCCCAGAGCAGCAGTCGCGCCAGCCAATTTAAGGAGTGTTTTTTAAATAAAGATTGCGGAAGCTGTGTTTCAACCAACTCAGAAACCATTGCCTATCTTGAGTTGGGAGGTTTGGCTACGGGAGTTCTATGGAAGGGAGGTGGTTTGCCACCTCTCATGGAACCTTCCTTCATGATAGGGCCAATCCCACAATAATAGGGATCCCAACTCCCTCCTTCCCCATCTATAAAAGCTTGCTGATTGCCATTGCAAGCTAGTCTTGAAGTGCCTAAGCTTTGAATCTCCAAATTCCCAAGAGCCTTTGTGTTGTAAGAGCCCTCTTTCTTCCCAAAAGGTCAACTCAAGTAAGGAGACTATCGTCGAGAGAATCATGAGAGGTTTTCCCTTTCCCTGGCGAGCTTTGCGAGACGTGAACGACTGGGGACCCTTCCGAAGGAGATCACGGCGTCAGAACATTGGTTGTACTCTCTTTCGATTGTTATTTAATGAATTATTATGGTTATGGTTCCACTCTGTTTTCACTTATGTTAATATGAGTTATATCCTTTCTGACTGATATCTAGTTGCGTATTCTGGATTTTATGCTTGTATTCGTGTTGTTTCTTGCGTGTGCAGGTGTCCATCCGCGGAGATCGTGGAGGGATTGTGATCTGCCAAGGCTGAGGAACGGGATCGCTCTCTTCTACGGATCATAGCATTGGACTCCAGGTAGGCCTCCATATTTGGTCTTTTATCCATAACTAGGAACTTGCGCTGTAACATTTTATGATTGTTGCTAGACCCCTGCTGGGCTAGTAGGGATCGCCTCTGTCCGCAGAGGGGATTTACCTCCTCAACACTACTACAATGGATTTTATGCTTGTATTCGTGTTGTTTCTATGTGTAGGTGTCCATTCACGGAGATCGTGGGGATCGTGATCTGCCGAGGCTGAGGAACGGGAACGCTGTCTCTTCTACGAATCATAGCACTGGACTCCAGGTAGGCCTCCATCGTTGGCTTATTTATTCGCAATTAGGAACTTGCGTTGTAGCATTTGATGATTGTTGCTAGACCCCGTGTGGGCTAGTAGGGATATCGCCTTTGTCATGAGAGGGGATTTACGGTAACTTCAATATATAGAAATCTACCCCTACCTTCAATGTAACCCATCTAACTCAGATATTTGCAGCTAAAGGTCTATCCCAGGACGAGATGGTTAATTTTCATGTATTTTCTGAGACCTGCAACTCATCAATGTGTCAATTCTTGTAGATGACAATAATGGTTGAGCAAAACCATGATTATAATCATGTTTGTGTTGTTTGGGCGAATGTAGGAGCACACACAATTGGTGTCTCTCACTATACTTCATTCATCAACAGGCTCTACAATTTCAATGGCACAAATACGACGGACATGTCCCTTGATCCAACGTATGCTCAGATACTGAAGCAGAGTTGTCCCCAAGGCAACCCCATTAACGTCAACACGACTGTGGTCATGGATCCTCAAATGCCACTGATCCTAGACAACTTGTATTACAACGGCGTTATAGCTAACAGTGGTCTGTTTACATCAGATGCAACTCTGCTTACAGATCCAAACACCAAATCTAGTGTGACTGCAAACTCAGGTCTTAACTTGGTCGAATGGCAAAAACAAATTATTGTCGAAATTATAAAAATGGGAGATGTTAGTGTATTAACTAGTAACCAACTGGGACATATTAATATTTTGAGTAGTCTGCGTCAACTGCAGGGTTGCCAACAATTAAAACAGATTGGAAATTTAGTTTTCCTTAGCTTCAAATTTGGAAGATTTGCACTTCTCAACGATTAAACTAGCACAACGAACAACATAGACGTTGGTGCAACCTATTGAAAATGCATGCACATATGTCCAATATATATTGTATATCAATGATGTGATTTATAGGAAAAAAAACTATATTTTAAATAAAAAATATATTTAGCATAAAATTGTTGTTTTAAATAAAAAATATATATTTATTTATTAAATATATTTATTACATTATTTTATTAATTTCACTTTTTTAAAAATTAATTTTGTTATACATTATATTTAAAATATTGATTTTTATCAATGTTTATTTCATACTGCATTTCCCTCCATTTTTTCATGCCGCATTCTTCCCTCCATTTTTATATAATATTTTATGGATTTTTTAAGAATATCTTTACACCTTAACAACACTTTTCTCTATTTTATATAATATTCTTCACTCCATTTTTACCCCCAAAGGGTTATCTTTGTTAGAATGGAGTGAACAGCATTTTATATACTATTCTTCACTCCATTTTTATCCACGAGGGGTTATCTTTGTTGGAATGGGGTGAGCAAACACTGTTCTGTTCACCCCACCCAATCAAAACTTTTGTCCATCACACTTCTGTCCAGTAGAAAATTGACATGTGTAACCACTGGGTTCGTCTTACTATAATACCAATGAACCCTGCAGCAGAGGCGGTGCAGGCGAAGCAGCGAGTCCAGGAAGAGCGGCATAAATGCACTTCCCTTCCTCCGTGAATTTCAGTTCCAACACGATAAAATTCGAATTCGCAAAATTCGAATTTGTGTCTGAGTGGACGCGATCTCGAACCTATGCCTTCGTGAGAGAGGGCCAATGGATTGGCAGGGGAATTCGACCGATCTGGCTACCCGTTCGGCTTGTTACAAGTCATATATTTAGATAGGTTGGAAAATAACAAATGTAACGAGTGCCAAATGGTACGGGTCATGTATATTTAGATAGGTTAGGGTGAATGATTCAAACGAGGGGGAGCTTCTGTAAGATTGTCCTGTAAGAGAAACAATATTAATTATTTAAATTGCCTCTGTATATTTTAGCGAAATATATTGGTGGGTGATCAAACATGACTAATGGGCGAAGAAGCGAGGAATAATAATAAGGTAGATATTCGAAGTTGGGTGGAGAGGATTGACGAACTACTGGACGCATCGCCTCGCTATGTTACAGCACTCAGATCAGCTTTCGTTCGATTTCAAACTCCACCACCCAACGCAATTCTTCCAACTTCCCACCTACCACTTTCTCTACAGTTTCTTGTACAGGTACTGTAACTTGTTTTCTTTGTTTAATTGCATCCTTCAGATTTAAGAAATACAATGGTTCTAGATTTTTCTAAGCTGGGTTTTAAACGTGTGTTATCTCAAGGTGGTCCTTAGTTCAAATCCCATTGATTCAACCCATGGTTTGATGTAGTAGCGGTGCCAATACCACTCTAATCCTTGTTGTGACTAACACTGTGTTTAATGTCAATTTTTACTGGCGACTATTATAGACTTATCTCAACTATGCACTGATTCTGTCACGGAATTTTGGAATTCACAAGAGCCTAGTGTTGAAAAACAAGCATATTGGGTTGTGGTTTAGTAGCAAGTTGGAGTACTTGCATTAACAATGATGGAAGTTCGAAACCGATGGGCTCACTCTGCTTCCTAATAGGGTCTTCCATGAGATGAGGCCAAAGGCAATTCCTAAGTAACTTTGATAGAATAGATTACCCTCAGTTGTGGCTCTTAGCCAAATATAGCTTTCCACTAGATAATGATAGCTTTCCATGGGATGATGCAATTCCTGGGTAACTTTAAATTGAATAGATACCCTTTGTCATGATTCGATTGAAGGCAGATTTTTGATGGAGGTCTGGACCTTTTAACTACCAAAAAGAACAATATTCCTGGATATCTTTGAAAGAATGGACTACATTAGCCTTAAAAGTTAGAAACATGATATGATTGCCTTGACATGGCATGTTAACGGGAATTTGACCATAGAACCTCAATAAAATTAACGGGAATTTGACCAGAAAACCTCAATAAAATTAAAGTAAGCTCAACCTTTTTTTTCCCTTTTCTTCTAACCATGGAAACTTATTCCATTTAGCTAAATCTGTCAGAAAATATATCAACTGAGTAGCTCACTCATGGAGCAACATACTGTGATCCATCAGCCTGGGAATTTGATCAAGTGAGAGAACTCAGGAGAAGAATAATAAAAAAATTCTGCAATAATGGTTAATCAACATGGAGAAATTTGTATAGGTCATATTCATCTCTTCTCTTTCCAAATCACAAAAGTTAAGCACGGTAGCGATAATAAAGAACAGGTTTTAAACAAGTAATCAACTACCTAAAAAAAATTTATGAATCCCTATCAACATATGCCTTGCTTAGGTACCTATATACAGTACTAGATCCAACTTCTTTGTCTTCAAAAACCTGAAGTTACCATATAGGATTTCCATATAAGTGGAATTGAAGGACTTGCTAAATTCCTTATGTGGTAATTCATGAACCTATCCGGATATGAAGGTCTATCTCAAGCCATCTGTTGAAGACGGTCTACTAGATGAAAGACAACAAATCCCACATAGGTTCTAGTGCTAATCATCAATGAGTCCACAACCATTGATTTTGGCAAGAAAGAAGGTCTCATGGGCAAGACCTAGGTTCGGAATGGATTCCAACAAGGTTTCCGCAGTAGTCTAGCACAACGCCGGCATTTTCACTCTACTCTAAGGAGTAGAGAGTCTCACCTGAGGCGTGTCGTGACCTTAGTAAGATTAGGATAAGATCAAGTATCTATCAAGCACTAGTCATAGAGTAAAACAGACAGAACTAGATACTTTAAACAAGCTTAACTACTTCCCATAAGACCCTGCTTCCCCATTTGTGCACATATTTTTCCCATTTATCCATAATTATGCCGGAGGCGTTATCTTTGTTGGAGTGGGGTGAGCAAACACCTTTCACCCCACGCAATCAAAAATTTTATCCATCGCCCTTCTGTCTAGTAAAAAATTGACACATGTAACCATTGGGTTCTTCCAACGAGTTCGTCCTATGATAATACCAATGAACCCTGAAGCGAGTACAGGCGGTGCAGGCGAAGTAGTGAGTCCACGAAGAGCGACATAAATGCACTTCCCTTCCTTTGCGAATTTCAGTTCCAACACGCTAACATTCAAATTTGCAAAATTCGAATTTGTGTCGCTTCGAGTGATCAAAATATTTGAATAGAGGCTCACGAGCTGGTTGTCGTCAAGGCTCCTGCCATCTTCCACACACAGGCAGAGCAGCGAGTCCAAGTAAGCGCCACCAGCCTGCAGCTACCCATTAGTACGGCGGTTGTTTATGAAAAGGAGTAATGTTTCCCTGTGCCTTTGACGTAGAGATGGAATTTGGTGGGCTTTTTGTCCATCATAACCCATTTTGAGCGTATTTAATGTTTTCAAATTTTCTATGCCCATTTTTCTTCACGGGCTTGTAATAGTGGAAAACGTATTAACAATGGTTAATTTTTTTACCAAGATGTCATTAATACCGATGATATGTTGTAAATACTTTGCCTACCGATGAAGTTCTAGCGTCCAGGAGTTGTTGGAAACTTGGCATTACAGTCCTTCATATAAATAAGGAACGCGGTTACTACGCTGCCGTCTACGACTAAGTCAAATATTATTCTAAGTTCCATTGCCATGTGGCATGAACGGTGTTGCAAAAAAATTAACTTTTATATTCTCTTCTGGAAAGATTCAAAACATCCCAATTGGAGA
Organism: Pinus albicaulis; assembly: GCA_034641835.2. NCBI lineage: Eukaryota > Viridiplantae > Streptophyta > Pinopsida > Pinales > Pinaceae > Pinus > Pinus albicaulis. The sequence continues at coordinate 447,638,743 of CM076584.1, forward strand.
GTTTACCCTCAAATCACTGAAGATGGAAAGGTTGGTAGAATATTATGTAACGTTTCAAGATAAAATATGGCATTTTAGGTATTTTTAGATGGCTATTTCAATTTTATGGTTGTACAATATCGTTTTTTAGTTTGTTTGCAGTGTGCACTCATAATTTTGAGTATATTTTTAATTTTTTTAATTCTTGCATGCTTTTGTAGACATGTCATAACATATAGTATTATTTTCAAATCTAAATAGTTATTATCATATAGTATTATTTTCAAATCTAAATAGTTATTAAAAAGGCTTGATGATAGATGAGATTTTGTAATTTAAGTTTGGTAAGATTTCATTTGGTTTTAATATTTTATTGACGATAAGCATAAGGACCCAAAATGTAAAAAAAAAGGGTATGACGGGTAAAGAAAAATCTAAATTCCAACCCTGGTTCAATGGAAGTCAGCGATCTGCGACGTCCACTGCTGGAGCAAGAACCTCGAAAGCGGAAAATATTCTTCAAAGGAAATGCTTGCCAGGAATACCTCCCGCAGTATGCTAACGACGTTCGTCAGGATCTCTTCATTCGGCTTATCCAGAAGTAGATATAAAACACGATTGAAAAACTTGCGGTGTGAAGCTTTTCATCAATGCCCACCCTTCCACTATTCAGAGCAGCTTCGTCCCTGAGATTTGCCACCAAGTTTTCTACCGCCCCTGCTCTGCCCTTCCTGAGCCTTTCATTGCCAAAGAGCTCAGGAATTCAAATTTTTCCTCCGAGTGGTCAGCATATTCTCTGGGATACTCATTCAACGCTCGCGTGGGCAAAATGAAATGGCCCGTGATTCAAGCATACAAGGTGTCGCTCGCTTCCGTAACTAATAAGCAAACCAACCTCCTTTCTTTTTCATCATATAGAGTCCCTATCTTGCCTTTTATGACTGCTTCCATATCCTTGCACGCATCAGCTTTAAACGTTTGTCCCTATTCCTCTTACCAACGTTCCTTTGCACCTCTCGGTGCAATTGCTAGTTATATAGTATTTATTTCCTTGAGGGTATATTTACACCTTGGAAAATGCTAGTATTTATGTTTTCCCTCGTCATTCACACTCATAGTAGAATACATTGAGAAACGGAATGTTAATGTGAAATGAAATCTATTTCCGTGTGCAGCAACATTGAAACGACCCATAAGGTCTTCGAGAACTGGTTCCAAATGAATGATGTTTTGAGTCACGTAGGATTGACTGGCCATGAATGATGTTTTGAGTCACTATCCAAATGCCAATTAGGCAGCCCAATCAAGTATACAGAGAAGCCCTCAAATATCAGCAGACAAACCCTAACCAGAGATCAGGAGAAGCTAAAGTGGTGGCAGAATAATGTGCACAAGGAACTTGGTCCTTGATCATATGATGCAACCTTCTATGCTGAATGGAATGAGCTTAGGACGGTCAAAATTCTTATGAACAATGTCTGCAACCTAGGGTTTGAGACTACAGTCTAGCAGCAGCGATACAAGGGTTGCACCCACTGAATTTACTGCCGCTTACCCTCCATAACTGAAGCTGAGATGATGGATGCTAACAAGCCCATTAAAACTTTTCATAAGTGTCTGCAACATGTTGTAGTAGAAACCCTTACTACGGCCCAAACTGAAGTAAGAAACACAGAAATGCTTCTTTGAATTGCGGCCTGATGTAGAAGGGCATCTGAAGTCTTAAGGTGCCTCCAAACAGTCCTCCTTAAACATGTCCCAATCTCATTTGTTTCAACATCCTTAAACAATGCATTAACCTTATCCACCTAGCAGGCTTCAACATAAGCCCTAAGAAGAATGTTGTAAGTTACAATGATGGGAAATTTACCAGAACCTTTACTGACCTGCTCAGGAACAACAGAAATCCTATTTCTTTGTCATAATGGTGATAGTTTAGGACAGTCCAGAGACATCAGAAGCTGATGAAGCTATGTCGTAAGTACTAAGAAATTCCTTTATGTTAAATTCCTCCAGAGACTCTATGAGATGGTAAATTTTCCTTGCTAATAGACCAGTTACTTTTGTACTTCATCAAAAGGCCTTGGTGCAAGATGCCAAAAACATAGTGCTGGAATATATCTGCCTTTAAATACATTAGACTGACTTAGAACTTACACATCTTGTTCATAACTTCGATTGTGAACAAGAACCAATGTTAATGCTTCTGTCATTGAAGGCCTTCCATGCTTGATGTGTTGATGGAAAGTACAGATCGCTCAACTGAAATGTCAACCATACTACTGTTGTGCTAATGAAGTAACAATACAAGATACAAGAATAAATCTTCCTGCTTAGAGTCAGAGCTTCTCTAATGATGCTGCCATTGCACATCAAAACTGATATCTATGATGTTCTGCTATTACTGTGCTTAAGATATCATACAACCTTATCAATACATATACAATCCCATTACTGCAATGTTTGCCAATACTATTTTTTACTTTCTGCCAACCACTGCAATATATATATATATATATATATTCAGGTTACATAAACATGGTTGCTTATCAAATTCTAGGTTACAGCATACATCACATAGATGCCACTCCTGCACATTCAGAGGATGATAGATGAATCATACTGTTCTAGCATAGATGGCACTGTTGAAATTACATAAGATCACATCTGAGTCATAATGTTCTAGAGTAGATACCATTGCTGCACTTACAGTATCGGGAATCATAAATCATTTTGCTAAGGATCCCGCATCAAGAAATAAGACCATAGTACCCATAAATCACATATATAAGTCATAGTGTCAAATGACTATGCCGAGAAGCAGGATGATAACTCTAGATTCCAACAAGATGTGCAAGAGCATGTCTCTGAGGGATAGAAAAACCATCATCGAGCCATCATGAGAGGATACAACTGTGCCAAGGTTGAATTTGTCATCATTCAATGCTCAGTACTACCATCTGTCCTCAGCAAGAGGCTTATTCCCAGAGTATAGATGATAGAAGTATAACTGAGCCATCCCTTAAGCAGCTGCAACAACGATATGATATACTATGATTGTGTCATATCAAAGATTGAATAACTTGACAAGAATAAAGTGTCATAAAGCTGAGAATCGAATCAATCTTGGTGTGCCGAGATCATTTCATATAGACTTGAATGTCGAGAGTATACAGCTGAGATGACATTGAGATCAATGAATGCAACAATACTGGAATCACATTATTGAGACGATACAGATACCAAATTCCACTATGATGAGGTTATTCAAAAGAGTGATAACATTGTCATTATGGTTATATCATTCCAGAATCCTCCATGATGTAGAAGTCCATGTAGGAGCATGTCTAAAACACCTGCTTCAACAATGTTTCAACAAGTCTCAATGCTGCTACATGATATTTCAAGTCATTAATAATGATGACTTTAAACTAAAGCTCCAAGGGTGCTTAATGTTTGATGTAATGCAGACTTGTATAAGGGAAGCAAAGTAAAGATCAATATGAGCTTCCAAGGTCAGTAAACTAATGCTACTAATGAGCTTCCAAGGTTTCTTCAGGAGATAAGGTCGACTGTAATTGCACAGGGACAATGAACCGAGGACTGACAATTTGTAATAGGTCTGCAATTTTGCTTCCATTATCCACCTAATGAGACTTGATTTTAAGAAAATATGAATGATACAGAAACCAGGGATGATAGTTACAATAAGTTTATTCTCCAGAGAGGTCAAAAATCTGAAGACCAGGTCCGAATCTAGTATTCTCCCACATATCTGTTCTTGCTACAAGAATACATAAGAATCAAAACTGAAATGCACAGGTCCTGTAATAATTCCACAGATCCTTGTTCCTTCATTATTATCTTTAAGACGTTACATCTTTGGGAGAGTGAATGAGGAACACCAAAAAGAATGCAAATAGAAGATTTGATGGAAAATCCATTCGAATTCTGTTGTTGACAAGTTTCCCATCCCACATCATCCCGGATTTCCATTGTTTGATAAGGTGCATAAATATGGATATTTCTATAAGTTTGCTAAGGAAGACAGGAAAGAACTATAGAGGCAGTTCCTTTCTCATCAACAAATAAACAAGAACGACAATGAATTTAATGTGTCAAAAGCAGAATTATAGAACCTGGAGGAAATTAATTCGAGGTGGCCTTTATGGTGTTGCCCTTGTGGCAGTAAATCTATCAACTAATCACATCTCTGGGTTGATCAAAACATGCTGAAGGTATTAAAGGAGGCTGGTGAAAGTGTTTCAGATTTGCAGATAGATCTTGGCAGGCTTTAGTTATAGGTCTTTCCCCATATTTAGTATGTTGGAGATCACATGCATATTAGGAAGAATCGAATGAAGAGATATTGGAAGTGACATGATGGATTTATTTTGGATATCACATGGATTTAGAAGTCAAAGAAAACTTTATCTGAAGTTGGGCTAGAGATGCTGACCAATGTGCCTATTATGCATGGCCACAAGCATTTGGTCTCGTCCTGCAAACTGCTAGTAGAAAGAGTTTGGAATGCGATTTTGTATAAAGGCTGAAGTCATAGGTATATAGTGTGGTGAATAAGGTATGAAATCAATTCCTCCAACAACAACATTGGATGTATATCAGCACATACAAGCTTTAAAGATTCATTTTTTAAAGTCATTTTGTCCCCAGCAATTAAAGTACTACCATCTACGGCAATACAACACCATTTTGAAAGAAGGATGAGAATAGTCTTTGCAGGATTTGAGGATGAATATATGTCATTTATTATATATGGATTAAGCATAGATCATTTGATATTCCTTCTAGTGCCGCAATTTCTATCCACCAGTAATATTTAAATGGGATGTCACCTATCTCCTGTACAGTTACAGTGAGTGCAAGATATTGCAAGGGCCTTTTATCCCTAGACGTGGTGTTTAATTATAAAAGACAGGATGGATGACATGTGCACTATGCAATGGATTTCTCAACATATTTGTTTATTAATAAACAGATATAGGGTAATTTGGGGAAAAATCTTGAGGGTTTGATTCTTTTTAGATAGACAAAAAATGAAGAGACCACTCAGGCAGAATTCAAAGGTTGACAAATTTGGTGGTCTACAGAGACATGAAAAAGGGCATCATGTGGCAGGAAACCACCGGAAAGGACATCATGCCAGATGTTGTGTATACGTATCAATTGTGGAGTAGAATAATAAAGGGAACAATAATTAAAATCCTCAAGTTTGTGATGATGAGAAGATTTAACGTAATTTTTTAGAGACAAATGGTAGGAAGAACAGTCAATCTGTTTCAAAGCGTGCATCATGTATTGATGAGGTGACAAAAGTCTTATAAAAGTCTTGACAGAGGTAAGAGAACTCAAGGAAAACAATGAAGGTTAGGTTGATGAGTTGTGCAAAATTTACTGTATTGGTCATTCTCTAGAGAGGGCATTAAGGCATTCCAAAAAAAAAAAATCCCTCGCTCTCTTGTTTTACTTATGAGTAATGAGAAGCACCACTAGCACTAGAAGATGGAAACCTGGAAGAGAATATCCAATCAAATGTTACCCTTTGATATTCATGGGTAATCTATCAATTCATCAGCTGATCCTCCTATATACTTTATAATGCTTGCTTATGCATGTACAAATGAGAGTTGCCTCACAAGTTGTTGCATGCTATTCAACGATGTGCATCCTTTGGAAGAATTGCAAACTAAAAATGTTTTCCGGGTGTTGAGTAATGATGGACAAGTTTCCTATCACACATCATCCCAGATTTCCATTGTTTGATAAGGTGCATAAATATGGATATTGCTGTGAGTATGCTAAGGAAGACAGGAAAGAACTATAGAACTATTATGCATGGCCACAAGAATTTGGTCTTGTCCTGCAAACTGCTAGTAGAAAGAGTTTGGAATGTGAGTTTGTAAAAAGGTTGAAGTCATAGGTATATAGCATGGTGAATAAGGTATGAAATCAATTCTTCCAACAGCAACGTTGGATGTATATCAGCACATACAGGCTTTAAATATTCATTTTTATAAATCATTTTGTCCCCAGCAATTAAAGCACTACCATCTAAGGCAATACAACACCATTTTCAAGAAGAATGAGGATAGTCCTTGCAGGATTTGAGGATGAATACATGCAATTTATTGAACCTATGGATTAAGCATCTTGCCTCCCATACCACAAACAAATCCAGATAGTTTTCAAAAATGTAATTGCAATAGCATTTGAAACAATATTGTGTCCTCTAAGTAAGAGGAGAATTTCTAGAGCTGGTTGGAGAAGACATTTATGGTGTCACGGAGTTTACAAACGTTCCTTTGGGGATGGATAAACATATCACGTTGTAAAGCACGTCTAAGGTTGTAACCTCTTGCTGAGATATTTAAATTGCAATGGATTAAAACCTGTGGATTTGAATTTTATAGATGCATGGATAGTAGAGTTACTTTCTGGAAGAGGGGCTGCTTCTAATGGATTTATGTAAGAGTGGATTAAAATTTTCATGGTTATTTGTGTTTAGAAGATAAAAGGTTTTGGAAAACTTTATTGGATGAATTGGTGATTTGAAGCATGTAAATTATTATTATTATTATCCAATTTTAAGGTCATGACTAAACTAGACACCAAATTGGTGTATGAGACTTCCTTGTTTGTGGGACAAGGGACCCACCTCCACCATAATAAAACAAACAGACAAGCTGGCATTGACCCACACTCTAGTTTCCTCCATTCTCGAGCACTGAGGAATCTAATTTATTGTATAATTTCACCAAATTGGCACTTGTCCAAAGCCTCTCAAATCTCATCATCCGAGCAGTCTTCCTAAGGATCCAAATTATTTCTTTATTGCCCCAAACATTGTTGGTTCTTCGGGAATAATGCTTAATTTTGGATCTTAGCTCATGGAGGCCTATTGTTGAGATGTTGATTCCATCAATCCCTTTGTTGGTTCCACAATGCCAAAAATGGATTGAATGAGAGTAGATTTGTCACTTTCTGTCTGCCCCACAACTGCCTCCTTTGTACCTCTAGGGAAAGTGCATGTAACGCTTTTCAAGAGAAATAGAAGATGTGGCCCATAATGCACCTGCAAATCAGATATATCTATTGTTCCTCTAGATCGACAGTTGGATTTGGTCTACAATTCTCCATGATCACTGGTGGCTTGGTGGGAATACGTGAATATTGAATTATTCTCTCCATTCAGATAATCTTGGTCTCCACAAAACAAAGACATCATGTTACCCAGGTTTGTATCATGTTCAGATTTAGACCATATGTTATTGTCAACCTTGCAATGCTTGGTCTAATTACATCTCTAGGCAAGCGAATGAGGAACACCAAAGAGAATGTAATATCACCAATTTTGATTTTTCATTTAACAGGATTAATGAAGTTTACTAGGGGAGTGCCAAGCATAGCACAATTTTGTAATATGGGCATTTGAGACATTTTTGGTACATGGGACTTAGTAGAAATAGAAAATATCAACCTTTGTGGAATGTTGGGGCCACCCCTCAAGGAATAATTGATTTTGTGGAAAGGAGATCAAAATATTTTGATGAGGGACCCCCAAGGAAAGGCGAAGCAACAATTATAAATAGAGGGTTGAAGGCAACATTGAGTACCTTTTGATAATTTGTCATTTTACATATTGTTGCTCAAGCTGTTCAACTGAGTCACAGGTGTTGTTTAGCACTAGAGGTTTCCAAAGGGAAATCTCACCATCTTCTTCGGCGAACCACAAGTGCCACTCTAGGGAGGTAAATTCTACTAATCTTTGGTAGTTTGGAGGATACCACACATTTCATGTTTAGTTGGGATGCAGGAAAGGACCCACACAGTTCTTGTTGGAGAGTGGTGTCGGAGATAGGGGCTACACTATCGTTGAAGCATTCCTTGACCAAATTCCAAGAAAAAAGAGAAGGATTTACAAGAGCAGGAGATATTTCCACAACAATACGAATTTTTGGAGCAGGGGCCTGCATAATCTTGCCCAGGAACTACGCAGTCTGTCGTGGGGGCCAAGTCATCCTCTTCTTTGGTGGACCACGAGTGCCACCCCAGGGAGGAAAATTCTACTCATATTTGGTAGCTGGGAGGATACCACACATTTATGGTTCAGCCGAGACGCAGTAAAGGAAATTGTGGGGGGTTTTCTACCATTTTGGTGCCAGCTCAGCGAGTAGCTGGAGGAGCTAGGGGGAAATTGGGCCAAAATGTTTGAGGTCACCATTTGGCCAATTCCTTCGTGGGTTTTTGTGGGTTATTGGAGCAGAACCTGAGGTTAATTTCCCGAAATTTTCTGTGCACCGAATGAGGCCCTAACAACCATTGTTCGCAGTCAACAGTGCAGTTTTTCACTAGTTCAACATAGAGATTTTTGGGGACAACCACATTGCATGTTAGAGTAGCCAATTTCATCACATGGGCATTGTTAGGTTTCCTTGGGCAAGACCAAGTGCATGCTTTTTGATCTTACCTTTGTATCCAACATTTATATTAATAAAATGGCTCAGCTCAGCGCAATTAATGGATATTTCTTGGTGTTTAATGTGTTGTAAATTATGCGTGTTTGGTTTTTTTACTATGCTTGGTTTGCTTATCATTGTAAATTTCCATTAGGAATACTACAATGGTATCAAAGCATAATCTTGACCAGCTGTGGGGAAGCTACCAAGATCATGAAGGTGTTAGACTCGCATGCACAGTGATTAGTGAGCTTATAGACACTCCAATGATGCAAAAAGGGGAAAGTAAACAAGGGCTCTTGGAGGAGTTGATGAGGCAAAGCCAACAATTGGCTTGTGTGTAATATCCCTGTTTAAGGCAACCCTGTTTAGGGTGGGCCCTGCCACGTGTCAGGGGTCTATGTAATGAGGGGTTGTTTAGCTGCCGTCCTCAGATGCTCCGGTGGGTTGGTTAGCCCACCCTTAACATCCTGGGATGCCACCCTCACTAACAGTTCGAGCTTTTGGTGTAGTGGTTGGATCAACGTGGTATCAGAGCAGAGGTCTCGAGGTCGAGACTCGCAGAGTGTGGTGGGTTGTAATATCCCTGTTTAGGGCAGCCCTGTTTAGGGTGGGCCTTGCCACGTGTTCGGGGTCTGCGTAATGAGGGGTTGTTTACCTGTCACCCTTAGATGCTCCGGTGGGTTGTTTAGCCCACCCTTAACATCTTAGGATGCCACCCTCACTAACAATTGAGCTTTTGGTGTAGTGGCTGGATCAACATGACTGTAATATTCCCTTTTTTGGTGTCACCTATGACAGGGCTAGGATGAACTTCCAGAGTTAGAAGCAGACCGGTCACAGGTACAAGTCGGTGTCAACAGCGGGCCCAGGGGCTTTTTGGAGGAGCTTTGAGGGTTTTCTATGCGGTCAGATGGCATTCGCTTGATATATTCCATCATCCAAGCAGTTTGGCTTTCATTCTAGTGCATTTCGACAACTTTCAAAAATTTGAGTTATTTCTAGGCTTAACTCAGCTGATTACACTCAAGGTGGCATTCCGGGAGCAATATATGATGGAACACCTTAGTGTAATAGCTCATTGGAACTGGGACGAGGATACCTACATGATGGGAAGGTTCGACATGGGTTTCAGTGACCGGAGGAGGTGTGGTAGCCGATTTACCCTTTTTTGCATTAAAAATGAATATTTTAATAAGCGGGAAAAGTGCTCCATGAATAAAATAATAATAAAATAATGCTCTAGAAGGCTCCAAGTGATCTATAAAAGAAAGGAGGAGGAAATTGAGAGATATCTTTGGATCATGTTATTTTATTGTATGAGAGGTGTGAGACGTGGTTCTCTACTTCAGCCGTAGCCCCAGGATGGAAACCCTCGGGTGATTTGTGAGTGTTGGACGAAAACCCAACTCTCTTGAGGAGACTTCATTCAGAAGTTTTGCAGAGCTTCACGGATTGGTGTGAAGATCATTCGGATCTTCAACTTTTGCTTCAGTGGGTTCAGTGATAGCTTTTGCCGTAGCCGATTTGCAGCAATCTTCTTGCCGAGCCATCTACATCATTGCTAGAGTCCTTCATCAGTTGGGCCAGAGATCTTTCTGGGTTTTGCTCCACCATCTTAGCAAGCTCAGGTTTCGTTGTTCCTTTATGTTGATGTACTTTTTACCATGGATTAATAAAATGGCTCAGTGATTTTACCGACATCCATTGTGTCATATTGGTGGTTGTGTGTTTATTTCCATTTATTTTGCTGCTGAAGTATATTTCTGCATTTTTAGTTAAAATATCCCATTTGGGATATTACAGTGGTATCGAAGCTTCAATCTTGGATCAGCCTACGGGTTTCCAGTTTTCAGTTGCAGCTATTTTGGTTAGAAGGGCCTACGCAGTCATTGGGGAAGACTCATTTGTGGGAGCTGCATTGGTGGGATTTTAGAGCTGGGGTGTTGGAAGATTGATAAGAGAGCCATTTGAGGAGGTTGGTTGGGATTTTGGAGAGCAATGATTGACAGTAACAGCTACAGTGCCATAAAACGAAATTGGAAGAGGGCCAAACTACAAAGGGTCAGATTTTGAATGTTGGAATTAGAGGAAACCCTTTCTGGGTTTTTTTGGGTTTTGTCCAAGGATCACCTTCCCAAATTCCTAGAATTTTCTGAGTATTTTTCGTAACCGTAGGTCAAGAAGTGCCATCATGTAGCTCTCCACAACAAGCAGTAGTTTCCAATAAGTCATATCGAGCTGCATTTTGTTTCGCACTCCACCACCTCGTGCTGCACTTTGCCTTTGCAAGTCTCTGAGGCTCCATCAAGTATTTCCATATATGTTGTTGAAACAATGAAGTTTTTAAAACAACTCCTAAATCAACATAACAATGCCTCGTGTTTTTCTATCTAAACCAAAGACCAGAAAGATTAAACAATCCTAAGTTAGTTCCTTGAAACAAAACAATAGACCCTTCTTCCATGGATGATCCATTATGTAAGAACGTTAAAATGTAATAAACATATAACCATAAATACAGAGATGAAGCGGAATTAACACTTCATTTCATTAATATCAAAGAACTGAAATTTGCTTACAGACAGAATGGAAATAAAACTAGCTAGGGCATTGGTAGCTATCTCTGAGAAGACATGTGGCGGCTACAGACCTCTGAACTGAGTTACAATGAGGCTCGAGGGCCTATTTATTATTGAGAAACAATGGAGAACCCTGAACATCTCAAGAGCCTAACCCTAGGAGATGAAGCGCCAAAACTATGGGCCCCGTTTTGGGTAAATTGGTGTTTCAAATTCCCAGGGACGTAACTTTGCATACTATCTCCATTTGACGCATGATACATCATTAATTGGAAAAGTTCTATCCGAGACTATCCTGATTTCGAGACGAATTGGATGCTCCACCAATTCGCTAGTCAAACGATACCCAAAACGTCGTTTAGGCCTCAAAACTACTCGTAGTTCAGACCCGAAAAACTCGGCTAAAAATAGTAAGTTATACCGAAATTGAAAAACTGAAAGAGACAATGGTGGGGGCCCAAGTGGAATAGGCGGGTGGCCACCAATATCCACCTGGATCAAAGGAGGTACATAATTTTCTCCAACAAGGGCACCCGAGAAATTTACAAAAGGAGAGAGAAGTGGGAAATTGGCTTTATGCACTTGGGATGGAGTTAAAGTGTGGAAGATCAGAAAATGACTTTCCCATGTTGGAGAAACTGGAATCCTATCTTCCAAAGATAGAGCAATCTGATTGGATTTTAAATTGGGCCTTGGAGCCATCTATGCTTGCATTGGTACAAGCTAGATTCTTGGAACATCTAAGTGAGAGAGTCAAGCTTATAATCGCCTTTTGTTTCAGTGATATTTGGAGGATAACAGCACCATTCCCTCCCTACAATGATGACATTATGAAAAGAAATTTCAGATTGATAGTAGGAACCTTTCGGGATTTGGACAATTGTGTAGGCTCTACATTTGGGAGGAAGCTTAAGGTTTTAGAAGTCATGGCCATCACCCGGACTCATGAAATGATGTTTGATTTTGAGTGTGATGGCTTGATTCTGCAGATGTTCCAATGCTTCTTCAACATTAGGAGACATCATTTTGACACAGTCATAGCACACATGAAGTCCATCTTGTCGTCATGTATGGGAATCCGTGAGGCCATTTGCTAGGAGTTGTAGACTAGGTTGCTGAGCATTTGGAGGAGAGAGCAATTGGTCTCACCTGCTGCTTATGAACTAGCCCAAGGGCTGGTTGAGTAGAACATGTTGGGAAAAATACTGAGAGGGGGGGGTGAATCAGTATTTACTGCAAACTAAAACTTTTTACTTTTTTCACTCTCTAAAACCCATACGCTACTTTCCTTTAGTAAACTCGCGTATACGGCGGATATCTTGTGACAATGTAGAGATCTGACATGTAAGATTACTGATAACTTAGTTCTTTGCAAATATTCATTCATCGATGTTGAGTTGTGATAAATAGGTCTCTGTCTAACGAATAAACCATCACACAAAACATCACACATGAACACCGGGATTTTTAGGTGGAAACCCAAGTTGGGAGAAAACCACCGCTGCAGTTGCTCAGCCTTCAATATTTTATTATAGACAAAACATCTTACAACATATGTGCTGGTGCAGACTCCTACCAGCACGCAGGCACCCACCTGCGCTCGTTTACCAGCCTCTCCTGGAAGGGAGCTCCAACCCCCTGACTCGTTTATCAGCCTCTCCTGGAAGGGAGCTACGACCCCCTGATCTCGTTTACCAGCCTCACCTGAAAGGGAGCTACAACCCCCTGACTGAAGGCTACAACCCTCAGCACCTCTATGGACCACGTTTCATCAATTTTCACACTGGATCCAAAGCTTCCTTTAGGACACCACTTGTAGGCCACATTTCATCATATTTTCAAACTGGACCCTTTCCATACTTTTAAGCACAGTCAACCATGAAACAGATACATATAACTCACTAACAGATATCAGTAAACCAGCAGAACAGATCAGACATTTCTTACCACAGACTTCAGCAAACCCTAGTTTGCATACGCGCTTTCCTTTCTCTGATGTCGCGTATATACGCGCTTCCGTTCACATGAACCAGCGTATACTTCTGTACAAATTACAGAGCTATTTTCATTGCGCATACGCGCTTTCTCTTCAGCGAAGCCGCGTATATACGCGCTTCCTCTTCGGCGAACTAGCGTATGGATCTTCAACCATTACAAAGCTGCATACTTCTTCAGATCAGATATTCAGTTCAGATTCAACCCTTTACTTCAGACATATGTTCGCCTCATCACAGATCTAATCACTCCATAAATAGATCTAGCAAATACAGATACATTTCAGATCTAGATATCTTGCTTCATCATTTCTTCATAGGTGCATCATAGATTCAGATCTATCATCAAACCTTTACCCTTTCCATCCAGATCTACTTCACAGAGAAGTATTCATTCAAGCTCAGACCTCTTGCACCACCTCTCATGATTTGCACAATGAATTTCTTCTCTTTATATAGGTTTACCCTTTTTCAATACCATGAGCCAAAACCACATTACTTCCGATGGTATTCCTGGACAGGGTCATTTAGACGAATCATTACCCAATACAATGGGTCAATACCATGGTGGTTACCCCTGGTTTTGCACTTTTTGAGCGCTTTTGCCCATACGCGACTTGTCACGTTCTTTCTCGCGTGCATACGCGACTTCCCCTAGACAGATCCGCGTATGCCTTGAGACATACCCTTTTCATCATAGATCTAGCAAATATTGAATTCCTTTCTTCATTGCCTTCTGTATTCTCTGTAGATACATCAGATTTATCTCATCAAGAACATATTCTATCAAGTACAACTTCATCAAGTAAGTTGTCATCTAAGGACAACACTCAGCATCATATTGCTAACAAACATCATATCACATCAGATTTACATCATTTACCAAGTCCACCAGGACAAGAATAACTTCATCAGGTGGAATGCCATCAAGGACAACACATGCCAACAATCTCATGTCTTCATCTTCATTCAGTGGGTTGCCATCAAGGACAACACTCTGCATCATATTGCCAACAGAACATTGAGCTTTTCAGGAGACAGTTGACCAGGGAGGAGTTGTTCCAGTTTGGTGGATCATGCAGCAAAAATGAACTGAGGAGGAAGGGACTTTGCTTCATTTGCAAAGGACCATGGGGGCCTGATCACTCATGTTTGAAAGATGAAGATGAGGTGGCAGAGGTAGAGCAAGTAGATGTTCCTTATGTATGTCAAGATGAGGACTCTTCTCTAGATGAGTCCATGGGATCAGATGATGATGCTACTAGGGAGCAAGAGCAGTCATGCGGAGTTGATGGCAGTAGGCTGGACCTGCATTCCAGTATGCAGGGTGAGCAGTCAGGAGACTCTACGGGAGATACTCTGGGTGATGAGTCACTTGTGATGATTCAGCCAGAGCAGCATATGGTGGAGCCTGAGTCAGCAGAGGAGGATACTATGCACATCATGCATGATAGTCCTTTCGAGGAGAGCCAGATGGAGGCTCACATTGAGTCTATGATGGATATGCGGCTAACCTTGGGGTCAGCCATTGAGGAGGAGCAGTCAAATGCACAGACACCGAGTACAGTGATAGCAGTTGCAGATCCATATCCTCTGGAGATGTTGGAGGTTGATGGGATAGTTTTGCAGGGGGCTAGTAGACAACAGGAGCATTACATTCCCGATCACGAGGGGGATGAGCTGTTGGAGATGGTGGAGCATCCATCGTTGGGCCGACACACTGATGAGGTACAGATAGATGCACATGCAGTCAGCAGAGCTACAGTATTTCCAGGGAGTAGCACCCTCCAGGAGTACATCGATGGGGCTTGCAGCATATCTTGCCCACTTTGGCCCATTATAGAGGGAGGGGCCTTCTTCTACAGGCAGATTTCGTTGGCAGACGAGACAAAGCAGTGTGAGTTGATTATGAGTTGGTGATAGTTCTCTGGGCATATTCCGTATGCAGTTGGCACTATATTGTATTCTTCTTCCAGGATAGATTGGCGGGAGATCATGAGTTGGTACCCTCTTGATGGTACGGTATTCTTCGTAGGGAGCACAGCAGAGCAAAGGCCCTTAGACATAGCAGATGTTACAGATTCCAGCTGGCAGTGGGGCATAGGTCGTTCTTTCTTCAGCACTCCATCCCGATTTCAGGAGAGAAGTATCAGCGTGGGATTGAGTCAGGACTTGGATTGGAGAGAGGTGATGAGTTGGTACGTAGTTGGTGGTGAAACTTATACAGTTAGAGGTACAACACAGCAGGAGCTAGGTAGCATTGATGCTTGTTGGCGGACTTCCCTTCATGGGGCATCATCTATAGCCAGAGGCAGTGTGCAGTCCGAGCCGTGGGACTTGGGCGATGATTGGCCATGGTGGCGTTGGGGTCTCGGACGATTGTTTGTTGATTGGTACAGTGAGAGATCACTCTGGGGTCCCGGCATTGAAGGTTCTATTATGAGTGGCTTGACACAGGTGCATAGCAACACCCATGGGTTTGTATGGGATTCGGGTATTGGATCTCAGTTGCAGCAGGCCAACAGGGTGGCCCAAATATTTGGATTGCTTGAGGGCAAGAAATCTTGGGGTGGAATGTCTGTAATATTCCCTTTTTTGGTGTCACCTATGACAGGGCTAAGATGGACTTCCAGAGTTGGAAGCAAACCGGTCACATGTACAGGTTGGTGTCATCAGCAGCCCCAGGGATTTTTGGAGGAGATTTGAGGGGTTTCTATGTGATCGGATGTCATTCGCTTGATATATTCCATCATCCGAGCAATTTGGCTTTCGTTCCGGTGCATTTTGACAACTTTCAAAAATTTGAGTTATTTCTGGGCTTAACTCAGCTGATTACGCTCAAGGTGGCATTCCAGGAGGAATATATGATGGAACACCTTAGTGTAATAGCTCATTGGAACTGGGACGAGGATACCTACATGATGGGATGGTTGGACACGTGTTTCAGTGACCGGAGGAGGTGTGGTAGCCGATTTACCCTTTTCTGCATTAAAAAGGAATATTTTAATAAGAGGGAAAAGTGCTCCATGAATAAAATAATAATAAAATAATGCTCTAGAAGGCTCCAAGAGATCTATAAAATAAAGGAGGAGGGCATTGAGAGATATCTTTGGATCATGTTATTTTAATGTATGAGAGGTGTGAGACGTGGTTCTCTACTTCAGTCGTAGCCCCAGGACAGTAACCCTCGGGTGATTTGTGAGTGTTGGATGAAAACCCAACTCTCTTGAGGAGACTTCATTCAGAAGTTTCGCAGAGCTTTAGGATTGTTGTGAGGATCATTCGGATCTTTAACTTGTTCTTCAGTGGGTTCAGTGGCAGCTTTTTCCATAGCCAATTTGCAGCAGTCTTCTTACCGAGCCATCTACATCATTGCCAAAGTCATTCATCAGTTGGGCCAAAGATCTTTCTGGGTTTTTCTCCGCTTGCTTGGTAAGCTCAGGTTCCGTTGTTCCTTTATGTTGATGTACTTTTTACCATGGATTAATAAAATGGCTTAGTGATTTTATTGGCATCCATTGTGTCATATTGGTGGCTGTGTGTTTATTTCCATTTATTTTGCTGCTCAAGTCTATTTCTACATTTTTAGTTAAAATATCCCATTTGGGATATTACATTGTTAAAGGGATTAAGGAGTTGGGGTTGTTTGAAATTTTAGATTGGGGGAAATCGTGGGTGATTTTCTAACATTTTGCTGGAGGAGTAAGCCTAACATCTGCTACAGGTTACAATTTCTGCTTGTGGAGGAGGGCTAAGGATTTTGAGATCAATTTTGGAGCGGAAAAACTAGAGCAAGCCCTTTCTGGGTTTTTCTGGGTTTTTGACAAGGATCTCAGAAATAGTTTGGCATAATTTTTTGGGTAGATTCGTGGGGTCAAATAGGGGTCCCAACTCAACCAACAACTGGAAGAGCTAGGGGAAATTGGACCAAAATTCCGAGGCAAAGCCAATAATTGGCTTGTGAAAAGGATTGAGGAGCTGAGGTTGTTTGAAATTAGATTGGCAGAAATCATGGGTGATTTTCCAGCATTTTGGTGGAGGAGCAAGCTGAGCATCTGGTTGTGGAGGAGGGCGAAGCATTTTGAGGTCAATTTTGGAGCGTCAAAACTAGAGCAAGCCCTTTCTGGTTTTTTTTTGGTTTTTTAACAAGGAGCTCATAAATAATTTGGCAGAATTTTTTGGGTAGATTCGCTTGGTCAAATAGAAGTCCCAACTCAGCCAACAACTAGAGGAGCTAAGGGGAAATTGGGCTGAAATTCCGAGGTCAACATTTGGCCGATTCCTTCGTGGGTTTTTGTGGGTTATTGGAGGAGAACCTGAGGTTAATTTACCGGAATTTTCTGAGCACTATAGGAGACCCTAACAACCATTGTTTGCAGCCAACAATGTAATTTTTCACTGGGTTACTGGAGAGATTGTGGGGACAACCACATTGCAAGTTAGAGTAGTCGATTTCATCACCTGGGCATTGTTAGCTTGCCTTGGGCAAGCCTAGGTGCATGTTTTTTCATCTTACCTTTGTACCCAACATTTATATTAATAGAATGGCTCAGCTCACGCAGTTTATGGAGATTTTTGGGTGTTTAATGTGTTGTAAATTTTGTGTGTTTGTTTTATTTACTATGCATGCTTTGCTTATCATTGTAAATTTCCCTTAGGAATATTATAGAGAATGAAAATGCAAGATTTGATAGTAAATCCATCAGAATACAAATCCATGCATTGGCCCCAACATTGTGGAGACTAGGTCTAGTATACAAATAAATCAACTAGAGATTTCTCTCCATGAACCTAGACTCCTGGTCAAAACTTCTAATGGTGGCTGCTCTAGAGATTGATTCTCCAAAATTTTGTACGATTGGAGCTCTAGAAACTAATGACAACCGAGCCACTTCCCTAGTTGATGATATGTAATATTGATGATACCATATACAAGTTGAACCCACTGGTATAAACACAATGAATACCTACCAAGAAATCTGAGACATAACTACAATGATCCCCAAAAGTTGTATAAATGCAAAAACCAAAGCTCCTAGTTGTGTAGGAATCAGTGTGTCCATTGCACTATGATTAGTTGATTCTTGATTCAGTATTCACCCAAATGGAGTTGCATCAATTGTGTATATTGCTGAAATGCTGATTGCCGGTTTTAAGTCCAACTAGTGAAAGAAGCACAAATCTCACAAGAACACATGAAGAGCTGCTTAATTTCAAACAACATAAACGAGAATGAGAAGGGAGTTTCTAACAGGGGAACTCTCATTTTCTTTTGTAGGGGTTGCCCACGCCACCCAATAGTTACTAATTATTTGAAGTAGCTGAAATATCATTTGGGCCATTAGTATTATAGGTATCAAATTACCATTATATGCAACAATAATGTAAGACCAATATGTCGACATGTTTACCCATCTTCCTCTACACCAACCCCTTCCCATAGCTGAAATGTATTCACCTCTCTGGAATTTGAGATGCACAGAGCCAAAATGGAGAAGCAATAGCTCTGCATACTCAAACAAGCCATATTAACAAGGGCTTATCTGCACTACACTGCCACCCAACAAAACCAGTGTTAAATATACAAGCACCTACTCCAACTTCATATTATGTTGGTTCAAATTTTTTATTAAATGCATAATATTTACATTGTCCTCTCAAGATCAGATTTAGACATCCATGAAAGAGGTCCAAAATTATCTGGCCAGACCCCTGTGTTAAACGAGTTAGTGCTCTACCAAGCCACTAGAACCCAACCTCAAGTTACATACGAGTAAATTGGCATGGTTGGTTGCCTTTTCAAAACAATTGTTACTACATTCTCTATGCGGCTTCATGGAGAAAAATCCACAAAGCCTGGAAAGTTTTCTAATTTCATATTGTTGTTGACAATCTGGTTGTTTGTGCTAAAATGAAATGTAGCACACGTTAGATTTCATTCCCCTTGTAATGTTATTATTGCCATTGTGTTTGTGTTTGTCCTAGAAGAAAATTTAACAGGTCCTAGTTTTCTTTTGGCATGCACCTTTGTTTCTGGTAATATGCTTGTCTTTCTACTAAAAGTAAATCCAGCACATGTTAGATTTCTTTCACCTTTCAATGTTGCTATTGAGAATGCCTTGTGTCTATGATAGAAGAAAATCTAGCACAAAATAGATTTCTTTTTGCCCTGCAATATTGCTTTTGGAAATATACTTGTGTTTTTGCTAAAAGTAAATCTAGCACGAGCTAGATTTCTTTAACCTTGCCATGTTGTTATGTGCTTATGTTTTTGCTATAGGAAAACTTAGCATGGGTTAGATTTCCTTCACCTTGCAATGGTGTTATCGACAATGTGCGCTTATTTATGCTAGAAGGAAATATATCACTCATTATACTTTTTTCATCTTACAATGTTGTTATTAGCAATGCACTTTCATTTATGACAGAATGAAATCTAGCACGTGTTAAATTTCTTTTGCTTGATAATGTTGTTGTTAGAAATAAGCTTTAGTTTTTGCTAAAAGTAAATATAGCACATGCTAGATATTTTTTGCCTTACAATGTTTGTTATGTGCTTGTGTTTGTGCTACAAGGAAATTTAGCACGCGTCGGAATTCAACTTGTAAATTTTTTATTGACAATGTGTTTGGGTTTGAGCTAGAAGGAAATTTAGCACGCGCTAGATTTCTTTCAGAATTCCATGTTGTGGTTGGCAATCTGGTTGTTTGTGCTAGAAGGAAATATGCTAGATTCTTTGACCTTGCAATGCTGTTATTGGAAATATGCATGTGCCTATGTTAGAAGGAAATTTAGCACATGTTAGATTTATTTTCTTGTAATGTTTCCACTGGCAATGTGCTTTAGCTTGTGCTAGAAGTAAATTTTGCATGTGTTAGATTTATTGAACCCTACAATGTTGTTATGTTCTTATGTGTGTACTAGAAGGAAATCTAGCATGTCCTACATTTGTTTCATATTATAATGTGCTTGTGTTGTGCTGTAAGGAAATCTAGCACATGTTAGATTTCTTTTGCCCTATAATGTCGTTGTTGTCAACATGCTTGTTTTTCTGCTAGAAGTAAATATAGCATGCACTAGAATTCTTTCACCTTATAATGGGCTTGTGTGCTTGTCTTTATGATAGAAGGAAATATTACAAGCATTAGATTTCTTTCACCTTATAATTTTGATATTGGCAACACGCTTATGGTGGGGCTAGAAGGAAATATAGCACGTGTTAGATTTATTTCAATTTGAAACGTGTTTGTGTTTGTGTTGGAAGAAAATTGATCACACATTAGATTTATTATACTCTACAATGTTGTTGTTGGAAACATGTTTGTATTTGTGGTAGACATGTTAGATTTGTGGTCACATTGACTATGTTAGAAGGAAATTTAGCACATGTTAGATTTCTTTTCTTGCAATGTGGTTATTTTCAATGTGCTTTAGCTTGTGCTAGAAGTAAATTTTGCATGTGTTAGATTTATTTAACCCTACAATGTTGTTATGTTTGGGTTTTAGCTAGAAGGAAATTTAGCATGCGCGAGATTTGTTTCAGAATGCCATGTTGTGGTTGGCACTCTGGTTGTTTGTGCTAGAAGGAAATATGCTAGATTCTTTGACCTTGCAATGTTGTTATTGGAAATATGCATGTGACTATGTTAGAAGGAAATTTAGCACATGTTAGATTTCTTTTCTTGCAATGTTGTTATTGGCAATGTGCTTTAGCTTGTGATAGAAGTAAATTTGGCATGTGTTAGATTTATTTAACCCTACAATGTTGTTATGTTTGGGTTTGAGCTAGAAGGAAATTTAGCACGCGCTAGATTTGTTTCAGAATGCCATGTTGTGGTTGCAAATCTGGTTGTTTATGCTAGATTCTTTGACCTTGCAATGTTGTTATTGGAAATATGCATGTGACTATGTTATAAGGAAATTTAGCACATGTTAGATTTCTTTTCTTGCAATGTTGTTATTGGCAATGTGCTTTAGCTTGTTCTAGAAGTAAATTTTGCATGTGTTAGATAGATTTAACCTTACTATGTTGTTATGTTTGGGTTTGAGCTAGAATGAAATTTAGCACGCGCTATATTTGTTTCAGAATGCCATGTTGTGGTTGGCAATCTGGTTGTTTGTGCTAGAAGGAAATATGCTAGATTCTTTGACCTTGCAATGTTGTTATTGGAAATATGCATGTGACTATGTTAGAAGGAAATTTAGCACATGTTAGATTTCTTTTCTTGCAATGTTGTTATTGGAAATGTGCTTTAGCTTTTTCTAGAAGTAAAATTTTCATGTGTTAGATTTATTTAACCCTACAATGTTATTATGTTTGGGTTTGAGCTAGAAGGAAATTCAGCACGCGGTAGATTTGTTTCAGAATTCCATGTTGTGGTTGGCAATCTGGTTGTTTGTGCTAAAGGAAATATGCTAGATTTTTTGACCTTGCAATGTTGTTATTGGAACTATGCATGTGACTACGTTAGAAGGGAACTTAACACATGTTAGATTTCTTTTCTTGCAATGTTGTTATTGGCAATGTGCTTTAGCTTGTGCCAGAAGTAAATTTTGCATGTGTCATATTTATTTAACCCTACAATGTTGTTATGTTCTTATGTGTGTGCTAGAAGGAAATCTAGCACGTCCTAGATTTGTTTCATCTTATAATGTGCTTGTGTTGTGCTGTAAGGAAATCTAGCACATGTTAGATTTCCTTTGCCCTATAATGTTGTTGTTGTCAACATGTTTGTTTTTTGCTAGAAGTAAATCTAGCATGCACTAGAATTCTTTCACCTTATAATGGGCTTGTGTGCTTGTCTTTATGCTAGAAGGAAATCTTACACACATTAGATTTCTTTCACCTTATACTTTTGTTATTGGCAACACGCTTATGGTGGGGCTAGAAGGAAATATAGCACACATTATGTTTCCCTCACCTTTGAATGTCATTATGTTTGTGATAGAAATAAAGCTATAGCATGCACTAGATTTCTTCGGTCTTTCAATGTTGTTATGTGCTAGAAGGAAATATAGCACGTGTTAGATTTATTTCAATTTGAAACATGTTTATGTTTGTGTTGGAATAAAATTGATCACATGTTAGATTTATTATACTCCACAATGTTGTTGTTGGAAACATGTTTGTATTTATGGTAGACATAAGTCTAGCACTTGCTAAATTTCATTCACTCTACAATGTTGCTATGTGCTTGTTTTTGCGCTAAAAGAAAATCTAGCACATGTTAGATTTCTTTTACATTGTAATGTTGTTATTAGTAACATCTTCGTGTTTAGGCTAAAAGGAAATCTGGCATGTGCTAGATTTTTTTTTTTGGTCCTGCATTGTTGTTGTTAGAAATATTTATATGTTTGTGTTAGAAGTAAATATAACACAAGCTAAATTTTTCTCAACCTACAATGTTGTTATGTGATAATGTTTCCATTAGAAGGAAATCTAGTATGCATTAGATTTCTTTCACCTTGCAATGTTATTATTTCCAATGTGCTTTTGTTTCTGATACGAAGAAATCTAACTTGTGTTAGATTTGTTTTGCCCAACAATGTTGTTGTTGACAATATGTTTCTGAATTTGTACAAGAAGGAAATCTACTATGTGTTATATTGTCTTCACAATGGCATCTTATTTTTGACAATCTAGTTATTTATGCTAGAAGGAAATCTAATGCTTTGCATTGTTTTTATTTGAAAATGTATTTATGTCTATGCTAGAAGGAAAATTTTGCAGACACTAGATTTATTTTTTCTTGCATTGTTGAAAAAATGGTTGTGTTTGTGATAGAAGTAAATCTCACATATGCTACATTTCTTTCACCTTGCAATGTTGTTATGCACTTTTGTTTATGATAGAATGAAATATAGCGTGCGTTAGATTTCTTTCACCATACAATGTTATTATTGGCAATGTGACTTTTTTTGTGCTAGAAGAAAAACTTGTGGGTGCTACATTTCTTTTTCCTTACAATGAGGTTATTGGTAATATCCCCGTGTTTATGCTAGAAGTAAATCTAACATGTATTAGGTTTCTTTAACCGTACAATGTTGTTATTTTCTTATGTTTGTGCTGTAAGGATATGTTGCATGTGCCATAATTCCTTTTACCCTGTTGCAATGTTTATGTTGGCAAGGTGCTTATGTTTGTGCTAGAAGTAAATCTAGCACACGCGAAATTTATTTCACCTTGCAATGCTGACATGAGCTTTTATTTATTCTAGAAGGAAATGTGGCATGCTTAAAGTTCTTTCACCTAGCAATGTTGTTAGTCGCAATGTGCTCATGTCTTTATTAGAAACAAATCTAGCATGTGCTTAATTTAATTTTGTTAGCAATATTGTTGTTGGCAATGTGCTCGTGTTTTTTCTAGAAGTAATTCTACCAAATGCTAGATTTATTTTACCGTACAATGTTCTTAAGTGTTTGTTTTTATGCTAAAATGAAATTTAACATGCATTAGATTTCTTTCACCTTGCAGCATTTTTATTCACAATGTGCTTGTGTTTGAGATAGAGGGTAATATAGAATGCTTTTTTTCACAATGCAATGTTGTTGGAAAATTTTCCATTTGTTTTCCTTATTATTTAATGATTTTTATTCATTTTCACAGTTCAAACTATTTTATATGTTTAATGTAGAGACAAATAAAGAGAACAAAAACGATGATGAGGTGCAAAGTTATAATTATGAAGATAATGCCATATCAGGTACTTATTACTTGTCTTTTTGTTTGTTTGTTTGTTTTTTTATTCTTCAAATTCTAATGCTTCTATACCATAACATTGCATATGTTTATTATAGGAACAAATAAAAATAACAAAACTAACAATCAAAATAATGTTAAAAATGTGCGGGTGTGTATTTCGTAGGTTACATTGATAAGGCTTTTCTTTAATTGCGAATTTTGTATTGAATATATATTTTATTACATAATTTGATCATATTTAATTGAAGATTTAATATTTTTAACTCCAGGTTCCGTGAAGATGATAAAAGAGAAGATTGTTTCACCTATAAGTAGTCAAAAGAACACTCATGGTAAGTGTATTGTTTCGATATTTTTTTAGTAATTTTTGTAACAAGAATAAAATGGTTTGACAAGACTATTTTTTATTGTATTGCAACCCAAAAAACTGAAAAGAAATTAGTTATTCTTGAATTAAGGGACATTTTTTACCATATAATCGATGATGAAGCAACAAACATAGGACATATTGAGAAAATGGGAACGGATGCAGATCACAAAATAGAGAAAAAGTTATTTTGGTTTCATCCACATGCAAATACATTTTTTGAAATGTGTTTCAAAAATGAATATTTTGAAGTTGCAATTTGGACGACAGCTTCAAAACAAAACACAACAAGAGTTCTAAAAAAGTCATTTTCAGAAAAAATACAAGATAAACTTGTGTTTATGTGGACTGCTTCAAAGTGTAAACCAAAAAAGGGACATAAGGCCAATAATGCCATTGACAATCCAAAAAAAGGTATACACACTAAATCATTGAAAAAAGTGTGGGAAATGCATACCCAATATGATGCAACCAATCCTATTATAGTGGATTGTTCACTTGAGAGAATGCAAGGAAATCCAAAAGAAAATGTGATTCTTGCCCCTCAATTCAATGGAACAAATAAAGAGGATGATTGGTTGATCGAAAAGCTATGGAGAATGCTGATTAAATGCAACAAGGCAATATATGTGCGGGCTATTTTGAAGGATGTTCAATAACATCTAATAGTTCCTTAAGATGATTGGTGTGTATTTCATGTCATAATATGTATGACATCATGAATTATTACTATATTTTGTAGCCCTTTTAAATTTAAGTTGACTTCTATTTCACAATACTAATAAAAGAATTGTTGATTTGGTTTGTCAAAAGTAGAATACAATAATTTTATGTTCTTTATTTTTGTGAGATATAATTGTATTGATAACAATTATTGATTTGAATGGTTGTTTAATGTTTTCGTGTGAAAAATTCTCATGCTATAGAAATTTTTACAATGGATTAGATTGTATGTAAAAATTAATAGATAATTGTTCTATTTGTATTGAAACATTACAATTATTTTTTTCAATTGTGGTTTAAGTTATCATTATACAGGCTTTGAAATTAGTAATGCAAATGATGGTTCACTGCATTGTTATAAATTTTTTTATTTCATATAAGTTGAAAAAATATATTAGGATGTATGTAGCCCCAACAATAGACATAGAATATTTACTAAAAGAAGCACCAAAAGAAACTAAAGTAGAGACTCTAGAGCGTATAATTAAGTAGGTTTGAAATTTAAAAATTGTATTATATTACATATGGAAACTAATATATAATTAGTTTGTTTAATTGCAACCATTGTAATTATATCTTTCAATTCAAATTAAACAAATCACTATAAGACTTAAAATCAATGATTAAAATGGTGGGTCAATGTGATCCTATAAGAATTGCTTATTCCAAACAAATTAAATAAAGGTATTAGGTTGTACGTATAAAGTAAACATATCATTAGTTTGTTCACTTTACTGGGGCTAGTAATTATAATTTGTGATTACCATTAATTCATAATAAATATTAACATCATTTTTGAAATGTTAGGTTTTTATATCATTAAGAAATAAAGTGTTGAAGCAGAGATATGTTAATATCATACGTGTGGTTGCAGTGCAGTTGCAGACGCAAATGGGCATCACTATAAGTCAAAAGATATTGTTGATATTTGAAATGGAATGAGTTTTCTTCCAATCGTACACCTAAGACGAACAAAATTGTTATATTCAAAGAGAAGCAGATTGGCAGTTCGGTGATAGGTCCTATTTTTTAAGGCCATTTCATTCAAAACTGTTAAAATATTGCTTAAAAAATTATGATGTTGCAATATGGACATTAAATGTCACTGACAAGTACATCCGACGAGTATTTGAAATTTCAAATATTGATATAGAGGACTTTAAATTCACGTGGAATAGGTCTCATTGTCATTTGCAAACAAAATTAGCAGCAGGGAGTACAATAGAATTTTATGAGAAAAGTTTGACTGATGTGTGGTCCCAATATGGAGATAATTATGAAGAATCGAATGTATTGCTAATAGATACAACAAAGCATACTTCTCAATTCATCGGATATCGATCAAACCACATCTTGATAAAAGCCTATATAGGAAAAGAGCAAGATACTTGGCTTATGCATATTTTATTCCCCTTTCTTAAGACCTTTCATCGTATGAAAGAGAAACGTGAGTACATTCAAATGCTCAATAGAACATGTACTTCATTGTAGTGGATGAAGATATTTTTCTTTATAAATTTGATCACAAGTACATTCCAATTTTTGAATGCAATTTGAACGTAGTTTTTATGAATCAATTTGTATGATTTTATATCTTTTGGAATCTTATATGGGAAGTTTCAATTTTAATTTTTTTTAGGAAAAAAATCAGAACTTTCTATTAATAAAAAAAAAATTGCAATGGGAATTGTCAATTATATTATTATATATTTCTATTATTATTTATAGTTATTTTTGCAATGACGTTGTTGTATCAATTTTTTTTTGCTAATATGTGTGTGTATGTGTGTTCTTAAATGAATTATTTTCCATTGAAATCATCTTACACGAACCATCAAGGCATGATTGTATTTTTATTGACTTGTATTTACTTATATGCATAATACTCATATATAAATGTGAAATAAGTTTTGAAATAGAGCTCATTACAAACAAAAGTGCAATTCTTATTGAATAATTATAATAATTTAAATGATAAATGCTACAAGCACTATTGGCTATTCAGGGTAATGGGAAATGTGTCATAAGAAAATGATTTGAAATGTTTGAAGCATAAGATATCTGATTTCTCAATCCATATTTTACATAAATTTGTATACTTCAATCAATTAATGGTTGTAATTAAAATCATATATCATATAGAAAATCAACAACACTCAAAGTTCGTTATTGATCTTTTACCTATAAAATGCATTAATATGAGTGCATAAATGTGATATTTATTGTTTGAGATAAAAATCTATTATAAATAATTTTGCATTTGTAAATAAAAACATATAATTAATGATAATGATTGCTAAGTGGACTATCAAGGTTTGATTGGACAATATCATAGATAATTATGTCTTTGAACCTTTTTTTTTTGTATTTTAAATAAATTGAAATCATATCATATGAGCCATAATTTTTATTATTATTATTTTTTTAAAATCAACTATTTGCGTATGTAATCATCTATCCCATATAAGTTAATAATGAATCCATTTATTGTCCTTTATTTGTCTACCGTAATGAGTCTTAGTTTCATATTGTATTTTTTTTTTTTTTTAAATAAAAATCCATGTAAAACAAAAAGCTCTTCTTAATAAAACATGGAAAAATTAATTAAAAACGTGTTAAGTGGGCCATCTAGATTAATTAAAGAGATAGATGATAAATGTTTGTATTTAAACTTTTTGCACTGTAAGACATTTATTTTCCCATCCATTTTAACATATTTTCATTTTCAATTCTTAAATAATTTACTTGTAATTTAAACAATCTCATAGAATCCACCATGACTCGAAGCTATTTATTGTAATCTCTTTGGTTATATGCATTAATGGAAGTTTATAAATGTGATATATTTTTGAAATGTAGCTCCTAATGTAAACAAATATATATATTTTTATAAAACAAATTAAAAGTAATGGATACTAAGTTATAAGTGGTCTATATAAAGCCATTTGCCAACTTTGATTTGCTTATCATGAAGTTTAATATAAGTGTATAAATGCGACATTGTTTTTTTGAAATAAAACTCCATGTAAAATGAAATGTTTTTCCTAACAAAACATGAAATAATTAATTGATAATGAATAGTGAGTAGATTCCTCAAGTTCTCTTAAGATATTGGTCATAAATAAATGTATTTCAACTTTTTACAACATACACCATTTGATTTTCTCATTCCTATTAGCATTTTGTAAATTTCCATTCGTAAATAAATCATTTATAATTGAAATAATAAAAGCCAACTAGACATAAAGTATGACATATTAAATTCTATTTTGTTATATGCATTGATACAAGGTTATAAATGTATTATATTTTTGAAATAAAGCTCTTAATGTAATTAAAGATACATTTATTAGAAAAAATAATAATTTAAAATCAATCGATGATGAGTTCTAAGTGGTTTATTATATTTTCAATCGATAATTTTTTCTGTCTATACATTTTTAAATCAATTAATTTTATATACAATCATGCCATATAAGTCGATAAGTCAAGAAACAATCGATTGATTTTTATTTACCTATCATGTGGTTTAATATGAATGTATAAATGTGACATTGTTATTTCTAAAAGAAAACTCTATGTAAAAAAATGTTTTTTTATTAAAACATGGATTGATTAATTCATAATGTCATGCATTAAGTAGACTATTCAGGCTCATTCAAGAGTTTCATCTCAAATGAACATCTTCATTACCTCTCATGTGGTTTAATATGAATGTATAAATGTGACATTGTTATTTCTAAAAGAAAACTCTTTGTAAAAAAAATATTTTCTATTAAAACATCATTGGATTAATTAATTCATAATGTCGAACATTAAGTAGTCCATTCAGGCTCATTCAAGAGTTGCGTCACAAATGAACATCTTTAAACTTTTTTCCACCACATGACATGATTTTCCCATTAAGATTAACATTTTGTAAAAATCAATTATTAAATAAACTATTTGTAATTAAAATAATCTCATAGAAGCTAACAAGGTGTGAAGCTATTTATTGTATGACATTTAGTTAATGTATTGATATAAGTTTATAAATGTAATATTATATTTTTGAAATAAATCTCTTAATGTAAGCAAAGATACATCTTTTACAAAACTAATTAGAATTTATTGATAATGGGTTTTAAGTGGTTTACTTAGATCGTGACACGGAAAATCATGTGCAATAGATAAATGACTTTTAGTACATATTTAATATTCAAAATTAATATTTTAATGATAAATTATTAGTAGTTACATTAAGTATTTAATAATCAAAGAGCATGAAGACTATATAAATTTCAACAAAGATCCATATTAAGTTGTGTTTCACACTTAATTATTCCCCATTAACAATTCTTATAATTTTCTCCTCTTGGTGAAAGTACAATACGTTGTGGGAAAGGGGGTTAGAGTCGTCTAACACAAAATTCAAACATCGATGGCTCTATTATGTTATCCATAACTATAATATATTTCTTGGATGTTAGGCATACTAAAATGATTTACCTTAAATAAATTGTTTCTAAGATTTATGTTTTACACTCTTATTGTGAATTTATACTATTGTACCTAACAACCCCATGTTTGACCTATTCATGGCCTCTAATTCGTTTGACATTCCTAAATTATTTTTATCTTAAATTAAGTTAATATAATGATTTACAAAAGAATGAATGTTGTTGAAGGCCTTGTAATAGAAAACATCCAAATTTAATGAAATATGTGTTACAAATTCTAGATCTGAAACATATAGTGAAATAATGCTTTTAAAATACTTACAATAATCTCACTTTACATTTAAAGAATCCCATTACAAGGAATGCTTCTGACTAACATGACCTCATGAATCATGAATGCTTGGTGAATCAAGACTAACAAAAACAAATTAACATGCATTCTAGATCAAAAGACTTACAAAAACATGAAACATGGTTTAATTCCACCTCAAGGAATTCTTATGAACAACCTTCAATTCATACTGAATTAGGAAAGCTTGGAACAAGACTTACAAAAACAGATCCATATGTCTGGCAGGTTCACAAGACTTATAAAAACATAAGATGGAACTTTTATGAAAAACCTAGAAAGACAAATAAAGTATGTAAAAATAGAAGGGAAAACAATAAACACACCATATGATTTGGTGAATCCTCAAGGGTGTAATTGGAATATATTATGTGTTCAACAATACACAACTTTAGGAATAGCATGAGGATCAGCAACAGGGCTAGGGCACTAGGCCCTATGGCACCAACCATCTCCACCTTCTTTACATAATACTCAACTCTTAAATAGAGTTGCAAAAAACAAACAACTCTTAGGAATGAAATTAAATAAAACAAAATAAAAATAGTAAACAAATCAAACTATTGCATGAACTAAGAACTGCTGAATGATTCTAGGCTTAGAAATATGAAGAATGAAGTTTTTTGACTACCAGATAAGCTTCTTTCTACCACCTACCCTAACTATCTTCAGAAAACTATTGCTCGATAATTAAATCTGGTGTTGCATTGGATGATTCAACAGATATGATTGTTGTGCTGGCCGTGTTTACTATTCTTTTCCATTCTCGCTGTTATTACAGTTCTGTAGAAACGCCCTTTGCTGACTCGGCCTCTTCTGCTAGGGATCTTTGAATGAATCTTCAGTCCGGGTAGCTTTGGTGGAGTTTAAAACATAAAACCCTTAATTCCTTTAATAATTGGCAGAAATTCCCTTTCTTTGGTAAATGGTGGAAAACCTTTGACTTGGTGGCTATCCGATTCCTTCTGCAATGCTTTTCCATTTTCTTCATAAACAACGTAAAAAAACTTATACACCCAGATCTCTGTAGAAATCCATCCCTGCATATGGATTCTCCTCTATGAAGATATTCTGTCTTCAGAGCCAACTGAAGAATGCAGTGGAAAATGAGATAGATGCCTCACCAGCATGTCTAGCCATCACTCGACCCACCACTGCATCCATGGATCTCTATGACCAGCTAATCCCAGCGTCACATACTATGGATTAAGTAGATTGTTCAACGATTTCTAGATGACTTACCTGCACATTCACGGAAACGAGCTAACCACCCGTTTCATCTTAGAGTGATCTTTCTATGATGTTGTCACTATAAAATATGCCTCAATCCACACAAATGTGTGTTTGGTGTTGGTTATGGTCATTTTCTTGGATTCGTTGTGTCAAAAGAAGGAATTTGGCTTGATCCATTGAAGGTCCAGGATATTCTTGATTTTCCTACTCCTTCCAATCTACTTTAGTTACAGAGACTCCAAGGAAAGGCTAACTTTATAAGGAGGTTCATTCCTAACTACGTCGAAATGGCTAAAGGATTTACTCAACTCTTGAAAAAGGGGGTACCCTTCCACTGGGATGAGGTTTCACAAGCTTCCTTTGGTGCTCTTAGAGATTCCCTTATCTGAGCATCATTAATATATCCCCCAAATTATCAGAGTGACTATTTCTTGTATCTCTCCACTGTAGATACAACCATCGCTAAGGTTTTAGTACAAGAATAAGATGGGATTGAACATCCGATATATTACTTTAGTCGTAATCTCAATGATACAGAAGTTAAGTACACATACATTGAGAATCTCGCTTTGGAAACTATTCAATCTGTACAAATATTTCACCATTATATCCTGCTCGAAAGACCATTTTCATTTTGGATTGCAACCCTATGACATAAATTCTGTCACGTCAATTGCTAGGGGGAAAATATTCAAAATGGATCGTCATTTTGAGGAGTTTGATTTGGAATTCATCAAATCAAAGTCAAAGAATTCTTTGGTGTTTGCTGAGCTTATTTGTGACCTTCCTTCGAGTAGTACCGATCCTACTATGAAACCATCAATTTCAGATGAGTATTTGTTTCTGATCGAGTCATCTGACCCATGGTATGGAGATTTCATCATCTATCTCCAGACCCAAACCTTTCGGCCCAATACCTCTCGCTCGCAACAACGACGTATTCAATACAAAGCCAAATATTATGTAATCGTCGGTGATACACTTTATCATCGTGGTATCGATACGATTTTCCTCACGCATGAGGAAGCCGAAAAATTTCTAAATGATTTCCATTCCGGTGCATGTGGTGGGAATTTTTCTGTTTATGCTACCATGCAAAAGATTCTCTACGTTGGTTACTTTTGCCGTACCAAATTTCGTGATTGCATTATCGCGGTTAGAAGTTGTCATGCTTGCCAGATATTTGATCGTAAAACTTGCTTGCAACCAGCACTAATGCATCATGTCGTCGTTGTTGGACCATTTGAAAAATGGGGAATTGAATTCATGACATGTAACCCCAGCTTGGCCAGGGGGCATGGGTATATTATTGTCGTCGTTGATTATTTTACCAAGTGGGACGAGGTGATGCCTACATTCAACAACATGGGACAGACAACTTCATTTTTCTTTTTAAACCATGTGGTTTCACGGTTTGGTGTGCCACAAGCCATAGTCATAGATCATGGAAAACATTTTCGCAATCACACGATGGATGAGTTGACTGCCAAGTTAGGACTGTCACATGATAGTTCTACCCCTTATTATCTGCAAGCTAATGGACAAGTTGAAGCTATCAACAAGATTCTTAAGCGTATGCTTCAATGCATTATTCATGTTCATAAACGAAACTGTAATTTGATCCCGTACTCGTCTTTGAGGGCATATCGAACCTTAGTGAGAAATGAGACCGGATTCACTCCCTTTCAGCTAGTTTACGGTCTGGAAGCTATCTTACCGATACAATGCGAAATACCATCGTTTAAACTTATCATTGACTTGCTACCTGGCACTTCCGAAGAAGAGGCATGTATTTTATATCTCATCCATCTAGATGAAACATGTCGTGAAGCCGCATTGGCCAATGAAGCGCATAAGAGACAAATCAATGCGCAATATGACCGCAATGGTAAGCCTCACACCTTCTTAGAAGGAGAACTGGTTTTGCTTTATGATCATGAAGCTGATAAGATAGGAACAGGAAAATTTGAACCATTATGGCATGACCCCTATATCGTTAAGCGCATTCTGGCTAAGAGTTCCTACAATTTGGTAGATTATGATGGGATTCCATTGTCGCAGCCTTGAAATGGGTTGTATCTTAAACGTTACTATGCCTGATTTTGTGTAGTAAACACTGTATTATATGCTTTGATTGAGTGTGTGTAGCAGTGTGTCTTTTAGATTTTTTCATGTGGTTAGTAATCCGCTGTGCATTTTTTGCAGATGTCAGAATCTTCAGAACCATTTGTTGGATATGCCGATGGTGCTAGTTGTGGTACTCAAAATTTATCCTCTCCAACATGGGCCATCTTTGCTCCAAGTGGTGAGTTAGTGAGCTTACAAGGGATTTGTATTTGTCGATTGACCAACAATATCGTTGAGTATAGAGGGCTGAATGAACTACTCTCTGATGCCATTTCACTTTGTATTCACCGCATCATCATCAGGCTGGACTCACAACTTGTCATACTACAGCTTACTGGCGTCTATATTTTTTGAAATCCAGCAATTCATTACATGTTCCTTAGAGTTCATCTTTTGGAAAGACATTTTGATTACATTCAATATCAACATATTTCTAGAAAATTTAACACTCTGGTCGATTCATTGGCAAATTATGTGTTAAATAGACATTTGCAACATATGTAAAGATAGTTTTTCAATTCACATCATACAATTGAATAGGATTGCACATAATCATAGAAAAACACTGAAAGTAAAATATATTTATATCGAGTTTTTACAAAATTGTGTCCAAGACACATTTGTCATCTGACCTCAAAATGTATACAGACATAGCATAATCTAAGTAAACCTAGTGATGCTCATGATAGCAGGTCACTATTTGGGCTATCATGCACAATAACCTCATCCAAAAACTAGGCACATCAATGGTATGACATTGTAGCCTCATAGGTAACTCCTTGATCCGGGCATCCGGTATCCCAAGATTCAATCCCTCCACGTGTTGCTACAACTCAACAAGAGTCTTAGCTAAATCCAAATCCTGTAGTACTTCTCTTTTGATAGTCCTCTCTACTAGTTCTCCCACCTGTTGTGCACGAACCACTGGTCGAATGGTACCTACATTTGCATACATAAACATTTTTATTTTAGTCTTGGAAACATCAAAAAACAAAAAAATATGTAAAAATCCCCAAAAAATAAAAACATGGTCAACATTTTACCTATAGCACCCCATTGAGCGCCGACTAGTAAAATCAAATCTGGATCTTCATGGAAATCCATCCTTGCATATGGATGCTCCTCTATGAAGATATATAGTCTTCGGAGCCAACTAAAGAATGAAATGGAAAATGAGATCGATGACTGACCAGCATGTCTAGCCATCAACTCGACCCACCACTGCATCCATGGATCTCTAGGACCAGGTAATCCCAGCATCACATTTTGTGGTTGCATCAATGGAACTCGCTCCAAAACAAAAGTGATCAAAATCGACCCATAACTGAAATTTTTGGTCTTTCCAATTTTTACCTTGGTCAGTTGTTCTTTCATCTGAAGGAGTACTACTTCAGCCCAATTGAACACGGTTGGCTCGAGACACTCAAGCGCATACTCCATATATTATTTGTTCGTGAAATGTAGTGTCACACTGCCAGCTATCTTTCCGATAGTGAATAGGAGCGTTCGCAAAGGCATATCATGTACATCTTTGATAGTTATCTTTCCATCTTTGCTAGGCTCAATTCCTGGTCGATAAAACTCTCGGATGTAGTCCTTCACTGTTTCACCTCTAGTGATGGAGCCCGCAAGGGAAATGGGGGCACCACGTCTCAACAAACCTGTCAGAAATTGAATTTCATCAACCAATATTGAGAGTAATTTGTCCCCAATGTGAAATGCATGTAGTGCCGGGTCCCATGAATGAATCAAGACCTGCAATAGTTCCATGTGTTGCCTCATCCCTGACAATCATAAGTATTTGTGTAACCCAAAATATATGAGGGCTCTCACAGTGCTAGGATCATTTAAGGCAACCATATCTTGTCGTTCATATTCTCTTTCTCACCATGTAATCCACACTCTGATCCGATCAAAGTCTGAAATCACACCATAGGCTTAGTTATGATCCATTCCATGCAAAAAATTGGGGAAATTTTGGGCAGAAGACAAAATGAAACTTTTCGAACTGCGCCTTGTTGGCACTGGAATCAGCACTTGGACTGCAGCAAGCGCTTGACCAGACACATCTTAAGCTTGACGGCTATTCTTATGATTTGATTGGGTTTCTTGGAAACTGGTTGGATCTCAAGCATTCTGGAAGGAATGTTGAACAGATAAAAAAGTTCTAACACATATGAGGGCACTAGTGTATGATGTGGTAGAAAAATTGAGTTTGTAGCCTGATGGTTAGAATAATGGAAGAAATACAGTGGGTCTGTAGGACAGAAACCTACTGCTGGAAAGAAAAAATGACACAAATTCCAGATCTGAAACATATAGTGAAAGAATGCTTTTAAAATACTTACAATAATCTCACTTTACATTTAAAGAATCCCATTACAAGGAATGCTTCTGACTAACATGACCTCATGAATCATGAATGCTTGGTGAATCAAGACTGACAAAAACAAATTAACATGTATTCTAGATCAAAAGACTTACAAAAACATGAAACATGGTTTAATTCCACCTCAAGGAATTATTATGAACAATCTTCAATTCATACTGAATTAGGAAAGCTTGGAACAAGACTTACAAAAACAGATCCATATGTCTGGCAGGTTCACAAGACTTATAAAAACATAAGATGGAACTTTTATGAAAAACCTAGAAAGACAAATAAAGTATGTAAAAATAGAAGGGAAAAAAATACACACACCATATGATTTGGTGAATCCTCAAGGGTGTAATTGGAATATATTATGTGTTCAACAATACACAGCTTCAGGAATAGCATGAGGATCAGCAACAGGGCTAGGGCACTAGGCCCTATGGCACCAACCATCTCCGCCTTCTTTACATAAAACTCAACTCTTAAATAGAGTTGCAAAAAACAAACAACTCTTAGGAATGAAATTAAATAAAACAAAATAAAAATAGTAAACAAATCAAACTGTTGCATGAATTAAGAACTGTTGAATGATTCGAGGCTTAGAAATCTGAAGAATGAAGTTTTTTGACTACCAGATAAGCTTCTTTCTACCACCTACCCTAACTATCTTCAGAAAACTATTGCTCGATAATTAAATCTGGTGTTGCGTTGGATGATTCAACAGATATGATTGTTGTGTTGGCCGTGTTTACTATTATTTTCCGTTCTTGATGTTATTACAAATCTGTAGAAACGCCCTTTGCTGACTCAGCCTCTTCTGCTAGGGATCTTTGAAACAATCTTCAGTCCGGGTAGCTTTGGTGGAGTTTAAAACATAAAACCCTTAATTCCTTTAATAATTGGCAAAAATTCCCTTTCTTTGGTAAATGGTGGAAAACCTTTGACTTGGTGGCTATCCGATTCCTTCTGCAGTGCTTTGCCATTTTCTTCATAAACAACATAAAAAACCTTATACACCCAGACATGAAGTCTTTTAGGCTTCATCACTGACTCGCATCGCGTCCGCACCAATATCGCAAATCGCAATTCAACATTTTCAACATATACCTTAGCGCTTATCCTCTTGAGATTGCGATCGACGATATGCGATTTGGGTCCCACACAACCAGACTTCAATTCATTTAGATTTCAGCTCTGAATTACATCGCATCCACTTCAATATTTCATATCACAAGGTTTAAAGTTTATCACAAATCACAAAGCTTGGGATCGGGGAAAATAGGTAAGTGTTAAAACCTGCGAAGTGCGATGGGCGATGATGGAGGGTGATGTGGTGGGAAGGGTTGCAATTTATATCGCAATCGAGAAAAAGGAAAGGTAGAAGTGAATGGGAAAGATGAGTAACTTTGCAAAATAATGATAGTGATAAGTGATTTGGGTGTGCAGTAAGTGATATCACATATATAATATATGATATATTTAAAAGGTTTACTGTGGAGTGGGCGGAGCTGCTTTTTAACTATTTTAGAAAGAATTGAATCATAAGGAGCTATAGGCCAAAAAAAATGACAAAGAGGGGATTTGAAAGGAATCAAAACTAGTGCTAACAGTGGATCTAATTGGGGATGATATGCCCCATGCAGCCTATCAAGAACCATAGTTCCAGTGTGCCTTATCCAGCTCTTATTTCTTCAACCTGAAATTCTGCTCATTGACCGAAAAATACTAGCATGACTAGCCATTGGGTAATGGAGTCAAAATAATCATTTCAGTTCTGCAACTTATTTCTCCAAATTGAAGCTAGATTCAAACTGAAATTTGAAATCTATCTTTCTAAAAAATGCTCGAAACAACGAGCTTATTCATTCTTCTACTTCTAATCTGATTTGAATGGAAATCTTCATGCAAAATGGAATTTTTCGTAAAACCATTAAAATGGCTGAAAAAACCTCATATGGATTCTGAATCTTAAGATTAAAATTGAAATAATCCATATCATAACATAGTGCAACTCATGATTAGAATAATCACAACGTGGGATACTCATAAAGCATTGAATGTCTGCACTATAAGAAGACTCTAAATCGTCAGCTACTGAATGAGAAAAAACATTAAATTCTAGCTCTGTAATGATGTCCCTTCCAGAATTCCGAAAGGTGTAGCTATTTATCCAAAACTTCCACTAAAAATATGATCTGTCCATCCCCGTGAAGTTTCCACTAGATCCAAAACAATGGAGTCGCCAGGTGAAAAACTGTAGTCCTATTCAAGTTATCAATTCATGTTCACCTTCAAGAATCGATATTCAGCGATTAAAACAAGAGAATTGGGAGAATACTTCATTTCAATGCCTTTGTCTCCCGGCAGACGCACCAAAATATGTTTTTGGTCAGGCGCTTGATGCAGTCCAAGTGCTGATTCCAGCGCCAACAATGGCGACTCTCCTCACCGATTTGATTATCTTCCCATTTATTCAGTTTCTGCACTTGATCTATCATGATTCACCCACACTTAGTCATATTTTCACTCAAGCTCACACCATCTCTAACATCTGCTCGTTTTCACACTTCCCTTGGGAAAATCTACAATTTATTTGGTCGGTTTTCACTTTTCCCAACGGAGGACTTCACAATCCTAAGAATCAAGTCTCTGGAACTTTGCAGTGCGTAGTACAGGCTGGACCAACTGTGCATTGCGTAGTTCCATGGCTTAGCCTACTTCCCTGGCCACTAATATTGTGCAATGCATAGTCTCTCCCATACCATTGCTCAGGATGAACTATTCATTGCACAGTCTTAAGATAAAAGCTTCATCCCTGGCTATTGGGACTACACAGGTCGCAGTTACCACAGAAAACAAATCCCTATTTTTAATGAAAATTGTGTAATTATTTTCTCTAGATGCTTAGTGTGTTGCTTGATCTTGCCTTGCAAGTAGATTTTATAAAGACTGGTGTTTGCTTGCCATGAGTATATTTTCTATCACATAGGTACCACAGTTGTTGAGAACCTGTCTCCAAAAGTCACTGTTACCATGGCATCAAAGAGAGTTTCTTCAAAAGAGACCACTAAAAGACGTACTAGGGAGGCAGTTGAGCAAGCACCAGCTAACTTGCTAGTATATATGAACATTGAACTGTTTGTAGAAAAGGAATCATCACTGACATGGAGATAGGTTGAATATGCTTTCGTAAAATATTTTAAGGAAGATCTAGAGGACTGACAGGTATATCTCAGCATCTGGCAGTGAGGGTTATACAAGATTGTTTCGCACATTGATGAGAAGACTATGACATTGAGAAATACAAGAAGAAAAAAACTTGCTACCTTTTTGGAATGGATTATCAGCGCATGTATCATCTTCCCAAGCCAATAAAGCTCATGGAATCATACTTTTATGACACCCACAACTATATGAACACAAGATATATTGTCAAAGGCAGGGCGAAAGATCCATTGAATTTTCAACAATCACCCACCCATACATACAAGACAAAGTTTCTCAGGAAGGCCTAACAACTCTTGGTCATCTTAGCTTCAAGAATACACAGTCATCCAAGCATGGAGACCTTTCTTGAAGGGTGGGCTATCTTATTGAATCAGGTGGTGAACCAGGGGAAGATGTTCAACTGGTCAGATTTGTTAGCTCATCAGTTGAAATCCCATGTAGCATAAGCCTGGGATCCTCCTAAGGGCGAGTAAGTGTGATTTTATATGTATGCATACTTACTGGAAGCAATCTATGCACAAAATTATTTTCACTTCATGAACTGGACATGGTCACCATGAGAAATTGTTGTGCATATCTATTGTAAGGTTCTTTCGAACTACATTCATCGAGGAGTTATGGAACAACTAACTGATCACTTCATCATTCCACTATACAATCTTATCTTTCAGGAGGACCCACCTTGCATGTCATGAGGAGAAATGGAGGCAATATCAGAGATTATAGATTGGTTTTCCTTACCAAATGGCACACCTATTAGAGTGTTTGATGGACAGAATTCGTTGCATATTTTTCGAAGGTATGCCACTGACAATATTTTCATGCAAGAAGTGCCATATCATCTTGCCAAAGGGTTGTCAGCAGCATTGCATAGGAAGAAGCTAACACCATGGTCCACTCTTCCTTTGAAAATTGGATTATACGAGATTAAGAATCTCAAAGTTGTAGATACTGAAGAAAAATCCATAGTAAAGTTTGAGTTCGGTACAAAATACTTCTGTCAGTATGATCCAAGGGGAATTCGCAAGGACCGTTGTGTGAGGATCTACTACAATTGGGTCAGCAGGGAATTTCATTGGTTGGAGGAGGATCCATGGAAGAATTTCTATAATGCCTCAAAACCTTGTGAGTCGATTAGTATAGTTGGGACTTCAAAGACCACTCCGCATACGAGAAAAACACCAGAAAAAAAAAGTAGTAGAAGGCAACAACCTGGTACAAGACAAGGGAAAGAGGAAGATAGTTGAAAGTACAGAGGAAGAAAAAATATGGAAGATGAAAGCAGATTCAATCCTTACACAAGCAAATTTGACAACAAAATAAAATATTAAGTAGAGGTTACAAAGAGAAGAGCGGAGGAAGAGAGAAAAGTAGAGCTTGGAGGAATCATAAATGAGAGTGTAGAAAGCAGAACAAGAACATAGGGAATAATGGGAGCAGAGAAGAAGAGAAAAAGAGGAGAAGAAAAACAATAAGAAGAAGGAAGGCAAGGCACAACAGGAGAAGAAACATCACCAATTCAATTCAAAGAGTAAGAACAAAACCAACGAGTAGTAGAGGGAGAGAGTGAACATATGCTGGATCGAGAACCTACTCAACATATTGAAGACTTGACTGAGGTGGCACACATGGAGTTGGGACCGGAGCCGTAGGATGAAGATGTTTCTCTAATGCTTAGTGCACCATATGTCACCGTTCAATATCCACCACCTCTAGCCACATATTTATCCCCAAGCAAGGAAGAGGACATAGTTCCTCTTGATGATGATCTGGTAATGGATGTGTATAATCTATCATATGAAAAGCTATAGAAGAGGATTATACAAGTGAGGAGAAAGCATTTTACGGATGATCATGCATCACATGCATTCGTGATCGAAAGGATTATAGTGGCGGACACTAGCAAGAATCCAAATGATATTTCTAAAGCCAACTTGGCCTTCTCGGGTACAACAAGTTCAAACACTCGGTATTTTACGGCCGAGAATGAGCAATTGTTATATAATCTACTTTTTTCCTGGCAAGACATAGAACAAATCCACGCAGCAGCGCAGAATGTAGCTTTTGCATAAGTCTACT
The DNA here is from genome assembly GCA_034641835.2 of Pinus albicaulis. Classification (NCBI taxonomy): domain Eukaryota; kingdom Viridiplantae; phylum Streptophyta; class Pinopsida; order Pinales; family Pinaceae; genus Pinus; species Pinus albicaulis. The sequence continues at coordinate 447,679,396 of CM076584.1, forward strand.
TGGGGGAAATGAGAGTAACATTACTTGCTGAAGCATACACACTTGGAGAGACCATTTTGGACTTATATGAGGAGCTCATGGTCGTACATAAGGTAGTTTCTCACTTGCATGGCCTACAATAGAAAAACAAATCATTTTTCAATATTCTCAAGAATTTGAAAACTGCTATTACTGTCGTGCAAGAGTGGACAATGGAATACAAAGGGGCACTTCTCAGTTTGGTAAATAAAATGAAGCCGCAAGAAGAGCTGGAGAAAGCGAGAGTTCGGACAGTTGATCGAAAACAACAAGCAACTCGCCTCGTTCATTGGAAGCATTCAGGCCTCATATGTATGGTTGTAAAATAGTTTTGATTTCATGGTGAGAACCCACAAGATCCCATCAGTCAGTTCACTCACTGAAGCTAAGTCAAAAAATCAAGTTAGGTAGGAGATTGAAGATTATTTGGAGTAGCTGAAACAAATTTCCACTAAGGAAGATTTGGAGTTGAACAGACAGAACATGAAAAAGTACATTGGTGGTCCTGTTCAGATCAGAACACTATTGCTCCTGGTTGAGAAAGAAGTTAATATTGGCTCCAATTCATTGTATTCAGATGATATGGTGGTTGGATTCTGCTTAGAACCTAACACCATCATTTATTTTGGGGATTTCATCACAAAGTACCGAGCTTGGCATCAATATGTGACCGAGAAGCATAAAGTAGAATTCCTTGAGCTAGAGTTCGCCCAAACTCCAATGTCATAGTGTTTTTTCTTGTTAGGTTGTCAAGTTTTATCTACCCTATTTTGTCTCAAATGGGTATGAGTGGAAAATGTAATATTATTTGTAATTATTTGTAAAAGTGAAATTCCAAGTGTCCATATTGGAACGTGAAGATTTATATTGTAATGTAATGAGTCATATTGTAAAGAATTTGAAGAGTCACGAGGGGAGTCCAAGAGTCACAAAGGGGGCATGTGAAGGGTCACTCCCCTTTGTTATAAATATATCCTCATAACTCATGTAATGAGATTTTGGGAGCTAATATTTTAGCTAGGCTTAGGCTTAGGCAGAGCTTGGGAGTTTTTTGAGAGCCTTGGCTTCTCCGTAGCGTAGAGGGAGTATACTTATTTGGAGGAGTAGGTGTTGTTTACTTCACATTCCACTATTGGGGCAAGTGGTTCTTTAATGTTGTATGCATGAATGGAACTTTCACTTTTAATAAAACTATGAGTCAACACACTTTCATGCACATATTGTGAATATAGTAGGACTATTCTTGTTGTATTTGCAATGTTTGTTATTTAGCTTATGCATATTGTTATGAACTATTTCATTTACATTTGTATGAATCTTGTTGGATGCGTGTTGATGTATTAATTCATCACCTTAACTTGTGGACTATTATGATTGTTAGTTCGTGTGATGTCATTATGCTCATGTGTTCCTTCCAAGCTGAGTATTATTGCAGGCTTCTAAGGGGCATACTTTCTTTTCCCTTCATGTGTTGGAACATTCATGCATCACTCTTGACTCTCTATAGGTCACACACTGTTTCTCACCAAATACACCGTGCACCACAATATGCGTTTTGCAAACTAATGAAAATCATTAACACCCCACTGCTAGGACTCCTACTCCAAACGGTGTGAGTTCTAGTTGGGACTTCATATCAGGGAGATCCCTTGAATGTTGACGGGTCCATCACCATCAACAGAATGGTTAGCATATAAGGAGAATACAACAAATTTAGTTGGTTTAAATAGCAAACCATGCTACTCCATCTTCTCTCTACTAGGGGATCCAAAAAATAGTGACCATTTGTGACATTGAAGTAACAAAACCCTGGATCACTACTTCTTGTTGAAGTTTGAAACCACTAAAAAACAAGGATGATATAAATAATATCTGATATAACAACTAAAATATCAAGTATCCAAATAAATATGAAGAAAATATGATTCCAAATAAACTTTGATAACATGTAGAAATTTCAATAATCAAGCAATTAATGTAATTTAGAAATTTCCCATCATTTTCTTGAGGTTTTAAATTTTTACTCTATGAAATTTTAGTTTGAAATACTAAATTAGAAAATTGATATTTCACTTCCCTTCAACCCAATTTCACACTATAATCTGAAACAATAAATAATATGAGGGTGTACTTCAATACCACAATCATACAACTTTTTAAGGCAAGTAATAAATTTTAAATATCTTATTGTAGAAGATTATAAAGAAATAGATTTGATCCTTAATCTTCAAGATATATGTGAATTATTTAACAAATTCATTTGTATGTTATGTCAAATTGTCGACCACAAAGTTTGATATCTATAGGTTTAAGAATATAACACAACATATAAATTGAATTTACAAGGACAAAATATTTTTATAGCTACAAAGTCAATATTGATGTAAAATATCAAGTAAAACACACCACAACTTTTTCACAAAGTTAATAGAAGTAAAACTCTCCAATTCCTAGTTGGGAAGACCATTTAGGAAAATCCTAGTTACCAAATCATCCTATATATGAATCACTACCAATTAAAAATTTCCACTCCACCAAATATACTCAATATGCTATCAAGAACACTAGTGAGCCCTTCTTGGTAGATACTCTGACCTTGTATCACACAATTTCTCTATACAAGCATTATTGTCTTCCTCAGGGTTTGCAAAGCCTAACCATGTTCCATGGCATAGGCATATGGAAAGAAACATATAGTGATATCTTTAAATGTTACATGTTCACCGTATGTTTTGTGTCTTGAAACAAAGGGTTATCAACCCTTGCAACAATAGAAACACCATTTTCTAATTTTAATGGAACATGAAGGACATAATAACTACATCTTCTTTTGTGCAAGGCTTCACATGAATCTCAAGTCTCATCAAGCTACTCTATCCATCATATTTCCATAGGCTCACATCCCATAAGAACAAGGCTCCAAAAGCACATAGGGTGTTACCACCAATCTCCATGACCTCTCTTAGGGAATAAAACCTAGCACTAAAACATGATCCATAAAAATAATCATCATCTCCAATGCCATGTTCTTCTTGATGGTTTGCATGCATGAAACATACCATAGCATCACAAGAACAAGTCCTATCATCACACAAGATAAATATCTCCTTGAACATACAAGTTGTCTCTCTTTCTCCTTCTCTTCTCCTAGAGTTTCTTCATGAGTCCTAATGTTATTCTAAACATACACTAGGTGAGGGAGGCTAACATAAAACAAATACATAAGTTTGTATAAGTAACCATCAAGGAAACCCCATATGGAGCACTTTACCATATAATAATACAAAGGTTTATCCAACCCCCAAGATTAGATGCCCTCATTAATGATGCACAATTGACATTGTCCCAAGAATTAAGGGCAATGATCTTAGGGGTTTATCCGAAGGTTTATAATAATACAAAATTTTATACTCTATAATACAAAGGTTTATCCAACCCACACGGTCGAATTCCCTTTATCCAACCCACACGGTCGAATTCCCTCTTCAATGGTGCACACTAACATCATCCCAAGGTTTAAGGGCTAAGTTCCCAATGTTCCACCTCTTAGCTAGGTACATCTCTTAATCACAAAATAAACTTCCTCACTATGTGCACCCAATGGGTTATTCATAATGTTAATTATGGTGCAACCTCCAAAGAGAGGACACCATACAAGTAATAGAACCCATTCAAGTATTTACCCATACTTAAACATTAATATATCACTAGTCATCGTTAAGGGAGTAGGAAAACTAATGCTCTCCTAATAAGGTGAACAAAATTTTGGACTAACCCTAAAAGCTAATATTCCTTGGTATAAATGACTATCCCATCCATGACATTCCCATTTGAAGGATTAACCCTACAAATTTCTCAAGGGGATTTTTAGACTCCCCTAAGAACTCCAAGAAACACACCATTCCCATAGGTTAAGTGAGATAGTTAATTTCTTCATTCCTCACCTTTAATGTGTTATATGATGCAGGAGCATCTGACTAGGGAGGCAAACAGTCAGCAGGTTTTTATGTTTTTTTTTTCAGTGATGTGTTATTTTACAGGTCTTTGCACCTGTCCAGGTTTAATTTGTTTTTGATTAGGAGATTAGCTGTCAGTAGGAGGTGTTTTAGTTAATTACTTTTATTTTTATTATCATCAAGAAACTGTGATAGGTCACTAGGTTGTCTTTTAAATTCGTTATGCATAAAGTTAAAAATAGTAAAAGGTGAATAATGTAACTGTGTAACCAACAAAGAGCAGTTACCAACAGGTAACGAACTAGCCTGGGACTGGAATACAAAAGGACAGAGGAGCAACATTACGAGGGTTCTGCAAACTGTCAACATAGAGGAGTAATAGACAAAAGTACCAGTTTTAAAGCTGACTATCTGTGTTATTAAAAATTCTTCTGAGTTATAGAATTTCATTTATGTATAACATACAAATTGTTGTTTAACTTTGATTCAGACATGCAATAACAGGATATCGAGTTATTAAGTGAGTAACTGTAACAAAATAACAAACTATCAAAGTGCTGTATTATTCCCTTATCAAACAGGCGTTCCAGAAATCATTCTGCGAAGAAGTCAGGCGTTTCAAGAGAAGGAAACGTTGAACAAAGAGCGAACAGGACATGCAAGATAAGAACGCAAACTAAAACCACAGGTAAACCAATTTCTCTGTAATGACATTTCTTTCTTTCTCTGTGCAAGTCGAAAGCCAAAATAAGTGAAATGCTACTGAATAGACAAGAGGCATATATTTACAGTCCAAAATCTTCTTGAGATTGTTTGATCATATTTACAAAATATCAAAACCCTCGGGTCATACAAAACATATAGCTAGGGTTTTAAACGTTGAAAACCCTTCCGGAGTCAGAGGGTCGAAACCCTCACAGTTCATACAAAAACTACAATGGAAAACTCTCTCAAGCCTGAACAACAAACCTAACAGAGTAAAGCGTAGCAACCACGGGTTGCCCTCGGAAGGACAAACCCCGAGACTCAACAGAGTAAAGAAGAAGCCGGCGAAACCTCGGCCAGACACAATAGAAGACAGTAAAAGAAATATGGTATGATGCTACCCGTGGAGAGGGCGATGAGAAAGCCAACCGGGACGTCGGGCTGCTGAGAGCCATCGCGCACCTGCACAGAGCAACCAAAAACGATTTCAACCTGTGTACACTCCAAAACGTGTATTTACCAGGAGTCAGAGTTGAGAAAGGGTTTGAGAGCAAACCTGGAAACGGTGACAGAGGCCAAAGGTCCACGGATGAACGAATGCCATTGTGCCACGGCTAGTTGGACTGCTCACAAGGAGTCGAGTCGTTAGGGCATGAAAGAAATGAGACAGTAAGTGTAGCAGAGAAAGAGAACTTACCAATTGTTCATCGGCAGAGTCGAGGAGAACCTGTAGACGGAGCGTTCGGAGGAAGAACACCTGTGTAACAAACCAACACAAGAATTATCCATGTGACACATATAACGTGGAGGAAGAAAATCCAAAAAAAACTGAAACAGGGTTTTTAGAAACAGGGGAACAAGAATGTTACAGTGGGCAAGTTTAAGCCCTGTCAAAACAATGGAATAGCCGAGCAAAGGTTGCAATAGAAAAATCGACCACCATTGCCAACGATTGCACAGACAAATCGAGACTTCGGCACAGAAGAACCAGACCTCCAGCGGAGGCATAACCCAACAGCATGACCGCCAAATGAACCGACTATCGAACCCTTAGGCGAGAAACACGAAGGCATAAACACCGAGCTGGAGAATTTACTGATGGAGTGAATGCCGAGCTACCGACGGAACAACCAAAGCATACAGAGACCAAAGTTCGAGATTTACATATTCATTGTTTTTTTTATCCACAGTATCGAGAGATTTATTGAAATGCCACGTAATGACACGTTGTCATTTATAATAACAAACCCTATCACTATTCAACAGTGACACGCATGCACACATTGACACTCGGTCAAGGCCTTTGTTAGTTTTCAACAGTAAATTGGGGTGTGGGCTGGCGCCTACTCATCAAGTGGTATCGGAGCAAGTTTGAAGTTGCGAGAAGATGGAAGTTGGTCGAAGAGGAAGAGGGAGAGGTAGAGCAATCTGAAGAGTGGCAGAGGAGGGACTGCGAGATGAAATTCGGATTCTGAATCAAAGATTGGCAGCAGTAGAAGCTGGGGGAAGGAGAGACCCAGCAGATGACAGTGACGAGGATATTGCAGAACCAGAAGATGAATTTGAAGGAGTGACACTTGAACTTAGATTATTGAAATCAGTTCTGTTGTCCAGTCATAAGCCGAAGCATGAGCTTTCCACTTATGACGGCATTTGGTCGGCAGATGTGTTGCTGGACTGGTTGAGTGAAGTAAACAAATACTTCGAATTTGAGGAAACCAGCGAGGACAAACAGGTGAAGTTTGCTGCCACCAAGCTGAAAGGACATGCGTCCTTGTGGTGGGACAGCATACAGGCGGAAAGGAAAAGGCTACATAAACAGCCTATAAGGAAGTGGTCCAGAATGGAGGCGAAACTGAAGGAGAAGTTTTTGCCTAAAGATTATCAAATTATGCTGTATAGACAAGTACAAAACCTGAGACAAAGGGGAATGACGATTAAGGAATATACTGAAGAATTTTATAAACTGAATTTGAGGGCAGGTTATGTGGAAGACACCCCAGAAAAGACAGCAAGGTTCGTAAATGGGCTGAGGGGGGAGATATTAGATGAAATTGGTATCCTTTCACCCAGAACCTTGGAAGAAGCATATTAGTTTGCACTAAAGGCTGAAGAGAAAATAAACAGGAAACAGAATGCCAGGAGAGGAGGCGGATCTGGCAGAGGAAAGGGGAAGGCCTTTGGTAAAGGCAGAGGAACAGGTTCCAATGAGGAAGGCAACAGTTCCAAAACTGCAGGAACAGCAGAGAAGGAGAACAGCACTAGAGGAGGACGACCAGCCCAGCGAGGGAGAGGAAATGGTCGGGGCAGAGGAACTGTCCGGTGCTACAGGTGCCAAAAGTGGGGGCACAAATCGTATGAATGTCCTGAAGGCGAACCAGCAGGTGGAAGAGGAGCTTATGTTGCTCAGCTTGAGGAAGCGGAAGCACCTCCTCAGGAAGTGGAAAATGCACCAGAGACAGGGGAAGCCCTGGTGTTGAACAAGGTGCTGTTAAAACCAGCAAAGGAGGTTATGGACCCAGATCAAAGGAAGGCTTTGTTCAGGACAGTTTGCAAATCACAGGGAAAGTGCTGCAAGCTGATCATTGACAGTGGAAGCACTGATAATTTAGTGGCCACGGAAATGGTGGAGAAGTTGGGATTGAAAAAGCTGAAACATCCCACTCCATACAAAGTGTCGTGGCTGCAGAAGGGACATCAATTGTTAGTTGATGAACAGTGCGAAGTGTAGTTCCAGATAGGCAGATATAAAGACAAGATTGTCTGCGATGTTATGCCAATGGATGTCTGTCACATACTGTTAGGAAGGCCCTGGTAGTTTGACAGAAAAGTGGTACATGACGGAAGAACGAACTGTTACAAGTTTGTTAAAGATGGGGTCAAGCACACACTTGTACCCATCAAAGAGGAAGGTACAGCAGAAGCGAGTGGAGTAAAAGCGCTGCTGTTGGGGGGAAAAGAGTTTTTGAAGCAGATTGAAGACAGTGAGGTGAATTTCGTTGTCGTGAGAAGGCCAAGAACAGTGGTACTGCACACCACGATTTCAGATTTACCTGAGGAAATTCAAGACATGCTGCAAGATTTTGGAGATATCGTAGTGGATGATCTTCCAGACGAGCTACCCCCAAAGAGAGGTATTAGCCACTGCATTGATTTTATACCAGGAGCTAGCTTGCCAAACAAGGCAGCTTATCGTATGAGTCCGAAAGATCATGAAGAGATTCAGAAACAGGTGCAAGAATTGCTTGATAAAGGACTGATTAGAGAGAGTATGAGTCCCTGTGCAGTTCCAACGGTATTAGCTCCTAAGAAGGGTGGCGAATGGCAGATGTGTATAGATTCGAGAGCTATCAACAAGATTACAATTCGGTACAGGTTTCCATTACCAAGAATGGATGACATGATGGACTGTTTGAGTGGGGCAGCCTACTTTTCGAAGATTGAATTGAAAAGTGGCTACCACCAAATTCGAATCAGAGAAGGGGATGAGTGGAAGACAGCTTTCAAGACAAATGAAGGGCTGTATGAATGGCTGGTGATGCCATTCGGATTGAGCAACGCTCCCAGTACTTTTATGCGCCTGATGAATGAAGTACTGAAAGAGTTTATTGGAAAATTTGTGATAGTGTATTTGGATGATATACTAATTTTCAGCAGAACGAAGGAGGAACACTTCCGACATGTTCGAAGTGTATTAAGAAGTTTGCAGCAGAACAAGCTACTGATAAATCTGAAAAAGTGTACCTTTTTCCAGAAAGAACTAGTTTATTTGGGTTTTGTGATTGCAGAGAATGAGATGAAGATGGATCCGGAAAAGATTGCAGCAATCGTAAGCTGGTCATCTCCAAAGAACTTATTTGAAGTTCGAAGCTTCCATGGTTTGGCAAGCTTTTACAGGAAGTTTATCAAAAATTTCAGCGGGATCTGTACGCCCATGTTGGATACAATTAAGAAGGCAAATCAGCCTTTTTGTTGGACTGAAGCAGCAGAAAACAGTTTTCAGACTCTGAAGAAAAAGATCACTGAAAGGCTGATCTTGAGATTACCAGATTTCAACAAAATTTTTCAAGTTCGTTGTGATGCCAGCGGTACAGCCATTGGGGCAGTACTTAGCCAGGAGGACAGACCGGTTGCTTATTTCAGTGAGAAATTGAACGAAAGCAGATAGAAGTATTCGTCTTACGACAAAGAATTTTATGCGGTCGTTCAAGCCTTGAAGCACTGGAGGCACTATTTGTTAGGTAATGAGTTTGTATTATTTTCTGACAATTCTGCTTTACAGTATGTTATGCAGCAACACAAGTTAAATCACAAGCATGCAGAGTGGGTGGAATATCTGCAAAGCTTTACTTTTGTATTGAAGCATATCAGCGGGAAATCCAACAAGGTGGCAGACGCATTAAGCAGAAGAGCTCTGCTTTTGCAAGAGAGTACAGTGCAGGTACTGGGTTTTGAACACTTGAGGGATCTATATCAAACAGATACAGACTTTAAGGAAGCACATGAAGCATGTCAAAACCCTTTACTGCGGAATCACAGTCCATGGTTGGACTACAATCTACAAGAGGGATTGCTGTTTAAGGGAGGACAGTTATGCATTCCCGATTGTTCAATGTGGGAAAACATCATACGGGGGAAACATAGCAGAGGTCTAGCCGGACATTTCGGTATAGACAAGAAATTATCTTAGGTACATCATTTCTATTTTTGGCCAAAGTTGCGGCGAGATGTGCAGAGATATGTGAGCAGGTGCAAAATGTGTCAGTTGGCAAAAGGCCACAGCCAGAATGCAGGACTCTATACGCCATTGCCCACACCAAGTAGGCCATGGGACTCAGTCAGTTTGGATTTTGTCCTGGGTTTACCTAGAACACAGCGAGGATTTGATTCCGTGATGGTAGTGGTGGATAGATTCTCGAAGATGGCGCATTTTATACCCTGTCGAAAAACCAGTGATGCTACTCACGTAGCCCACCTATTCTTCACAGAAATTGTTCGACTGCATGGCTTGCCAAGGTCCATTATTTCAGACCGGGATGTACGATTCACAGGACACTTCTGGCGTACCCTGTGGAAGAAGCTGGACACTCAACTAAATTTCAGCTCCGCTTATCACCCACAGACCAACGGGCAAACAAAGGTGGTAAATAGGAGTCTGGGAAACCTGCTACGAAGTTTAATCGGGGAAAATTCGCGGATGTGGGATCGCGTACTTGCCCAAGCAGAATTTGCATATAATGATTCTCCAAATCGCAGTACGGGATACAGTCCTTTTCAGGTTCTGTACGGTATGCATCCTCGCGGAGTGCATGAACTACGGGATTTGGGAAAGCTTGAGAAGAGAAACGCAGATGGAGAATATTTCGCTCAAGCAATGAGTGATCTGCATGAACAGGTGAAATTGAAGTTGGTAGACAGCAGTCAAAGGTACAAACAACAGGCAGATTTGAAAAGGCGTGATGTTCAGTTTAACATTGGAGACGAAGTCCTTGCCCACCTGCGCAAGGAACGGTTTCCAAGAGGGCAGTATAACAAGTTGAAATTTAAAAAAATTGGCCCCTGCAGAATTCTCCGCAAGTTTTCAGCCAATGCCTATGAGATACAACTGCCCCCAGGAATAGGCATTTCGCCCATTTTTAACGTGGCAGACTTGTTTCCTTACACTACTAGTCCCGGAGACGAAGAGGCAACAAGGCTAGAACGGAATACCCCAGATGACAAGGATGTTTGGTTAAAGCAGATGCCTGCAGCGCAACCCCTTGAGATCGAGAATATCCTCGATACACAGGTAGCCAAAAGAACGCGCAGAAAAGACTATTTACAGTACCTGGTCAAGTGGAAGAACTGTCCTATAGAGGACAGTTCCTGGCTTGACGCAGCACAGATTCATAAAATTGGCTATTCAGTGGATGACCTCATGGAGCGGAGCCATGACTTTTTGCTACCCCGGGAGCCTGATGCAAGAGCATCCGACTAGGGAGGCAAACAGTCAGCAGGTTTTTATGTTTTTTCAGTGATGTGTTATTTTACAGGTCTTTCCACCTGTCTAGGTTTAATTTGTTTTTGATTAGGAGATTAGCTGTCAGTAGGAGCTGTTTTAGTTAATTACTTTTATTTTTATTATCATCAAGAAACTGTGATAGGTCACTAGGTTGTCTTTTAAATTCATTATGCATAAAGTAAAAAATAGTAAAAGGTGAATAATGTAACTGTGTAACCAACAAAGAGCAGTTACCAACTGGTAACGAACTAGCTTGGGACTGGAATACAAAAGGACAGAGGAGCAACATTACGAGGGTGCTGCAAACTGTCAACATAGAGGAGTAATAGACAAAAGTTCCAGTTTTAAAGCTGACTATCTGTGTTATTAAAAAAATTTCTGAGTTATAGAATTTCATTTATGTATAACATACAAATTTTTGTTTAACTTTGATTCAGACATGCAATAACAGGATATTGAGTTATTAAGTGAGTAACTATAACAAAATAACAGACTATCAAAGTGTTGTATTATTCCCTTATCAAACAGGCGTTCCAGAAATCATTCCACGAAGAAGTCAGGTGTTTCAAGAGAAGGAAACATTGAACAAAGAGCGAACAGGACATGCAAGATAAGAATGCAAACTAAAACCACAGGTAAACCATTTTCTCTGTAATGACATTTCTTTCTTTCTCTGTGCAAGTCGAAAGCAAAAATAAGTGAAGTGCTACTGAATAGACAAGAGGCATATATTTACAGTCCAAAATATTCTTGAGACTGTTTGATCATATTTACAAAATATCAAAACCCTCGGGTCATACAAAACATATAGCTAGGGTTTTAAACATTGAAAACCCTTCCGGAGTCAGAGGGTCGAAACCCTCACAGTTCATACAAAAACTACAATGGAAAACTCTCTCAAGCCTGAACAGCAAACATAACAGAGTAAAGCGTAGCAACAACGGGTTGCCCTCGGAAGGACAAACCCCGAGACTCAACAGAGTAAAGCAGAAGCCGGCGTAACCTCGGCTAGACACAACAGAAGACAGTTAAAGAAATATGGTATGATTCTACCCGTGGAGAGGGCGACGAGAAAGCCAACCGGGACGTCGGGCTGTCGAGAGCCATCGTGCACCTGCACAGAGTAACCAAGAACGATTTCAGCCTGTGTACACTCCAAAACGTGTATTTACCAAAAACCAGAGTTGAGAAAGGGTTTGAGAGCAAACCTGGTAATGGTGACAGAGACCAAAGGTCCACGGATGAACGAACGCCATTGTGCCACGGCTAGTTGGACTGCTCACAAGGAGCCGAGCCGTTAGGGCGTGAAAGAAATGAGACAATAAGTGTAGCAGAGAAAGAGAACTTACCAGTTGTTCATCGGCGGAGTCGAGGAGAACCTGTAGACGGAGCGTTCGGAGGAGGAACACCTGTGTAACAAACCAGCACAAGAATTATCCATGTGACACATATAACGTGGAGGAAGAAAATCCAAAAACTGAAGCAGGGTTTTCAGAAACAGGGGAACAAGAATGTTACAGTGGGCAAGTTTAAGCCCTGTCAAAACAATGGAATAGCCGAGCAAAGTTTGCAATAGAAAAACCGACCACCATCGCCAACGATTGCACAGACAAATCGAGACTTCGGCACAGAAGAACCAGACCTCTAGCGGAGGCATAACCCAACAGCATGACCGCCAAATGAACCGACTATCGAACCCTTCGGTGAGAAACACGAAGGCATAAACATCGGGCTGGAGCATTTACTGATGGAGTGAATGCCGAGCTACTGGCAGAACAACCAAAGCATACGGAGACCAAAGTTCGAGATTTGCATATTCAATGTTTTTATCCACAGTACTGAGAGATTTATTGAAATGCCACGTAATGACACTTTGTCATTTATAATAATAAACCCTATCACTATTCAACAGTGACACGCATGCACACATTGACACTCGGTCAAGCCCTTTGTTAGTTTTTAACAGTAAATTGGGGTGTGGGCTGGCGCCTACTCATCATTATACTTCATAGAGATGATTTTGTCATTAAAAAAGTTCCTATTTCGAAATAGTAATAGTTTTAAGATGATGAATATCAAGGAAATATTCTTTGTATATGGCTACAAGGTTTAGACTTACTTTGTAATGTCATGACATTAAAGGAAACAAGTTCTTAAAGTGGTATATCCAATAAATAAATTCATTTCTTTTTCTTTGTTTGTTCATGTTTGGATTTCCTTTTTTTTTTTATCATTCACTAATTTATGTTTTCAGTTGCATTAGTTTAACAACATTCCTTTTACTTTATACTTGCACCATCCAACAAGAACATTGCATTCTCAATTTTGATATAATAATGGATAAAATGTTTACATAAACATTTTTCTAAAAATTACTCAACTAAAAACTCACTTATAGTTCTTGTTTTTCACACTAGGAAATTCCATCTTTTCTTTGTAAAATTAAAGATATTCTTGATCTACAAAATTATATATTTTTATAAAAGTTTTATCTTTTCTTTATGAAAGTAAAGATATGATCCATAACCATAATGAAATCACTAATAAATGTAAGTTGAAACACTAAAAGGTTTTATATATCTTAATTTGTCTAATCAAAACTATTTTTTCAATAAAACAGAATGATTACATTCAACATTAAAACCAATACAGAGTTCCAAACTGAAATTGATAATTAAGTTAATCCAACAACTCTTTAGGATGGACAAATTTATAAGTTTTCCTATGAAATTTAAAATAAACATTAATTTCTTTAAATACACTTTACCCATAATAATATTAAATATAACTTGATAAAAATTTGAACTTAATTATGTAATATTCTGATTACTATTTATAGATTCTATTCATTATAAATTTTGAAAATAACAAACATCAACTAGATCAATATTTTAATATATATATATATATATATATATATATATATATATATATATATATATATATATATATATATATACCTTACTGTAAAATACTAAAAAAATAAAAATGAACATCAAAGAAGAAGGGAAAAAATAATAATAATAATAATAATAATAAAATTTAATATTAAACATAAAACCTCAATTGCTCGTTCTTATATATTAATAAATATATTAAAAAACACTCCCATGTCATCATATTTTACAAATAAAATTACTAGTCTAGCGACTTTTTGAAGGCTTTTACGGTAGTTTTTTCCGGTCTAATTTCTCTAAATTCCTGCAGGAATTTAGTGAAAATAGAAGTTTGATGAGTAATCTTGCACAATTGAAATGCCCTAGGGTTTTTTAGGATGCTGAATCCATATATATAGTCAAAAAACCAGTTTAAATAACAGAAATCAAGATTTTACCTCAATATTTTTCACCGGATTCCGACACCTGAAACTCCAAAAAGTCACACTAAAGACAACTCCATAAAATTATGCACCAAAGCATCTTGGCACCATACATTCAGATATGTTACGCTCTTTAGTTCATTCCTCTAATAGATATTAAAACAATAACTGAAATCTTTCCCTTCTTTATACTGCAGCTTTAGCATTACCTTGTACCAAAATTTTCTCTTAAAGCTGCAGTACTCAATATCATGCGGATCAGAAGATCAGTGGGACTAAATCTCTATATAGTACTGGTTTAATTGTACCACAAAAAATACACAGACCCAACCTAACCATTGGACCACTAGTACATCCTCCCAACTTATCTTTCTCTTATTTATAGCAGATTTAACATTATCTAAATACCCAGTAACTAATCGAAACAGTGTTGTTAGTTACATTATCTAGGTACCAAGTCACTAATGGAAGCAGTGTTGTTAGATACAGGAGATGCACGAGTGTGAGAGGACGATAACCGAGAATTGGTGGTTTGGGGAACAAAAGCAGGCTTTGTCGGATCCGGTAAATAAGTCACGGAATCAGGTGAAAGCATCAAACTGATTGTATCCATCGGTGGACGAAGTTGGGGTTCGGCCTGTGTACACAAAAGACCAATCTGAATGCATCTCACCGCTAGTTTCTCGTCGCAAGTTTCAATTATAGCTGGATCAATTATCCGCATAATATTTCCTCTATCATATGAGTTCCATACCTGCATAAATACAACAGGTTTATCATTCTGAGAAGATACATATATGGGTAGAGATTGCAGGTTTATCATTCTGAGAAGATACATATATGGGTAGAGATACGCAATCTTGTAGTGAAATTTGAGGGGTTCTGTTTCAAATTCATGAAAATTTTGAAATATTTTAGAAATCTGATTATGTTTGAGTTGCCTAATTGTGAATAGATGGATTATATTGCAAATTCAGAAATCTGATCAGAAATTTCAGAAATCTGACAAACAAAAACAGAAATGAATTCAGTTGTTTAACTGTGTCACTATCAAATTTCTGAAATACTCATAGTTGATTTCATTATAGTTAATTAGATTTCTATTATATTCTGGAATCAATTAAACTAGCACAACCACATTAGTAAAAACTAATGTGGTTGATATACGCCGATAGGCGTATATAAAATAGATTTAACAAAAACACCCATTCACAATCTTAACAAAACACCCATTCACAATCAATTCAAAACTCAGTAAGCTAATCCACACAGCTTCGCGTTACCTTCTTAAATTTTAATCTCTCATCTACCACATGTCTGCTGTCAGAATATTTGATGAAGTCTTCAGCGAATTTATGGACAACAAATTCATAACCTCGATCATGAGCAACCATAAATTCTCGTTCCCCAAATTCGGTGAAAGTCGGAATTGGCTCTACTTCTGCATTGAAATTAGTAAATATGAAATCACTTCTGCAATGAAATTGGTAAACCAGCAATCCGTAACTATTGCAATTTGTATTTACATTATCAAAACGGAAACATACCTGCCATTCCAAAATCATGCAAACTATAATCTATTGCCAATTCCAACGGGATTGATGGAACGCTGAAGCATTTCGTAAACAACATAAAACTTAATTAAAGGCTGCGAAACAATATATCAATTCCTAAATTAGGCTTAATCATCGGAATACTCAGAAACCATTAGATTTAATTTCTTCCGATGGTGAAACAGAATTAACCCCTGTCCTCCCATCCACTGTTGGCCCTACACACAACTGTTCATTTATACAAAACCCTGTAACAATGTTTATTATTATGAAACCCTAAATCCATATGTACAAGAAATTGAAAAAATCTCACAACAATCTGAAGAGCAGGAAGAATCCCTGTCTGAGTGCTATAACATAGATCTATTACATGTAACGGCCATCTGTGTCATCACTAGACCATTGTGGGGACTCATTGCGGGAGTTCTCTAATTTAAATTTCATAGTTGAATATGAAGGTTAAGCAGCTGCAGACGAAGCGAATTTGCCTTACCATTTTATGTTTTTATTCGCGTACCCAACATCTTGCACAGTAAATACTTGCAACTTTCGGCCTACACACAGCCGTTCATTTATACAAAATTTTCTAACTCTCATTACTATTATTATCAAACCTTAAATCTGTATGTTCATGAAATTGAAAAAATCTCACAGCAATCTGAACGAGAGGAGGAATCCCTGCGCTATGGGATAAATCTATGAGAAAAAGGGTTGTGACGGATTCTGAAAACTAAAACCAACCGGAATCTGAGAGAGGGGGCACGTTCCACATCTATATTAGCTTCTAGCGCTTCCTCAAATTTTCGTGGAGCGACACAGAAGACGAGCCCACACAATTTTCTAACTGTCATTATTATTATGAAACGCTAAATCTGTATGTTCACGAAATTGAAAAAATCTCACAACAATCTGAACGACAGGAGGAACCCCTGCGCTATGGGATAAATCTATGACAAAAAGGGTTGTGACGGATTCTGAAAACTAAAACCAACCGGAGTCTGAGAGGGGGCACCAACCGAAGTCTGAGAGGAGGCACGTTCCGCAACCAAATTACCTTCGAGCGCTTCCCCTGTCCTCCCATCGACCTTGCTGGAAGCAGCTTCAAGCACGATTAGCAGAATTCACTGCCAAGTCATATGAACCAACTGCAACAGACCCAGGGACTTGAGCGAGCGAAAGAAACATTTCCTTGCCGCCACTATGGCTCGTGGACACGTTGCACAATGATTTCAACATGCCCCAACATGCACCGCTTGCTGCCACTATGGCTTGTCTGAAAGGCATGGGACACGTTGCAGAAAGATTTCAACACTTGGAGAAGATTTAATGTCTAGTTGTTAATCTTGATAGGTGGCAATTGATAAATGGCACAATAAATTTTTAATCAAGATTTGTAAAAAATTAATTTAAGTATAGTTTAAACATGTGATTTACATATGCAAGGAATTTAGTGGGGTAGATTTGATCCATTGATTGAGTGGCGACGACCAGAATATACCAGCATCTTTCAATCCAGACCATCAGATCAAAAAAATTAATTAGCCTAATCACAAAACATGCTCCTTCCGATAGGGGGTTACGCCTATCGGCGTAACCCCCTAGTTAATTAGATTTCTATTATATTCTGGAATCAATTAAATTAAGTAAAATAAAGAACTAGAAATAAATTAAAGTTATCTAAAATAATCAGAAAAATATTTGCTATCCTTCACTCAGATTCAATTCTCCAGTGAAGATTCAATTCTCCACTGACATAATAAATTTTTACGCCGATAGGCGTAACCCCTATCGGAATAAAGATGGGCAATAATTTTGAATTTAACAAGTTTATTAAATTACCAGTCAAACAATCTAATAACTTTACCTGAACCTATTACCGTAACAAATTCCCCAGAGGTAAAAAAATCAACATTAATCTCTCTTAATAAAAAAAATATGCAATAGTTTTGTGCATAATCCGCAATAGAAAGGACGATGGGAAATAGTTGTGTTTTTGAATGCAGTATTTAAAAGCATATGTTGACATACATGGGGCTGCTCGGTGTTTATAGGGTGGCCTCGCAGCAGCAGTCATGTGAGCTGCTTGAAAATTCTTTGCCAAATCGCAAAATATATTAAATACTTGAAATCAACTATTGATTTGGTTTGATTATATTTTTGAATTTGAAATCAATTATTGATTTGGTTTATTATATTTTTGAATTTAAAATTTATCGTATTAATTTGAAAAAATAGTAGTTTAAGGAGATTATATTTTTGTTTGGATAAGAATAAAAAATTAGCAAGATTTTAATGATATTTTGCACAGAAAAAAATAGTAGTTTAAGGAGCTTAGATTTTTGTTTGGATAAGCATAAAAAAATTAGCAAGATGTTAATGATATTTTGCAATTTTTTTTTTTGGAAATTTAGCTATAACTATCAAACTTCATAATTTTGAGTGACTTTCAAATTCAATCTATTTCCACTATTAAAAAAAACCAAATCAAACACTCTCATAATTAAATTCCTTAAAAAAATTCAAAAAATTCCAACTAGAAATCCACGTCTTTAAACAACGCCTTAATTTAAAATCAACTATTGACTTGATTTTGTAAATTAGGCCAACTTAATTATCAAACAATCAAAGTCAACTATATAATGCACGTCATCTAGAAGGCAGGAGGAAAATATTATGTTGCCAGATTTACATCATTAAATGCAACTTGGGTTGCTCTGCGTTTATTGGTTGCCTGGCAGCGGCCCTCACGTGGGCCATATCCTGACTTGAAAAGTCTTTACCAAACTTCAACATTTATGTACCCCAATAAATTCAAAGTCGTCCATTCAAAGCTTTTTCATCTTAAACTTTTTCTGCAAATCTCGCTGACTGCGGTGATTCTTATAGTTGTCTTAAGTGCTATTTTTTGGAGTTTCTGGTTCCGGAATTTAGTGAAAAAAATTGAGGTAAAATCTTCATTTCTGTTATTTAAATTGGCTTTTTCAATGTATATATGGATTCAGTACCTTAAAAAAACCTCTAGGGCACTTCGATTGTGCAAAGTTACTCATCAAATTTATGTTTTCAATGAATTACAGCGCAGATTTTCGAGAAATTAGATCGGAAAAATCCACCAGAAAAACATTCAAAAAGTCGCACTAAAGACCATTGGATTCCGATATTGACTGTGTGATGGTACATGCATCAAGTGGATGTTTTTTTTTTTTCTTCTAACTTTGTGAACTGTTCTAGACTAAAATTTGAGAATGTGATGTCTTGTTTGAGGTGGAATGTGGGTCTTTAGACTGGTGGGTCTACCCAATTTTACACTGATTTAAAATTGGAAAATAATAATTTTAAGTTATTGAATTTGTATAATTTTTTTATATTAAATAAATTTTTTTTTCAAAATGTAATTTAAATATTGAATTTAGAGATTTTTTTTCCCAAATGACTTTGAAATAACTTTTAATGCAATAATCAATATTGAGATTGCTACAACGGTGATGAGGCGGGTTGTTATAGCACTCATCACAGGTGCGATCGGGGTGATATATCTGGACATGTTGATGGAAATGGAGTAAAAAAAAAAAAAAAAAGTGAAAAAAAGTGAAAAATGAAAGGTACTACCAAACTTACAAAAAAAATATATATATTGAGATTGCTACAGCAACCATGGAAAACCTTTTGCCAGGACAAATATTGAGATAGTTACTCTTTTACAATGATAATCAGTATTGGGATTCTAGGACAAATATTGGGACTGCTACAACAACCACTATTGAGATATTATTTGTAAGTCATCATTTCAATTGTCATAAAAAATAATCTTCATTCTTTACTTTGTCTTATGCCTTAGATTTTAGATGCATGACATTTTACTTGTATATTCTTTTTCTCACATAGTATAAAATATGGAATAAGTTAGGTAGTGTGTTCATTCTTTACTTTGTCTTATGCCGTATATTTTAGATGCATGCCATTTTACTTGTATATTCTTTCTCACATAGTATAAAATATGGAATAAGCTAGGTAGTGTGTTGTATTTTTCTTTATTTTTGTTTGTTTGTTTGTTGTTTAGGTTGCACAACTTCCATGTAAGGTTGTTTGATATACTATAATAACAAAACATCTAACATAGATTGGATACTATGCTTGGGAATTTCACTCATCACCTTGCTTGAATTTCATCAAGTCTTTGGTAAATTAGTTTTCCTAGCCTTTTTTATCATTTCTACT
This sequence comes from Pinus albicaulis, assembly GCA_034641835.2. Classification (NCBI taxonomy): domain Eukaryota; kingdom Viridiplantae; phylum Streptophyta; class Pinopsida; order Pinales; family Pinaceae; genus Pinus; species Pinus albicaulis. Next base: position 447,699,166 of record CM076584.1, read on the forward strand.
TTTTGTAACAATAATTTTAGGTGTCTAGGCTTTTAGTTTTGGGTGTGGGAATTTTTAGTGCCTTTAATTTATGAGATCATAGAATATTTTTCTTTAAGAATATTTCACATAATTAGTTAACTTAGTGCTTCCAATGCCTATGTGTAGTTAGGTCTTGTTTCTATGCTAGGATTGATCCATATTCTATAGATGTATTCATCCTTGATAATATTAATATATAATATATGTATTTGGCCTCCTTTATATATAGATGTAACATCCTCCCTGTTCAAACCTACTCATTGCCAACAACTGTAGCACTGGTCGGCTGTCATGTCTTCTATGCATTGGAGGAGGCCATATATTTTGTTAGGACTTTGGCCATACATATATATATTAAACCCACTATTGTTGGCCCCTTGAGCAAGACGATCAAAGAGTATGTTCATATTTTTGTCAAACGTACTACCTACTGTATAGTTACCGCTGCCACATCTAGTTGTTGTTCTATTGCAAATATGTCCTTGAAATGTAATATTTGTTAGAAATTGTAAATAAACACAACACATAGGAATGTGTTCCACTTTCAACATAGAGAATGCACAAATTGCGGAAATAACCATCATACGTAGACAGGCAAAGCGTTAAACACACGAGAGGAATACATTTTCAATTTATTCAACTCGTCTCTTAATTCGATTCAATTCTCTCACTCTGAAAACATATGAGATTACATAGGTTTATACAAAATTGGTCGGAGCCTGAGAATTGAATGCATTTTAATGTTGATCGGACTATTAACAGCCAAACTCGTCCTTCTGCATGTTCCTCTGTTTTTACACGAAAATGCGTAGAGAAACACAAAATGGCGGGCCTGAAATATTATGAGTTCCAACTACGAAAACACATTACGTAAATCCGGATTTTATGCGAACGCAAGTCACTGCTGTTCCTCATCTGAAAGATGCGTAGGAAATAACACTTCATTTCATTAATATCAAATAACAGAAAGATGCTTAGAGACATAATGGAAATAAAATAGCTAGGGTGCTGGTAGCGAATCTCTGAGAAGAGATGTGGTGGCTACAGACCTCTGAACTGTGTTACAATGAGGCTCGAGGGCCTATTTATTATTGAGAAACAATGGAGAGCCCTCAACATCCCAAAAACCTAACCTTAGGAGATGAAGCGCCAAAACTATGGGCCCCGTTTGGGTAAATTGGTGTTTCAACTTCCCAGGGACGTAACTTTGGCATACTATCTCCGTTTGACGCACATGATACATCATTAGAAAGCTCTATCCGAGGACTACAACTTTTGTGACGATTTTGATGATCAAAATCAAATTTTCATACCAAAAAACGTCGTTTAGGGCCTCAAAACGGCTCCGGAAGTTCAGGACCCAAAAAACTGCTAAAAATAGTAAGTTATGCCAAAACTGAAAAACTGAAAGAGACAATGGTGGGGGCCCAAGTGGAATAGGTGGGTGGCCACCGATATACACCTGGATCATTCCTCCCTCCTTAGGAAGCAATGGTCCCCATTGCGTTGAGATCCTCCATGAGATGAGGAAAATTCTATTGAACTGAGTATTAGATGTGTTGAAGATGTCATGGACCTGCGGGTGGACATGCTGGATGCGTTTAGTAAATTTGGTTTCTTTATTAGCCTCATACAGTACATGTTTGGATTCTGTATGTGTAGTTGCAGGATGTATGGAAACATCAGGTGGTGGTGCATTGGGAGTCAGATCAATGGAGTGCTTGTCTTGACAGTGTAGAGGAACCTCTATGAGTGAGGAGAAATTGTCATCGTATTCCTCCATGACTTTGTCCATCTGCTGCAGCCGTGAAAGGGAGCCCTGTTTCGAGGTTGTGGCCACGATATTCTTCTTTCCCTGTGAGCGAGTCGTAAGGAAAATGAATTTCCTGGTCTGGGAAACAATCTTACTGCGTTGTTTTGCAGTAGTCAAAGAGATGGCAGGAGGCGGTACTACCTCCAGTATCCTGTACAAGTTATTTCCCAAAGTAATAATAACAGCACGAGGCCTAGACTCATACACAGCATGTCGTCTCCATAAGTATGGTTGGCCCAATAATACATCGGCTACATCAAGAGGAGCAACATCACACAATACCTCATCCGTGAATGGCTTGATACTGTATGGAAGTCGGCACTGCTGGCGGATGCGGAGATCTCTCCCTGGGTGGAGCCACCCGATGGTATACGGCTACGGGTGTGCTATGGTTGGTAGGCCGAGCCGCTTCACGACGTCTGCTGAAATGAGGTTCTTTTGGCTTCCGCTATCGACGAGAAACTGCAGCGGAGAACCCTTCACCCACATCTGCGACTGGAAGAGGCGCTCCCCCTCCTCTGGATCCTCTGGACCCTCCTTCTGGATCTTGGTGGTGGCAACAATGGCACTAGGATCCGCATCAATGATCTTCTTCCCTTTGTCATTACCTTTGTCTGGTTCTAACTCAGGATCAGAAAATGCATCTGATTCGGGTGCCTTTAGTTCAGCCACCAAAGATTGTTTGGCCCGACACTCGTTTGTGCTGTGAGTGGGGCTGTTATGAAATTCACACCACTTCCCTGTGTCCTTATTTGGATTTGTGGTATTGTTCTGAGTCGCATTGCTTTGGCCTTGCCCCTTGTTCTTCGGTTCGGGGGCACCTTTCGGATTCGCAGATCCAAAGTCTCGCTTCTTTTGCTTAAATTTATGCTCGATCTTGGCGGCATAGCGATATGCCGTGCCAAGCGATGTAATGTCGAGGAACTCCATTTCCTCCTGAATGTGTTTGTGCAGACAGCCGCGGTACTTGAGCACCAAATGTCTCTCTGAATCTTTAATACCCAACTTTGTGCGTAGGGTATGGAACAGATTCGTCAGTTCGTGCACATCTTGATCCTTTTGTTGCCGCGGCGTGGTCCATTGGATGTATTTGTCCTCATAGCTCCCCACAGGGTAATATTGTTCCTTGATGCCGTCTCGGAACGAATTCCAAGTGGGTGTGGCCGAGAACAGAGAGGGTTCCCCTTCGTCCTCTTGCTCACGGTAGGTTTCCCACCAGTCTTTGACATGGGGGGCAGCTTTGAGGAGTGCAAAAATAATCTTTTCTCGGTCAGAGAAGTCATGGACCGAGAAATACCCTTCCAACAAATTTAACCATCTGTCTACAGCGTTTGCATCTATTTTTCCTTCAAATATAGGAATGTCAAAGTTTACCTGTACCTTGAAGGGAGTGGCGCCTCCAGAGTGGCTGTTGGATGCAGATGCGCCATATGTGGGCAGTCGTTGAAGGATTCGAGCAAAGTTATCCATCATCACGTTCCTTTGTTTCTTGAGAGCCTCCTCGAGCAGTATTTTGATAGGATCTCCTGCTCCCTCGTCTTTCTTTTCTTCCGCCATGGGAGGTCGTCGGGGTTTGCGAGGCTGATCTTGCAAGGGTTCAACGAGATCGAGCCCTAACTCCTTATACCCTGACCGCGTTGGGGACATGCAAAGAAAAACAAAGAAAGAGCAGTCCCGCTCTGATACCACTGATCCGGATTTTATGCAGGAACGCAACAGAATAAACACATAACCATAAATACCGAGATGCAGCGGAAATAACACTTCATTTCATTAATATCAAATAACAGAAAGATGCTTACAGACATAATGGAAATAAAATAGCTAGGGTGCTGGTAGCGAATCTCTGAGAAGAGATGTGGTGGCTACAGACCTCTGAACTGAGTTACAATGAGGCTCGAGGGCCTATTTATTATTGAGAAACAATGGAGAGCCTTCAACATCCCAAAACCTAACCCTAGGAGATGAAGCGCCAAAACTATGGGCCCGGTTTGGGTAAATTGGTGTTTCAACTTCCCAGGGACGTAACTTTGGCATACTATCTCCGTTTGACGCACATGATACATCATTAGAAAGCTCTATCCGAGGACTACAACTTTTGTGACGATTTTGATGATCAAAATCAAATTTTCATACCAAAAAACGTCGTTTAGGGCCTCAAAACGGCTCCGGAAGTTCAGGACCCAAAAAACTGCTAAAAATAGTAAGTTACGCCAAAACTGAAAAACTGAAAGAGACAATGGTGGGGGCCCAAGTGGAATAGGCGGGTGGCCACCAATATCCACCTGGATCATTGCGTCCAGTGCTCCATCATACATCGGTGATCTTAAAATTTAACATATGCGTGATACAGGACAAAACTTAAAACTTGCGATGTGAGATTGTGATGTGGCACATATCGCATCACAATGTAAACCATTTAACTTGTGGGCACTTCTCCATTTAAACTCCTGAGCTTGCGATGTGTGCTTTATGCTATCCTCCTAAGCTTGACACGTGCCCTTTGCAATCGTATCACATCACAAATAACTTATCTTGTGGGCAGTTGAAAACGTAAAAATTAAACTTTGCGAGGTGCGGGCTGCGGGGGGCTTAAAAGTGGTAAGTGCGAAATACGAAAAAGGTAAGGAAATAAGGCGAGAAAAAGGTTTGTGCGGGTTTGCAATGAGGTAAGGTTGAGGATCCCACCGTATCGCATCGACGGGGAAATAAGTTTCGGTGCGGGGCTTAGAAACTAAATGCTAAATGTTGTGAAGTGCGGGCTGCGGGTGGTAAAGCATCGGGAAGTGTGGTAAGGCGGAAAAGGTAAGGAAAGGTGAAAAACAAAGGTTTGTGCATAGTTGCAAATGTGGTAAAGGTAAGTGGATCCCACCGATATCGCATCAGTGGGGAAATAACTTTTGCGAAAGGCTTAAGGGTAAAACTTAAATGTTGCGGGCAACAAAGTGCGGGGAAACAGGTAAGTCAACGACGAAAAAGGAAATAAATGTAGAGTAATGGGTTCGGGTACTTTGTTTTGATTTTTTGTGTGGATTGCGAACAAAAAACTGCGGATTTGAGTTTTGAGACTCGTCCTTCCCTGCAACAAAAATTCAATGAAGGTGTGGGCTGCTGCCACTGTTTATTCATGGCAGTGGTTAGGAGTATTTCCAACACTCCCCCTTAATCACAAATGTCGCCATCAATCATTCTCAAACATTGTCTGAGATAAAAAAAGCTCTTCTGTCCTAATGGCTTTGTGAGGATATCAACAAACTATTTCTCTAAGCTGCAACACTGCAAAACAATTTCACCATTGTTAAGTAATTCCCTTATAAAATGGTATTTGACATCAATATGCTTTGTTCTCTTGTGGAAAACATAATTATTTGACATTGCAATTGCTAAGTTGTTATCACAGAAAATTGTGGTTCCTTTGTCTTGTTGATGACATAAATCCCTCAACATCTTTCTCATCCAAATTGCTTGGCATGTTTCTGCTGTTGCTTCTACATATTGAGCTTCTGTTGTTGATAATGAAACTATTGCCTGCTTCTTGGAAGCCCATGAAATGGCTCCCAATCCCAAATGAAAAACATACCCTGATGTGCTCTTTCTGTCATCAACACTTCCAGCCCAATCATTGTCAGTGTAACCAATCAGCTTAAAATTATTAGTTTCAGAGTATAGAACACCATACTCCTTTGTTCCATTCACATACCTCAATATTCTCTTGGATGCTTGCCAATGTGTCTCCTTGGTTGTCTCCATGAATCTGGATATCAAGCTTACTGAATACATTATATTAGGCCTAGTTGCAATCAAATACATTAGACTGCCAACCGTGCTCTTGTACAATGTCGGATCGACATTCTTGCTGCAATATTCCTTGCTCAACTTCAACCTCATGAAAGTTGAAGTTGATGATGCCTTGTTGTTCTACATATTGAACCTTTTTAAAACTTCTGCAACATACTTTTCTTGGGAGATAAAAATACCCTTTTCTGTTTGCTTTACTTCTATGCCCAAAAAATATCTTAACAAACCCAATTCATTCATTTCAAACTCAGTTTTCATGACTGTTTTGAAATCAACAATGAGAGAAACATCACTGCCTGTAAAAATCAAATCATCTACATACAAAACAACAATAAGAATCTTACCGTCATTTTATTTGTTGTAGAGTGTGGGTTCACCATCACACTTGTCGAACCCATTTTCCACCAGGTAAGCATCAATCCTGATGTACCATGCTCATGGTGCTTTCTTCGGCCCATAAAGAGCTTTCTTCAACTTACACACCTTCTGTTCTTGGCCTTCTATCTCATAGCCAGGAGGTTGTTCAACATACACCTCCTCTTTCAACACTCCATTCAAGAATGTTGACTTCACATCCATTTGATAAACTTTCCATTTTTGTTGTGTTTCTATTGACATCATTGTCCGCAATGTCTCCATCCTTGCAATTGGTGAAAAGGTTTCGTCATAGTCTCTTCCTTGCTGCTGCTTGTAGCCTTTGACAGCTAGCCTTGCTTTGTGCCTTTCTATCTTGCCTTCAATGTTGCTCTTGGTCTTATAGAACCATTTCACTCCAATAACTTCTTTTCCTTGTGGGAGGTCCATTAAATCCCATGTGTCATTCTTTTCTATTGCTCATATCTCTTCATTCATTGCTTCAATCCATTTTTATTCTTTAAATACATCTTCAAAATGGATTGGATCATCAACATGAAAAAATAAAGCAAATAAAGAATTCAGACCAGCATTATTTTCAACTTCTTCTTGCTCATAAATTTCACTTAAATTTCTAAATCTTGGTCTTCTTGTATTTGCTGAAGATGTTCTTAGAGTTGCACTTGAACTCGAGGGAGTTGTTGATCCCTGTGGTGTGCTTGGAGAAGCACTTCATTGGTTTTTCAATGATGTTATATTGTTTTCTTGTGGTGTGCTCTGTTAAGCTTGTGTAGGTGGAGGAGGAGCCGCCGTTGAGGAATTATTTTTTGCAATCAATTCCTCTTTGTCTTCATGTGAAATACATGTCTTCACATTTACTGTCTTCTCTAAACTTCCATGACAAGCTTCTTCTTCTATGAACTAAATATCTCTTCTTATTATTACTTTCTTGGTTGATGGATTATATAGCTTGTAAGCCTTGGATTCATCACTATATCCAATGAATATACACTTCTCCCCCTTGCTATCCAAATTCTTCCTTAACTGATCCTGGACATGTGCACATGCCACACATCGAGTGAAAACTTAATTTTTTCCACTCCATACTTCTTCTGGAACTCTGTTCATAACAGCTTTGGTTGGACATCTATTTAAGATATAAGCTACAAAATTGATAGCTTCTGCCCAATACTCATTTGGCAAATTATTTTCCTTCAACATACTTCTTAACATGTCCATGATGGTCCTATTCTTTATTTCTTCTACACCATTTTTCTAAGGTGTATCCCTTGTGGTAAACTACTTCTGTATTCCATGCTCCTTGCAGAAACGTAGGAAGTATTTGGAGATATATTCTCCACCTCTATCAGTTCTCAACACTTTTATGTAGTGTCCACTTTTCTTCTCAACAAGAGATTTGAAGTGGTAGAACTGTTCAAACACTTCACTTTATGTTTTAGAAAATAGACCCATGTCTTCCTTGTGAAATCATTTATAAATGTCAAAACATAATGGCTGCCAACTAATGATGGCATTTGCATTGGTCCACATAAATCTGAGTGGACAATATCCAAAGGTGCCTTTGCCCTTATACTCTTTCCTACTAGAAATGATTCTCTGTGTTGCTTTCCCAAGATGCAGCCTTCACATAGGCTATCTGGTTTCTCTACGAGTGGTAATACCTTTACGATGCATTTTCTATGCAACAAGTTCAAACCTCTGAAATTGAGATGTTTGAATCTCAAATGCCATAACTAGTTCTCATATTTCACTTCTTCTTGAAAAACTTCTTGTGTGACAGCTACTACAACACCTCCTTCCTTCAAGTTTGATCTGATCTTGAGAGGAAACATCCTATTGCTTGTCATATACAGTTTTGCAATGAGCTGTGTACTTAGAGGTATATCCATGATTGTGCACACATAATTTTTAAAAAACACATTGTAGCCCTTTTGCACGAGCTATACAATGCTTAGAATGTTACATTTCAGGCCAGGGACATAATAGACATCTGGCACGAACTTCTTATCTCCCTTCTTTGGCAATATGTTTACTCTTCCTTTCCCCATGATAGGGATCTTCTTATCAGTCCCCGTTGTCACTTCAGCGTTTACACTTTCATCTAGAATGGAAAGCATTGTTATGTTTCCAGTCATATGGTTACTACACCCTGAATCTAAGAACCATACATCTTCTTGTTTTTCTTGTGCTACGTTACAAGCTAAAAGCACATTACCATGCCTCTGATTTTCTTTTGTAAAGTTTACACTTGGTTTACTACCCATGTCATTTTGCTTCTTTCTAAATTCATTTGCATTGACCATACTTTTTGCAATAATGACATTGGAATTGAGATTTATCATACCTCTGTCCTTGTGCTTGATTCTAGCTTGAGCCTTGGCTTGGATTTTTATTATTACCCCTTCCACTTGTGCTTGTGAGGCTACTTCTTCCACCTCTGTGTGGGCTTCTTCCTCTTCCTCGGTAGTTTGATCTTCCTCGACCTCTACCTTGACCAAAAGACATTTTTGTATTAAATGCATGCTCCAAAGAGGAGTTTGTTGCTATGTTCAATCTGTGCTCATGAGACATCAGTGATGCATGAAGCTCATCCATTGAAAACTATGAGAGATCATTTGTCTCTTCTATGACCACTACTATGGCATCAAACCTTGATGGTAGACTTCTTAAGAATTTATCCACTATTCTCCTTTCTTCAAGTATCTCTCCATGAGACCTGATTTGGGTAACCAACCCAATCACATGTGTAAATAATGAGTCTATGTTATGAGACTCTTTCATACAAAGAGTTTCAAAATCTCTTCTCAGCATTTGAATTTTTGTTGTCTTCACTTTTTCCATGCCTTGATAGGTTGTCTAGAGGGTATCCCATGCCTCCTTAGACTTCGTTTCTGCTGCAATCCTTGGGAAAATACTCTCATGTACTGCTTGGAAAATATATAAGAGGGCTTTGGATTCCTTCTTCTTATTTTATCTCAAGAAATCTCTTTGTGCTTGTGTCAAAGCATTATATTCTATTGCATCTGCTGGTTCTTGGAAACCATTTTCTACTAGCTCCCAAATATCTTGTGAGGAGAACAGGGCCTTCATTGTAATAGCCCAATAGTCATAATTCTTCCCATTGAACTGTGGTAGTTGGGGATTATTCAGGCTTGTGCCTGCTGCTGCCATCTTGACTACGTAAACAAAACCTTCTCACTACTGGAGAATCAGCTTCACAAAACAATATTTCAGCTTCTTTAGTAAAGACTCATTCTTTCACTGAGAGCCTAGACTTGCTCTGATATCATGTTGGAATTGTAAATAAACACAACACAAAGGAATGTGTTCCCTTTTCAACATAGAGAATGCAAAAATTGTGGAAATAACCGTCATACATAGATAGGCAGAGCGTTAAACACAAGAGAGAAATACATTTTCAATTTATTAAACTCTTCTCTTAATTCGATTCAATTGTCTCACTCTAAAAACATATGAGATTACATAGGTTTATACAAAATAAGCCGGAGCCTGAGAATTGAATGCATTTTAATGCTAACCGGACCGTTAAAAACCAAACTCGTCCTTCTACCTGTTCCTCTGTTTTTACACGAAAACGTGTACAGAAACTCAATGGCGAACTTGAAATATTATGAGTTTTGGCTTTGAAAACACATCACGTTCGGTGCTCCATCGCACATCGGCGATCTTAACATTTAACATATGCGCGATACAGGACATAACTTAAAACTTGCGATGTGCGATTGTGACGTGGCACATATCGCATCGTAGTGTAAACCATTTAACTTGTGGGCGCTTATCCATTTAAACTCTAGAGCTTGCGATGTGCACTTTGCACTATCCTCCTGAGTTTGACACGTACCCTTTGCGATCGCATCGCATCGCAAATAACATATCTTGCGGGAGGCTGAAAAGGTAAAACTTAAACTTTGTGAAGTGCGGGCTGCGAGCGGCTTAAAAGCGGTTAGAGCGAAATACGAAAAAGGTAAGGAAATAAGGCGAGACAAAGGTTTGTGCGGGTTTGCAATGAGGTAAGGTTGAGGGTCCCATCGGATCATATCGGTGGGGAAATAAGTTTTGGTGTGGGGCTTAGAAACTAAATGCTAAATGTTGCGAAGTGTGGGCTGCGGGCGGTAAAGCGTCGAGAAGTGCAGTAAGGCGGAAAAGGTAAGGAAAGGAAAAAAACAAAGGTTTTTGCGCGGTTGCAAATGAGGGAAAGGTAAGTGGGTCCCACTGATATCACATCGGCGGGGAAATAACTTTGGAGAAAGGCTTAAGGGTAAAAATTAAATGTTGTGGGCAGCGAAGTGCGGGCAAGCAAGTAAGTCAATGACGCAAAAGGAGATAAAAGCAGAGTAATGGACTCGAGTACTCTGTTTCAATTTTTTGCGTGGATTTTGAAAAACAGATTTGAGTTCTAAGCCTCGTCCTTCCCTGCAACAAAAATTCAATGAAGGTGTGGGTTGCTGCCACTGCTTATTCATAGCGGTGGTTGGGAGTATTTCCAACAATATTCATCAATGTTGGAACAACAATGATTAAGTAGAATAGTGTAATACTTTGGCCCATCAAGAGAGAGCGTACATAATCCCTTCCATGGAAGTTCATGTTCGTTACAACTCTGGTCATCATCGAATAGTGGAAAAACTGCGCACATTATACCGATAATACTAAATAAATTATTCTGTTCTGCACATGTTGTTGATAAATAGGAACGATAGGGCTATAGAGCCCCTATCCTCGTATCAGCTTGGCCAACACACATCCGCTCAATTTTCAACTGAAAGTCACTTTGAAAATTGATCGATAATGAATTAAATCTACGAATCTTACCATATTACTATTTTTTATTTTAATTTTATTTGAGAAAGTTAAAATGATTTAGAAAATTTTTGTTTTTATTTTAACAACAGGTTTATTATCTCGACATCTTCACAGCTATCACTATAACCTCCAAATACAACTACACCCTCCCCAAAAAGTCACATTGGTAAATCAAGGTTTGAATGTGTAAACGACACAGCCTCCCAACCCCTTAATCTTACTCTAGGTGGCCAACTAGCACCACCCTAGGGCTAAAATAATTTAGTAATTTTATTTGAACACAAAAGTGGATTTGATTTGTTAATTTTATTTAATTTTATTACAAATTTTTAATAAAAAATATAATTACAAAATCAACATTAACTTATTTACTTTAATATTTTGATCTAATGAATATGTAATAACTAATAATTTTAGATAACTTTATTCTAATAAAAGGTGGAATGAAATTCCAATAAACAACAACTTTATCAAATTACCAATGAAACTATTTAATAATTTTAAGTAATAATTTTCAAACTACCAATGAAATTATTTAATAATTTTAAGTAACAATTTTCAAATGACTAATGAAACTATTTAATAATTTTAAGTAATAATTTTAAAACTACCAATGAAACTATTTAATAATTTTAAATAATAAATTCAATGAATAAGTAAAAACCATCATTTTATTAAATTACTCATCAAATAATCTAATAATTTTACCTCACCTTATTATCATAATAGATAGTAACTTTATCAAACTACCAATGAAACTATTTAATAATTTTAAATAATAATTTCAATGAATCTGTAATAAACTATCATTTTATTAAATTACTAATCAAACAATTTAATAATTTTAGCTATGTATAGTTTTCCCTAATCTTATTATCATAAGAAATTCTCAAATAAGAAGATAAAGATAAAAAACATTGATTTTGTAATTCATCTCTCCATTCAGAGAATTGCCATGGGCAATAATTTTCAATTTACAATAAACAATAGTTTCATTAAATTACCAAAAGCAATTTAATAACATATTATCTAATAAATTCTTCACAAAAATACAAAATCAACATTGACATTGACACTTTGGTGTTCACAATCAAAAAATTTGGAATAAAAGAAGATAGTAATTTTAAATTTACAATAAACAATAATTTTATAAAACTACCAATCAAACTGTCTAATGTTTTTTTCTAAACTTATTACTATTCCAGATTCCCAAAATAAAAATGTAAAAATCAACATTGCTTTATACTTTAACTTTTTCATTCAAAAAATTTAGCATGAAAAAAAAGATGGACAATAATTTTGAATTTAACAAATTTATTAAATTACCAATCAAACAACCTAATAACTTTACCTGGACCTATTCCCAGCAGTAAAAAAATCAACATTTACCATAAAAATGAAGATGGGCAATAGTTTGAATTTAACTAGTTTATTAAATTACCAGTCAAACAATCTAATAACTTTACCTGAACCTATTACCGTAACAAATTCCCCAGAGGTAAAAAAATCAACATTAATCTCTCTCAATAAAAAAAATATGCAATAGGAGGAGGATGGGCAGTAGTTTTGTGCATAATCGGCAATAGAAAGGACGATGGGAAATAGTTGTGTGTTTGAATGCAGTATTTAAAAGCATATGTTGACATACATGGGGCTGCTCGGTGTTTATAGGGTGGCCTCGCAGCAGCGGTCATGTGAGCTGCTTGAAAATTCTTTGCCAAATCGCAAAATATATTAAATACTTGAAATCAACTATTGATTTGGTTTGATTATATTTTTGAATTTGAAATCAATTATTGATTTGGTTTATTATATTTTTGAATTTAAAATTTATCGTATTAATTTGAAAAAATAGTAGTTTAAGGAGATTATATTTTTGTTTGGCAAGATTTTAATGATATTTTGCACAGAAAAAAAATAGTAGTTTAAGGAGCTTAGATTTTTGTTTGGATAAGCATAAAAATATTAGCAAGATGTTAATGATATTTTGCAATTTTTTTTTTTGGAAATTTAATTATAACTATCAAACTTCATAATTTTAAGTGCTTTTCAAATTCAATCTATTTCCACTATAAAAAAACCAATCAAACACTCTCATGATTAAATTTCTTTAAAAAATTTCAAGAAATTCCAACCAAAAATTCTCACCTCTTTAAACAACATCTTAACTTAAAATCAATTATTGACTTGATTTTTTTGTGCAAATTAGGCAAACCTAATTATCAAACAGTCAAAGTAATCTATATAATGCACGTCATCGAGAAGGCAGGAGGAAAATATTATGTTGCCAGATTTACATCATTAAATGCAACTTGGGTTGCTCTGCGTTTATTGGTTGCCTGGCAGCGGCCGTCACGTGGGCCATATCCTGACTTGAAAAGTCTTTACCAAACTTCAACATTTATGTACCCCAGTAAATTCAAAGTCGTCCATTCACAGCTTTTTCATCTTGAACTTTTTCTGCAAATCACTGACTGTGGTGATTCTTATAGTTGTTTTAAGTGCTATTTTTTGGAGTTTCTGGTTCCGGAATTTAGTGAAAAAAATTGAGGTAAAATCTTCATTTCTGTTATTTAAATTGGTTTTTTCACTGTATATATGGATTCAGTGCCTTAAAAAAACCCCTAGGGCACTTCGATTGTGCAAAGTTACCCATCAAACTTATGTTTTCAATGAATTACGGCCAGATTTTCGAGAAATTAGATCGGAAAAATCCACCAGAAAAGCATTCAAAAAGTCGCACTAAAGACCACTGGATTCCGATATTGACTGTGTGATGGTACATGCATCACGTGGATGTATGTTAGAGGTTATTTTTATTTTTTATTTATTTTTAACTTTGTGAACTGTTCTAGACGAAAATTTGAGAATGTGATGTCTTGTTTGAGGTGGAATGTGGGTCTTTAGACTGCTGGGTCTAATGGAGGTTATTAAAATATATCATATCATATCAACCTTACTCGAGTCTGATATTGATAGTCTGATATTGATATTATCTACCAAATTTTACACTGATTTAAAATTGGAAAATAATAATTTTAAGTTATTGAATTTGTATAATTTTTTTATATTAAATAATTTTTTTTTTCAAAATGTAATTTAAATATTGAATTTTGAGATTTTTTTTCCCAAATGACTTTGAAATAACTTTTAATGCGATAATCAATATTGAGATTGCTACAATGGTGATGAGGCGGGCTGTTATAGCACTCATCACAGGTTCAATTCCCTTCTGCCGGGTGATGTATCTGGACATGTTGATGGAAATGGAGTAAAAAAAAAAAAAGTGAAAAAAAGTGAAAAATGAAAGGTACTACCAAACTTACAAAAAAAAAAAATTATTGAGATTGCTACAACAACCATGGAAAACCTTTTGGTAGGACAAATATTGAGATAGTTACTCTTTTACAATGATAATCAATATTGGGATTCTAGGACAAATATTGGGACTGCTACAACAACCACTATTGAGATATTATTTGTAAGTCATCATTTCAATTGTCATAAAAAATAGTCTTCATTCTTTACTTTGTCTTATGCCTTAGATTTTAGATGCATGACATTTTACTTGTATATTCTTTTTCTCACATAGTATAAAATATGGAATAAGTTAGGTAGTGTGTTCATTCTTTACTTTGTCTTATGCCTTATATTTTAGATGCATGCCATTTTACTTGTATATTCTTTCTCACATAGTATAAAATATGGAATAAGCTAGGTAGTGTGTTGTATTTTTCTTTATTTTTGTTTGTTTGTTTGTTGTTTAGGTTGCACAACTTCCATGTAAGGTTGTTTGATATACTATAATAACAAAACATCTAACATAGATTGGATACTATGCTTGGGAATTTCACTCATCACCTTGCTTGAATTTCATTAAGTCTTTGGTAAATTAGTTTTCCTAGCCTTTTTTATCATTTATACTTTTTGTAACAATAATTTTAGGTGTCTAGGCTTTTAGTTTTGGGTGTGGGAATTTTTAGTGCCTTTAATTTATGAGATCATAGAATATTTTTCTTTAAGAATATTTCACATAATTAGTTAACTTAGTGCTTCCAATGCCTATGTGTAGTTAGGTCTTGTTTCTATGCTAGGATTGATCCATATTCTACAGATGTATTCATCCTTGATAATATTAATATATAATATATGTATGTGGCCTCCTTTATATATAGATGTAACATCCTCCCTGTTCAAACCTACTCATTGCCAACAACTGTAGCACTGGTCGGCTGTCATGTCTTCTATGCATTGGAGGAGGCCATATATTTTGTTAGGACTTTGGCCATACATATATATATTAAACCCACTATTGTTGGCCCCTTGTGCAAGACGATCAAAGAGTATGTTCATATTTTTGTCAAATGTACTACCTACTGTATAGTTATCGCCGCCACATCTAGTTGTTGTTTTGTTGCAAATATGTCCTTGAAATGTAATATTTGTTAGAAATTGTAAATAAACACAACACATAGGAATGTGTTCCACTTTCAACATAGAGAATACACAAATTGCGGAAATAACCATCATACATAGACAGGCAAAGCGTTAAACACACGAGAGGAATACATTTTCAATTTATTCAACTCGTCTCTTAATTCGATTCAATTCTCTCACTCTGAAAACATATGAGATTACATAGGTTTATACAAAATTGGCCAGAGCCTGAGAATTGAATGCATTTTAATGTTGATCGGACTATTAACAGCCAAACTCGTCCTTCTGCATGTTCCTCTGTTTTTACACGAAAATGCGTAGAGAAACACAAAATGGCGGGCCTGAAATATTATGAGTTCCAGCTCTGAAAACACATCGCGTCCAGTGCTCCATCGTACATCAGTGATCTTAAAATTTAACATATGCGTGATACAGGACAAAACTTAAAACTTGCGATGTGAGATTGTGACGTGGCACATATCGCATCACAATGTAAACCATTTAACTTGTGGGCACTTCTCCATTTAAACTCCTGAGCTTGCGATGTGTGCTTTATGCTATCCTCCTAAGCTTGACACGTGCCCTTTGCAATCGTATCACATCACAAATAACTTATCCTGTGGGCGGCTGAAAAGGTAAAACTTAAACTTTCCGAAGTGCGGGCTGCGGGGGGCTTAAAAGCAGTAAGTGCGAAATACGAAAAAGGTAAGGAAATAAGGCGAGAAAAAGGTTTGTTCGGGTTTGCAATGAGGTAAGGTTGAGGATCCCATCGGATCGCATCGACGGTGAAATAAGTTTCGGTGCGGGGCTTAGAAACTAAATGCTAAATGTTGTGAAGTGCGGGCTGGGGGTGGTAAAGCATCGGGAAGTGTGGTAAGGCGGAAAAGGTAAGGAAAGGTGAAAAACAAAGGTTTGTGCACAGTTGCAAATGTGGTAAAGGTAAGTGGATCCCACCGATATCGCATCAGTGGGGAAATAACTTTTGCGAAAGGCTTAAGGGTAAAACTTAAATGTTGCGGGCAACAAAGTGCGGGGAAACAGGTAAGTCAACGACGAAAAAGGAAATAAATGTAGAGTAATGGGTTTGGGTAATTTGTTTTGATTTTTTGTGTGGATTGCGAACAAAAAACTGTGGATTTGAGTTTTCAGACTTGTCCTTCCCTGCAACAAAAATTCAATGAAGGTGTGGGCTGCTGCCACTGTTTATTCATGGCAGTGGTTAGGACTATTTCCAACACTCCCCCTTAATCACAAATGTCGCCATCAATCATTCCCAGACATTGTCTGAGATAAAAAAAGCTCTTCTATCCTAATGGCTTTGTGAGGATATCAACAAACTATTTCTCTAAGCTGCAACACTGCAAAAAAATTTCACCATTGTTAAGTAATTCCCTTATAAAATGGTATTTGGCATCAATATGCTTTGTTCTCTTGTGGAAAACATAATTATTTTACATTGCAATTGCTAAGTTGTTATCACAGAAAATTGTGGTTCATTTGTCTTGTTGATGACATAAATCCCTCAACATCTTTCTCATCCAAATTGCTTGGCATGTTTCTGCTATTGCTTCTACATATTGAGCTTCTGTTGTTGATAATGAAACTATTGCCTGCTTCTTGGAAGCCCATGAAATGGCTCCCAATCCCAAATGAAAAACATACCCTGATGTGCTCTTTCTGTCATCAACACTTCCAGCCCAATCATTGTCAGTGTAACCAATCAGCTTAAAATTATTAGTTTCAGAGTATAGAACACCATACTCCTTTGTTCCATTCACATACCTCAATATTCTCTTGGCTGCTTGTCAATGTGTCTCCTTGGTTGTCTCCATGAATCTGGATATCAAGCTTACAGAATACATTATATTAGGCCTAGTTGCAATCAAATACATTAGACTGCCAACCGTGCTCTTGTACAATGTCGGATCGACATTCTTGCTGCAATATTCCTTGCTCAACTTCAACCTCATGAAAGTTGAAGTTGATGATGCCTTGTTGTTCTACATATTGAACCTTTTTAAAACTTCTGCAACATACTTTGCTTGGGAGATAAAAATACCCTTTTCTGTTTGCTTTACTTCTATGCCCAAAAAATATCTTAACAAACCCAATTCATTCATTTCAAACTCAGTTTTCATGACTGCTTTGAAATCAACAATGAGAGAAACATCACTACCTGTAAAAATCAAATCATTTACATACAAAACAACAATAATAATCTTACCGTCATTTTATTTGTTGTAGAGTGTGGGTTCACCATCACACTTGTCGAACCCATTTTCCACCAGGTAAGCATCAATCCTGATGTACCATGCTCATGGTGCTTTCTTCGGCCCATAAAGAGCTTTCTTCAACTTACACACCTTCTGTTCTTGGCCTTCTATCTCATAGCCAGGAGGTTGTTCAACATACACCTCCTCTTTCAACACTCCATTCAAGAATGTTGACTTCACATCCATTTGATAAACTTTCCATTTTTGTTGTGTTTCTATTGACATCATTGTCCGCAATGTCTCCATCCTTGCAATTGGTGAAAAGGTTTCGTCATAGTCTCTTCCTTGCTGCTGCTTGTATCCTTTGACAACTAGCCTTGCTTTGTGCCTTTCTATCTTGCCTTCAATGTTGCTCTTGGTCTTATAGAACCATTTCACTCCAATAACTTCTTTTCCTTGTGGGAGGTCCATTAAATCCCATGTGTCATTCTTTTCTATTGCTCATATCTCTTCATTCATTGCTTCAATCCATTTCTATTCTTTAAATACATCTTCAAAATGGATTGGATCATCAACATGAAAAAATAAAGCAAATAAAGAATTCAGACCGGCATTATTTTCAACTTCTTGCTCATAAATTTCACTTAAATTTCTAAATCTTGGTCTTCTTGTATTTGCTAAAGATGTTCTTAGAGTTGCACCCTAACTAGAGGGAGTTGTTGATCCCTGTGGTGTGCTTGGAGAAGCACTTCATTGGTTTTTCAATGATGTTATATTGTTTGCTTGTGGTGTGCTCTGTTAAGGTTGTGTAGGTGGAGGAGGAGCCACCGTTGAGGAATTATTTTTTGCAATCAATTCCTCTTTGTCTTCATGTGAAATACATGTATTCACATTTACTGTCTTCTCTAAACTTCCATGACAAGCTTCTTTTTCTATGAACTGAATATCTCTGCTTATTATTACTTTCTTGGTTGATGGATTATATAGCTTGTAAGCCTTGGATTCATCACTATATCCAATGAATATACACTTCTCCCCCTTGCTATCCAAATTCTTCCTTAACTGATCCTGGACATGTGCACATGCCACACATCGAGTGACAACTTACTTTTTTCCACTCCATACTTCTTCTGGAACTCTGTTCATAACAACTTTGGTTGGACATATATTTAAGATATAAGCTACAAAATTGACAGCTTCTGCCCAATACTCATTTGGCAAATTATTTTCCTTTAACATACTTCTTAACATGTCCATGATGGTCCTATTCTTTCTTTCTTCTACACCATTTTTCTAAGGTGTATACCTTGTGGTAAACTACTTGTGTATTCCATGGTCCTTGTAGAAACGTAGGAAGTATTTGGAGATATATTCTCCACCTCTGTCAGTTCTCAACACTTTTATGTAGTGTCCACTTTTCTTCTCAACAAGAGATTTGAAGTGGTAGAACTGTTCAAACACTTCACTTTATGTTTTAGAAAATAGACCCATGTCTTCCTTGTGAAATCATTTATAAATGTCAAAACATAATGGCTGCCAACTAATGATGGCATTTTCATTGGTCCACATAAATCTGAGTGCACAATCTCCAAAGGTGCCTTTGCCCTTATACTCTTTCCTACTAGAAATGATTCTCTGTGTTGCTTTCCCAAGATGCAGCCTTCACATAGGCTATCTGGTTTCTCTACGAGTGGTAATACCTTTACGATGCATTTTCTATGCAACAAGTTCAAACCTCCGAAATTGAGATGTTCGAATCTCAAATGCCATAACCAGTTCTCATATTTCACTTCTTCTTGAAAGACTTCTTGTGTGATAGCTACTACAACACCTCCTTCCTTCAAGTTTGATCTGATCTTGAGAGGAAACATCCTATTGCTTGTCATATACACTTTTGCAATGAGCTATGTACTTAGAGGTATATCCATGATTGTGCACACATAATTTAAAAAAAACACATTGTAGCCCTTTTGCACAAGCTATACAATGCTTAGAATGTTACATTTCAGGCCAGGGACTAGTTGGTACAGATGCTTTGCCTCATAGAAACTTGCTTGCTCACCAACTTTATTTGAAGCCACTTTAATGTCCAAATCCTACTTGCTCGCTTATATTGCTTGAAAAGCCACGACCCATACCAACCGAATTAAATGCCAAGGGGGCTTGTATACTCAGTGGGTCAGTTGTTTCACAAGTGTTATGCGATGTGAGTGGGTTTGAACTGAAGCCATAAGAACTCATTTACGAGCATTACAAGGTGAAGAAGTGGAACCGACGCCTTCACTTAAAGAGTGAGGAGGTGCCATAACAGACCAAACCACCTCCCAACAGATGAAGAGATGTGATTAGACTGGGTAGTACAAAGGGGAAGGTAGTGACAATTCCTTGGGCTTCTCCCTCACAGATTGAAGAGAGGATGAGCTGAAGAGCCAATTTTGGCTATGGTAGCTGCAAGAAAAGAGAAGGGGTGTTGGATCCTTTGAAATGGATATAATGGTGGGCCTTAGCTAGCTCGCATTCCCTTGTTTTATAAATATTTTTCTATTGAATTGACGACCTAATCTCTGTTACCTTGGTGATCATCAACGTGGCTATGTTTTGTAACCATTGAGTTCTTGTCTATGCGTATGTGGCCTATGTGAAGTTAAGTGAGGGAATGGAACACTAATTGCTAGTTGTTGAGTTGGTGAAGCATTGGAACAGTGGACTCCGTCTCTTGAAATCATGTTGAACCCATTGGGGTGAACCCCTTCCTTGTGCAAGAATTTCCTCAGACCTTGGATACGTCTCGACAGTGGTGAGTTGCAATGAAGGTTGCAGTGTAGCCAGGGAAAATTTTAAGGATGGGAATTTTTCTTAAAGTTTAAAAACCTTGGCAAATCTCACTAGTCCCAAATATGCTATCCGTAAAATGTTTTTTAATATCCTTGTACACATATGCAATTTTTTAGTAATTTTATATATAGTCTATATAATACTTTAGCATTTTAAAGGTAAAATAATTTTATACTATAAAATTAGGACGAATAATTTTTAGAAAAAAATGGAAATTGGTGAATCTTTTTTTTGAACAAATTGTGGAAAATTAACCCACGTGTGAATATTAGCCCCTAAAATTTTCCTTGAGTGTAGTTGGCCTATGGTTGGGTGGAGAGTGGAAGTCCCTCCTCCAGTTGTCATACATTTCAAGGAATTCAGGTAAGTATTCTTGGTTATGCATGTTGTATTATATGCTATAATATGCCTTCTTGTACTTATGTATAATGATTAATCATGTATCATTTACAAAAGAATGCCTGACTCATTTTAGAACCATTGTTGACCAGCTAACTTGCATATCTACAGTAATTGTGAGCTATTTGAGTTATGTATTTGCAACCTTCTCAATAATTTGTAGGTTTCCTAATATGTCCTCGATTGGTGATCTGAAATCACTTAAGATTAACTATGATTTCAAAAAAATTCAGTGATCTTTATATAGTTATAAGTTTGGGTAGATCGCTACCATAACCATGATGGTGGGTTATCTTATTAAGAGTTAAATTTATGTGTTGTGTAAATGGAATGACTCTATCTCAAGAAGGTTGCTAAGATATTTGTATGTTCATGGTGAATGTTTTGCTTTAGATGGCTTCATGGTCATTATTTAGCTTATGGATCAAGGTTTTTGTTAATATCCTCATGATTTAAAAAGTTATTTACATAAATATGCATGGATGTTGGATGTGCTTAGCTAGACTATTACAAGGTGTGAATTCCACTATCTAATATGTAGTGAATATCATTGATCTTTGATTGTTTAAGGTTGTTGATTATATTTTGTGATACAATACATTGTTTAGTGAAATATATTTTATGTTAATAGATCTGAAAGTGTTTGATTGGGATCCATTCTATGGTATAATGTGATGTTGCTACATTTGAGTTTACAGAATAATATTCACTATGTTCTTTTAGTGCCTAATAGTAGGTATGTTGATAGGTCCACTAATTGTATTATAGCTATGTATAATATTTGGAATGTTCAGTATTTGAATAAGGGTCTCATTCCTGTAGATTTTAGTGTTCTAGGAAATGTCAGGTTTCAAGGAGAACTCTAACTAAGTCTGTCAAACTCCTTAGAATTTATAAGTTGAAGTGTTTTTGAAGTCATATTTTGTATTTAGAGTTGGGTGAGTTATTGGTAGGATATTGTATATGGGGTTAGATAAGTTATTAGAAGGATTTTGTATCTAGGGCCGAATGGGTTATTGATAGGATATTATTTTTGGGCCAAATATGTTTTTAGGCTTTAGTCATCTAGTTGATCTGATGATTTGGGTGTTTGTGCATAATGCAAATGTTTGTAACATGAGATTTAGAATGGGACATAATTTCATGGAAGCAATAAATTAATACCAGATATCCAGATCAAGGGGGGGCCATTTGGAGTTTATTGGTGTGAGTTCTAATTACCTTGCAAAAGTAGGTTTGTATTAGGGTCATTCCAGAATCCAAGGAGGATGCCACATTGGAAAGTTTGTGCACACCATATTTTCCCCAAGACCCAACATCACATGATTTTGTTAATATGCATGAAAAAAGACATCAAGTGTGGGGCCACTTGGGGTGAATATTGCGCAAGGGCTAGGTTTCCCCGTGGAGTGTAAAGTTATTTGAGGGTAGGCCCCACTTTGGAGGATGTATTCAATAATACAGGGGGACTGAGGGTTGCATTATTATGATTTTCAGTGAGCACCCTGATTTTCCCTTAGCTCAGATATAATGAGGAACTATAAAATTACATGGTGGGGTAGGCCTATTGGGTCTCGTTGGTGTGATATGAGGTGGTAGGTACCATGATGACCTAATGTGGCCATGTGGGTGTTAAGAAAAATGTTGAGAGGAATGGGGGGGGGGGTGAATCATTACTTTACCCACTTAAATTTTTCAATCTCTTGTTATGCTTTATGTATGCCACTATTATAAAATAAATTAGCGTATGTACACAGTTGTTATTAATAAAACCCACATACATACAGATAACTAAATAATCATTAATTTCATCATATGCTAAACTTAAATCAGTGCATCATTAATTCATTATTAATCAATCTAGCAATAATCATGAGCAGTAATAAGGAGATAGATCATAAACACACAAGAACCATATCAACACACATGAACACCAAGATTTTAGGTGGAAACCCAATACGGGAGAAAACCACTGTTGATGTCGTCTATGTCTTCTTCTTTTATTAAAATAAAAACTTCTCATGATCTTGTATTGGTGCAGACTCTAACTAGTATAGAGGCACCTACCTGCAGAAGGATACAACCTTCTCTTGTTTTCTAGAACCTACTGGAAGGAGGCTACAACCCCCTTTCTGAAGACTTCTATCATCATCTCCTTGTGGATCAATTTTCAAAATGTTTCAAATTGGATCCATTTACAACATTAAATCCCAATATCAAACAACAATTTTGAAGCCAATCAGTGAATCAACTTACCCAATTATTGAACAAATCAATCATTGAACAACCATTGATACCATGTACTTTTCATCACATAAACCATATGTTGTCACTAAAAACCTTGGTCAAACATATGTCAGAAGATATACATTACTATCCTGCGGCATACTCGTGTATGTGTGTGCTTCTCCTTGCTCCTTGGTGCACACCTAGTTCAGATTAAATCATTCATAGAGAACATAAAACTTGCATGCCTAACACTTTGATATTCATCTACTTATATAGCATTAGCCTTAGCCAATACCTTAGGCCAATCCCTTAGTAATTTCGTTTTTATGGGATCAAATATTTGTTGTCACTCCAAATACTGTGGGCCAATACCATGGAAAATACCCCTGGTATTTATAATACCATGGTGTGGAAACTATATGTGACTTCTCTTCACCATACCTGTGTATGTACACGGTCTTGCTTCACAGAACCCACATATAATTTCTCACACTTTGTCTTTTCCATCCATATATCTCTGAACTAATATTATTTTGTTCATATCACCTGTAACATCTGCATAACAATCATGTTGACATCTCTCTCATGTAGGTTTCCATCAAGGACAACACATTAGCCACAATGCCAACAATCTCCCCCTTTGGACTTGATGGAAACCACTTTGGTGTTTGATCACCACCACCTGTAAATACTTGCACCCACATATGTAAACATATCAAGCTAAACACCAAGCTTCTCTCCAAACACATCTCTTGAAACACCAAGTTTCTCTCCCCCTTTGACATCAAGGGCAAAGGGCTGACCAATTTTGAATGAAGACATCACTCCCTTGTGTAGAGAGGATCACTGTAGGGTGGATCTGTGGAGTATGGAGACTATATACTGACCTTTCCTATCACCAAGGAATCATGCTTACATCAATCACCCAACATAGTGGGCTTACATATTTGACTAAACATTACATAAAATTCCCAAAGTAATGGGATTGTATACAAAAATGACTTGACCCTAATATTCCATACTTAAATGAATTTTACAACATTTCAAAATATGGGTCTTTACATGATATTTACATCAAGAGACATATATGTCATTTGTAACCAAAGTTAGAGATCTCAATAGTGAGGTAGCAAAACCATGATTGTCATCAACAACCAACATACACCATTTAGGAACTTGCAATGTGAACATCTTCATCATTATCATCCTCAAGTAAGATGTAACATAAATCTTCCACAACATCAATATATGACCAATGCTTTCAAGCATCACCAAACAACTTCAGTATCACAAGACATAGGACTGAGCAACAACTTCATAACCAATATCTTTAACATATTTCTTCATCAATGTCATCAAGCAATGAATGAACCATGAAAACATCATTATTTAGAAAGTAGGGCTCAAGCAGTTAGACTGCCAACAATGTGCTATTAGAAGCATAAAAAATTCTCCCCCTCAACCTGTGCCAACTATTCACTATCAGAGTTGATCATATCCAACTCATAAATCAGTAAAGCCATAAAAATAACCAAAGCAATAATGACATATTGCAACAACTTCATAAACCAATATCATTTCTAAGTAAAATATGAGCATCATCAACAGACTGTAACCAATCAATGTCAGAACCAGAAAGATAAATAATAATTGACCGAAGAATATCATAAAATATCCCTGAGTCTGTCCCACTATTTCTTCATCTCAAAGAAACACACGTGATTGTATAGATCAAAACTCGCGTATATACGCAACTATCCTTCCTGTAATCCATGTAAAAAAAGTAAATTGTAGTATTTTATAGTCTCAACTCCCCCTGAACATGAAATACTAGTAAAAATAATTAATAGAGTGATGAAGCAAAAATCATTCCTAATTTTTATTTGAGATATTAAAAGGAATCATGTGGAAGTGGCTTTGTAAATATATTTGCAACTTGTTCCTTTGAAGGAACATATTCCAGTTTGACCTTCTGTTAAAGCACCTATTCTCTCATAAAATGATATTTGACTGGAATATGCTTGGTTTTTGAGTGCATGAATGAATTTTTGCATATACTTATGGCACTAGTATTTCCACAAAGAATAGGTACATGTCGAGGACATGTGATTTGAATGTTTTGCAAAGTTTGCATCATCCATAGAAGTTGAGTATAGCAAGATGCAAAAACAACATATTTTGCCTCAACAGTAGATAAATTGATGGAGCTTTGTTTCTTACTGAACCTTGATACCAAGCGAGGTCCCAAATAAAATGCTTCTCCACTAATACTCTTTTGATCTTCAATATTACTTGCCCAATCTGCGTCTGTGTAAGCATAAAGTGAAAAGTCTACATTTTTGGGGTGCCATAGACTAAAATCTTGACTTTCTTGTAGATACTTGAATATTCTCTTAGCTGCTTGGAGATTGGTTTCCTTAGGGTTTTCTTGAAATCGTCCAACAATCCTAACTGCATGCATAATATATGGTCTCATGTCTATAAGTTAGAGCAAGCTTATGATCATAGACTTGTATTCTAGTTGATTAACTAGAGGAGAATCATCATTTTGACTATGATTACATCCTATTACCATTGGTATGCATACAATATTGCAGTCCTCCATTCCATATTTCTTCAAAATATGCTTGAGGAACTTGGTTTGAGAGAGAAAGATACAATTATTTGTTTATTAAACTTGAATGCTAAGAAAATATGTTAATTCACCAAGTAGAGACATCTCAAATTATTTCTGCATAATTGAAGAAAAATCTTGACTAATAGATTATACATTACTTCCAAATATGATGTCGTCTATATAAACAACAACTATCAAAATTATATTTATAGGTTGCTATCTGCAGACCATTTTGTGAAACCTTGTTGTTGAAGATACTTGTCAAGATGATAATACCATGCACGAGGAGCTTGTTTAAACCATACAGAGCCTTCTTAAGTTTGCAAACAAGATTTTATTATTGCATAGAATGAAGCCTTTAGGTTGTTCAATAAAAACTTATTCTAGATCCCCATTTAGAAATGCATGTTTAACATCCATTTGATATACTTTAAAGTTATGAAAGCTTGAAAATGCAAGAAACATTCTTATGACTTCAAGTCTAGCTACATGTGCAAATGTTTCTTCAAATTCTATTTCTTTGAAGTCTCCCAACAATTGTATTCCATATTCATTTCGTTTCACTTGCTGCTTCACTTGACAATTGATTTAACAAATTCTTTGCAGTACCTTCAAAGTCAGATGGTAGAAAGACAACTGTGTTCCCACTGAAGGTCTCATCTTCATTAGACCCCAAATCCGTATCCAGTTGTCTGATGAAATTATAGTTTCCATAGTGTTATAACTTATAAGAAGCATTGAAAAGGCCAGATACTACCGCCAACAACATTCCCACAATTTTTTTGAATGTTAGTGGTTGCAAATTGTGCACAACTGAAGCACAACTAGTCGTATGTCATGTCTTCTCTGCATTGGAGGAGGCCATACATTCTTTCAGGACATTGGCCATACACAGATATATTAAACCCATTTTTCTTGGCCCCTTGAACAAGACGATCAAAGACTATGTTCAGATTTTTCTCAAATGTAATGCCTGATGTATACCTGTTTCCGTCGCATTTAGTTGTCCATTTACCTGTCACTGCGTTGCAAATCTGTCTGTGAAGGGTAATGTTGATGAAGGTCAAAACAAAAATGGTGGAGTAGAATAGCTTAATATTTTGGTTGATCAAGAGAGCGCGTGCATAATCCCTTCGATGTAACTTCATATTTGTTACAACTTTTATTGCCATTAGACAGTGGAGAACATGCACAAAGAATATCGAAAATACTAGAAAAAAAATTGTTCTGCACATGTTGTTCAGATGATTAATCAATGAGAACTATATAGCTAGACAACCCTCAATGAGAACTATACAACTAGACAACCCTTGTCCACATACCTACTTGACAAACACATATCCCCTCAATTTTCAATTCAAAGTCACTTTTAAAAATGATAATAATGAATTACACCTAATAGTCTCACCATAAAAGGATAGTCATAGTCTCAATTCCACAAATTTGGTTAGAAAATAATGGAAATTCCAGCAAGATTCAAACAAATTTTACTATGGAAATTGATGGTACTAATGGTATTGAATTCTCATTATGGAAATTGATGGTACTGAATCTATTTCTACCATCAAAAATAAGATTCAAACCATCCCTAGTTTGAGAATTTTTTGAAAAAAATTATCCAAATTCTCGCAAAAAATGGTCGTCTCGGGAAATTTGTTACCTAGTTAGACAATGCCAAAGATGAGATGGCTATTTTGACAATAGAATTAGTTTAATAGTTTTAATAATTGAAAAATTTAAAACTGATTTTGAAATAGTTAGAGTTGTCTAATAATTTTATTTCAATTCAAAGTTCAACTCAATTCATTTTGATTATAAATTAAATTACAAATACAAATATTTTATATAAGTTTATTTTTACTATATAATTGTGATTAAATTATTATATTAATTACAATTTCTAAGAATTAACTTCCAACTCTAAGTTTTGAATTTCTACCAATCTTGTTGCCACATTTGCTTTTTTCCCTTTCTATTCATTCTAACTCTATCTATATTCATTCATCTTTTAATTTATATAATTTTGACTATGATAATTTTACTTCAATTTTTATTACAATTTTTTCTACTAATAAAATATAATTACAAGATAAACTTTAACTAACCTTTTATTTGAACTCTCTAATCTAATAAATTTGTAATACACAATAAATTTATTAAACTACCAATCAAACAATCAATCTATTAATAGTCCAACAATCTAATAATTTTGAATGACTTGGTTTCATTTACAAATTCAATCAATTAAAAATTATTTATTTTTTTAATAAATTTATAATAAACAATAAATTTATTAAACTACCATTTAAACAATCAATCTAATAATAGTCCAACAATCTAATAATTTTGAATGACCTGGTTTCAATTACAAATTCAATCAATTAAAAATTATTTATTTTTTCAATGGTTGGAATTTGACATAGGCCATTGTTTGTTTTAATGTTTATTAAATTTTACAAAATGTTTTTTAAAAAAAAATTAAGAACGTCATTAATACTCTTGTACATAGCCATGGATTCACTGAGATTTCTTGGCAGTTACTCTAGGCCTCCCACTCCAGGCCTCATGAGACTCAAGCAAGCTCCAGGCCTCCAGCTCCTACATGCTCGGCAGTCCACTCTTCCGACTTTCACATGATCCAAATAAACTAATATGCATTCAATTCCACCACATCGCTGAGTAATTCAAATTCAATAATTCCTCCGGAATATTTTTTGAAAAAAAAACAAAATTGTAGAAAGCCTACTAATCAATATTTGGATGGAAAAAACAAAACAAAAGGTCGTGGGGTAACTGTAACATACACCGATAACTTCGCATGGAAATTCAAGGTGTTAAATTTTTTTATACAAGTTACCCACGGGTAACTATCCAAATCACTATTAAATAGTCCTTACTCATCATTAGATAGAATGTTCACCAGTTCATAGTGTAACCTTGGTATAAGAATAGTAAGTTTCTTAACCATTAGCAACCTCTATTGTAGTACATTAACATAAAACCGTATGATGTAACCTTGCATTCATTTCATTATTCATGTAGTCATCACATACTTGGAATTATGAACATCACAACAAGAAAGGAACCAACATCATCATCTTGACACAATACTCAATCACATCATTGAACACTAATATACCCTGGAAACCACGTAGGGTGAAAACTAGCAAACGTTTAATTTTATTATTAAACACTCGTGAGGGTGTTCATCCCTCACTCAATGGCTTATAAGGGAGACCATCCCTTAACCATTGTTATAAATCTTACAAAGAAATATACAAATATCTAGCTTAAAGCCATCACAATAAATATGATAGCATTTATCCACTAATCTTCATATCTTCATATCTTGGTGGTGTGGATGTACCTACAATGTACCATCATACATTGAATCATCCTACAGCTCGCACTCATCTGCATGAACCATAATCATTTACCTGCCACCAGGTTAAGCATAATATTTCCTTTGTACTAGTCACCAACATTTCTTGTTAATGTTGTTTTCAACATACATTGATGTCAAGATTCATAAAGTACTAATCAACACATTCACAATCTACACTTTGTGACTCTTCTCCATCTACTCATGTAGAGTCATGACATGCAAGCATAATATTACGACATGCTTCCTTTACCAACACTGTGCATGTGCTAGCTATAAGCATGGAACCATCAAAGGATTTCTATAAAATATTAACTAATATTTCCTTCGCATTAACACACATTCTTGCAAAGAAAATTGCTACAACTTTAATATATCAGTTATAGTCTTCGTACATGCAGATTACATAAAGTTAACCAAAATAACTAACCCTTAATCTATCAGTTTCGGTGCATGTAAAGAAAGCCAATATATATATTTTCCCAAAGATTCTTCCCAAAATAAATGCTTAACGCAACAGAGTATCCAAACACCTGTTTATAGTAAAGCATACAATTACATGTATATATATATTCCAAGGAAACTAACACATTAATATCGGTTTTATGCATGTAACCATCTTCTTTTCCAAAGAATATTTCACTATGTAGGCTAACTAAACAGGCTATCATTTCCCACATACAAATGTATATTCCTTCCAATGAAAGATAATACAAATATTGCATGCATATGAATGATATTATTCCAAATGAAACTAACATAATGGTTATGATAACACAAAACATTCACAAATAGTTCTTCCTAAAGAAACAATATAACTCAATATTTCTTCTATCCATGCAAAGAATATATCTTCATAACACAATGGCTAAATCACTAACTATTCTTTTCTTGTAAACAAATACATAATTCCTCCTCAAAAGGAAGTCAATATAACCTAGTTTCTTTGTCTTTCTACATGTAGCTTCTCCCAAAGGAAAGCATGTAGTTTCTCCCCAAGAAAAGCCAAAATCATAGTTGACTCCCTTATGCATACAAGTTATGTTTCTTTTCCAAAAAGTATCTTTTCCAAAAGAATCTAACATAAAATAACATAACAGTTTTGTTAGAATAAAGGTACTCACATGTTTTTCCTAAAGATTAAGATAGCTCAATATTTCTTTATCCATGCAAAGAACATACATCTATAACACAATGGCTATTATTGGTGCATGCAAGAGAGATAACTCTCCCACTTTGTGTATGCAAGAGAGATAGATTTTCCTTTAATGTAGGCAACAAATATTCTCTTCTTAGAATTCTATCATCATGAAATACTATTTTAAGGAAAAATATTAACATAATACCAATCTTTTCAAGAGATTATTTTTTTTAAGAAAATTAACATAGTAACTTTTGTTATGTCTTTTGCCACGGTATATCACTAAGAACAATAGCTTTCTAAAAGTTTAACATAAATGATCTCTTACTGTTTTAGATAGATATATTTTCTTATAAAAGGTTAACATAATTATTATCTTTATCTACATACAGTAAAATATCTCTCTTTAATAAGAAAAGATAGCATAAGTTCTCTATATGCACAAAAAATCAAGAATTATTTTCCATAAAACACATTAATTATCTTTGAACCATCTACACATTTCAAGTATTAAATACTTAACTCTTCCCAAAAACATACTATGAGTGATTATCCACTATCCATATAACTAAAGATAACTGTGTAAAATTTTAAGACAATTAATAGGATAACTTATCTTTCCAAAACCTGAGTTCTTGGCCGCATTTTTGATGCAAATATTTCTTGCAGAAAAGGGTCAGCTCCGACTGTTACGTGTAGTCTCTTTCACTGCTGTGAAAACCTACACATGGTATTCAGTGATTTCCTCTTAATTCTCTCCATCCGTCGACCATCAAAAATAAAAAACCAAACAACCATCCCTTTTCTTCGAAAGTTAGTGCTACTGTAATAAAAAATAGTAACAACTATAATGGAGTTTGCAGGGGAAACATGCGAAGACGCATATCAGAGGACTATTCAATCTGATGGGAAGACAATGACTCCCTAAAATGCATGTATGGAAAAATAAAACATTCGAACGATATTAACAGAGAAAAAAAATTCATGCCTCTTCCTCTTCTGTAAGATTGCATTTCATATCAGATAAAACTTAGTAGTTGCAACCGCACGAAACCCTAACAACTTCTTGATACAACTATTTTGGTAAAATATTAAACATGGTAATTAAAAATGTAAATTCCAACAGTTTACAGGGATGTTACAGTAACACTAACACTAGATAAATGGATCTTGAAAATGATCTTCCATGGTCAAGATATGGGTACCTAAACCAAAGTCTACGAAAAGGAGTCTCGTTACGAACCTATGTTTCTTCTTTCTAGTTTCCTTTGGATTCAAAGGAGCCTCATTATATGTAAAGTATATTTTAATTGAATACCTTAAATCACATTATTAATGTCATTTCAATAAATATGTATATTTTAAATAATTTTTTTAATGCTTAAACAAACTTAACTTAATAGTTAAGTGTTTGTTATAATTTTATAAATTAGAAATTTGATTTTTTTAAACAATTTTTCTCTATTAATCAAGATTACTAGTGATGTAGTTAGAGTTCTCCCATCTTGATAGGCTTTATTACTATCTTTTGGTTGATGGCTTTAGGTTGATCAACATCATAAAATTAGAGAGAGATATTTGGTTTTTCATACACTTAATTTATTTACAAAAGGTCTATTTATTGTTGTTCTTAACAATAAAAACCATGGTAGCACCAATGGTTTATTGGAATTTTGTCTCGAAGGTATTCCACAAAGTAATAACTTTCCATTTGGTAAAATTATATTGAAATTCATGTTAGTGAATATGTTACTATTTGTGATGGCCTAGGCGCAACACTGAGTTATGTTATCTTCTGGGTAGTTCCCCGTGGAAACTATGGTTATAGCTTGAATTAAGAAGTCTTAGAAGCCCTTAGGATGGTTCCCCTAGCTACCCAAATTTGGCAAAAATATTTTTCAATTTTTTTCAAGAGAGTAAATATGTCATTGATTATTGAAGGTATATGGATGTGTAGTATTAGCCCTGTCATTTTGCCTGAATAGTATGAGGATTTCTCTAGTTGTAATATCTCATCTAGGTCGAATTCTCAAACCTTTTGATGTTGTTTTTGAATTAGTGGAAATGCATCTCAACTCCCATTCGGAAATTCATATGCCATAAAACCCAATTATAAAGAAATAATAAGATTCTGGATTCAATAAGTCATTCGTGTGTTATGGTAATTTTTTTTTCTTATGATAAATATGTGAAATTTTTTAACATAATTGTGTTATTGAAAGATACTTTTTTAATCAAGACTTTACTAAACGATTAATTTACTATCAAAACATCATTCTTGAAGGGAAAATTTCCAAACTAAAAATTCCTTAATGGGAAGTATAAATATCCAAAAAGTAAAATAAAAAATATGATGACAAGTAAAGAGGAATCCAAATCCAACCCTAGTTGTGAGTCACAACTTTCCTCAACTTTCCTGCATCTTTTCAGAGGAAGATATCCTTTTTCCTTTGATCTTGCTACTCAAGATAGAAGTAGTGATCCATGTTACCTACAACCATATGACATGACATTATAGTATTGAATACAATCAACCATACCTTATTTAACTTGTGGTTGATATCTTCGACTTGTTGTTCTAGCCACGTAAACCTCACCTATGTAGGATCACGAGGTTTGTTTACATATTTATCATCCATGGTTAGGGTTTTATGATTTTTTGTCCTGTCGATCTAGATCCCTGCAATCTCCACAAAATACCCAAAGAAACCTATTGTGATACCTAATGATCCGTAAAATACCATGGATATTCCACTGGATAGTTCGTCACAACATATATGATAATATTATATTAAAATTATGAATTTCTACACTATTAGAGTTTTATTCAACTTTAAGATTTGTTAATTTAACTATAATTTAAATGGTTTTATGCTAAATCAGAAAATTTTTACTCCTAAAAAAAGTCGTTTGATGCCTCAAAACACTCCTGGAAGGTTTAAGATCTCGTTTTTCAAAACTGGGTCCCGGTAGTAAAAATGGTCCCATGAGTTGATTCCTCCACTTTTTCTACTCCAAATGCATCGAGATGGACGAAAAAAAATAAAATGATCCAATATGGATCAGAAGGAAAGCTCCTACTTCCTTATAACATTAATTTTGTAGGATCCAACCTACAAGAGGTTGCTACCTCAATTCTTTTGCAAGCTTAAAATTGCAAGGAAGTTCAAACTCCCACAAATTTTCTGCAAGCTCAAACTAATAGGAGGCTCCTACCTCAACAAAATACAACCTATTTTTTTTATCAAGATACAACTTGAAACGAGACTACAATCCCCCAATCAAATTACAAACTAGATTTACTAGTTACTTAGAGTCCCCCTCTTTTTTGTTACAATCCCCCTCCTTTTTTTTTCTTATACTGTTTGCTTCACTTCTTTGAGTCTGCTTCACTTCTGCTTCTCTTTCTCTTTCTATTTTCTCCTTATGAGGTTTTTAAATAACTCTTTCATACAAATGTTCAATTCATAAAACTTAATTCTCATTCAAATTTTTTTCTTTTATAAACATGGTTCTCTGACTATTTGCATTTTATGTAGGAATTCAAAATGAGGATTTATCTCTTGGTATTCCAATACTATTTGCATCTCACATTTCATTTTCAATTAAGTCTCAAATTAGGAAAAAATCTATTTATATTTTTTTCTCATCTGGAAAGTTATGGTCAAGCATTCATTATTACATAAGACAAGGCTCACATGGACAAATATTTTGTAATGCAGGTTGGTTGAGGATGGGGTGCATTACTATCTATGGTAACACAATTCAGACACTAAATGACCTTCATTACAACATTTTTCCTAAGAGAAACAAGAGTGTTATTGTTGTAAATAAGCCAAAAATATACAATATTTTGTACAACTTATTTTGTTTAATCACAACATTATGTTCTTCAACCTTTGTTCTCTAGTTCTCTGGTTCTTCGATTTTTGTTCTCTAGCTCTTATGTGTCATGTATTCATTTTTTTTGAAGGATAAACATCAAAGAAATCATCAACTGTCAAGCCTCCAAGCCTATTATAAAAATAATATTCAATGGACACACATCAACGTCTTTGTAGATCACATCACTTAATCAAAATTTGCAGTTCACATCACTTTGATCACCATTTTCACATCAATAAACAACATCAACATGACAGAATCGTTCACATGAAAATTCATTAACATCAAGCAACCTCATAAACATGAAAAACTCATCAACATCACTATGATCATTTGACACCAATGCCAACATTTCCAACAATATCCCCCTATGGCATTGATGGGAACACTATGATCCTCCCCCTTTTATTCTAAGAATGATTTCTTCTTATTGCTATAGAGCTCTACTTACCTACCCCTTTGACATAAATGACAAGGGGTGCGATGAATATTAGCAAGATGATCACAAGATATAGTGTTTGAAAAAAGAATTAGTTGTAATTGGTTTACATTTCATCTTATACACACTTTCCTCACTAGTTAATATAATGTTACTAGGATGACTTTTAAACGTATCACACGATTAACAACTCTTTCCAACAATGACATTCTTTTTAGCATATGAGTAGTCAAAAAAAAAACTTGCCATCAACTCCATCACATGATAGGACACAATCAAATTTATGGTTCATCTTTCATGGTTCAAATTCCCTCTAAAGAGTAGATAGATGACGATCATCATGTCACTGTTTTTCTCTGCAAAAACCTTTACTGACTCATTACATTGGATAACAACACCATAGTTTGAATACATCTTGGATAGACTTTCCCAAGAAGTATCCTCTCCCTTATTTTTCAATGATTGATTGGTATATTTTCCCATTGGTGAAATTCACTCATTCTTGAGTCAATCACATATTCACAACTCTTTCACAATTGCCAAACCTCAAATCATTCTTGCCACCATTGCCTAGAACAAACACATAATTCTTGCAACTCGATTGAGACATGAGTCTATTTTTATAAAAGTTACATAAAGGCCATAGTCTTTCAAATGTAAATGTTGATGTACATCAGGCTAGGAGTACATGTGCCAAACTTGATATGCATGTCAACATGGAACTTAGGATAACACACTCTAATGCATATTATTCCAAAGTGATCACCATGTGAACTTACACATTATTTGCTATCCTCTTTTCCAATGATTTTTTCAAACCATAGGAATGTATATCTTTGAGAGTGAAGTTTCAAGAAAACCTTATTTTTGTTTATGGAATCTAGCTAACATTGTCTATGTTGACTTATGTCATGATACATATGAGGGAATACCATTCTCAATTTCCCTATATAATTGTTTACATCTACAATGCATCAAATACGACTACAAATATGACCGCAAATAACAAATCAAATATTCTATGAATTTTCGTGACGTTTGAATCTTCATTGTTGCAGGTTTTTTAACGACCCCCTTCAGATTCTGCCATTATTTCTCTTAGGTTAGATATAGGTTATTTGGAATGATTTTCAAAATTGGTAGACTTTTGGTGGCCTCTGAGTATAATGCACACCTTTTTTCCCTCAAAATTGCAAAATTTTAACCAAATACAAAATTACGTTCTCTGCATATAATGACTAAGTAAATCCTGATGTCCTTTCTCAAGTTCATTACTCCACATTTCTTCACCATTGATGATAATTCAGGTTTGTTTCTTCAGACCTATTAGTCTCACACAACTGACATGTAACATATGTATTAGTCTAGCTATGATCTACATCTTTTAACTCTTTTGAATGCCCCTCTCAATTTAATTTACATCATCTTCCTTGACCTCTTCTATAAAAAATTTAACTTGTTTCTTGGTCCTCTCCTCTTCTTCATCTTTACTTTGTTTTATTTTAGCATATAATATTTTGCAATTTTTGTCTCTTATGTTTGAATCACAATATAGATAAATTTTTTTTTTGAGAATCATAGTTTCTTGTTTTAGTTTTAGGATTTCTGTAACACACGAATGCTAGCTTCCTTCATCCCTCCAAGGTTGACTCAAATATTTGTTATATATCCTATGCAGATTAAGATATATTTAGTCTTACATTTTGAATTAGTTACTAAGATGCCCCCTCCCCTTCAATATGGGACTTTAACAATAAATTCACTTCTTAAAATGAATCAAAACCCTTCCGGTTTATGAAATTAAGAGCATAAATGATTGGATGTATTTTATTTACACAAAAATATAACTTGGATGAATGTATTTTCTTTCATTGACACTTTGAATCCTTTCAATGGCTTTTTAAAATAGGTACGCCTAGTATACTCCTCATCACTCTCTGAAGAATCGACATCTTCGTCCTCATCTTTTTCTTCTACATAACCTTCACTTTTAGAATGTTGAACCTTCTGATTTTTATGTATACCTATATCATAACCCACGTATATAGGATTGAAATCAACATCATTAGGGTTATCTTCATTTTCCTCAACCTCTACATGGTAGTCCTCAATGTCATCATAATATTATTTACTACCTTTAGACCCTTATTACTACATATACAAATGGAGGAGATAATTTCTTTACCTTATTACGAAATTTAGGCTTTATCCATTAGATATTGTAGTTGCAACTTTAGGAGCTTACAGTCTCTTGCTTCATTGACGACCAATGACCTTGCTATGATAGGAGGAGGATACATTAGAGGTTTACATTTCAGTTTTTTTAAGCACATTTTCCTTCCAGTTTTAAAAATATCCTTTGCAATCATGTTTTGATGATCACTTGACTTGTTTGTGTGCATATTGTTTGAAGTTTTGAGAAAAAAAAATTCTTTTCTATTTTCAAGGCAGAGTTGCAGGGATACACCACGATGCAGGAACAAAACTTATTTCTTTCTTTCATATAGAGCTAAATTTATATTTCTATGTATGATGAAATTTCCCAATATTTGTGTATGGTATATATTTGTTGTAGATTGATCATTTATTGCTATATTTGAGATTTATTTTGGCACTCTGAAAATATATATTCTCTGTCATTTTGACTGGTTGATATTGAACACTTATTTTCTTACTTCTTCATTTTCTTTATTCACATACTCAAAAATTCAAAAGTCATCATTTAAATGTTTATCTATTTTAATCTACATATCTTGTATCATAGCATATCATCTATTGCTATCACACTAAGCCTGGGAAACAAAGGTTGAGAATCTACCAAAAGTTTGGCAAATTTGTGTATTTTTTGCCATTGTAACACCATTTTTAGAAATGTTAGCAGTACATCCTGCACATGATTTGAATATTGGAGGAGTCTTGGTAGATGGTTGTACTAGTAATATTTCTCATTGTTGTAGACATTGTCCTCATTGAAAAAAATAATCTCAAAATTTTCATTTCACATAAGGATGCTCTTCTTTTATTCCCAGAATATTTTAAACTATTAGGATTTCTCTCCCCGCTACATGTTTCTCATTTCATGATTGTCACTCCTCTAATATTGTCATTAAAAATATTATTCATTACTTTCATGAGTAGCTCCCCTTGAGGCCACGTTGACTTCAATTTTTCATTGAAGTCAAATGCTACTCCCTTTTCTTTCTCTTCCACACTTTAATGGGCTTCCTTCTACTATTTACATTTATTTTTAGCTCATTTTTTGGTCTACTTGCAGTGGATTCCATCATCTCTCTCGAATTCTTTAGGGTACAAAATAACTTGCAGTCTTTAGCTTTGTGGCCAAGGTTGCTACAAAAATAACACCTTATATGACCAAGAAATGTTGTAAATGGTGTGTGTCTTCTTGTGCTCATATTATTCTTTTCATACCATTTTAATTCAATAATTTCATGTCCAAATCCATTTCACAAATAAAAATAACCATAGAAATGATTTGTGTACCTCATGGATAATTGCGTTCTTTATTTGATTACTTGAGGGAACCTTCTTGATCACTGCAACTTCTGCTAATTGGTCTTGATTTTATTTCTCTTAATTTCGGCTACAACATGTCTAAGTTCATGGCAATATTAAAACTTTATATCTTTCAAGGGAGCAAAGAATCTCCTTTGGGATCTTCCAAATTTTCTTAAATCATCATCAAGAGAAAATGAACTTCTTGCAAATGACACTTTCTTCACCTCATTCTTTCCATTTTGGTTTTTATACTTGCCTTTGTTTTTTTACTTTCTAATCACATGCTTGTCCATTTTCCTATATGCCTTTTTGATGTTGTTGTATTCTCTTTAATGGGTTCCTTATATGAGTTTTTCATGGAAGCAAACATGTCTTCTATATTTTTACACATCCTATTATTTTCATCTATTTCACTTCTAGTTGAAAAAGTATGAACCTCTAATATTTCACATTATAGGTATCTCTCCTTCATCCAATTTCTCATCATTTCTACAGTTCTTATGGCTTCTTCCAGCTGTGTCCTCGAGCTAATAATTTCCTCCTTGAACTCATGCTCTCTTCCATCACATATATGCAACAACTTATTTTATCTCCAATTTCATTCCTCATTCTTTCCATTTCAACCAAGGCTAAGTCAAGTTTCTCTTGTTCTTCTGTCTTTTGTTCATGAAAATTAGGTACACTCACACTAGTAAAACATGTCTCATTTTATTGAAAATTTTCCATATGAAAGGCATTTTTCTTCTTCATCTTTTTCTTCTCCTTTTATACACTACTGCTACAAGTATCTCCTTCATGAATGAGATGCAGCCTTTCCCAAATTTGTTTTACAAAATTTAAATCTATTGCGATCTCAAGATCCATAATGTGAAGGTTGTTATACACTACACATTTTTCTTGATCACTCCACTATTTTTCTTGGTTATAGGGGTAGTCTTTGTTGTATCCATCACACACTAGCTTCCAGACATTAGTACCATACACTATTAGTTCAAATTTTACTTTCTCTTTCCATTCTTGGAATTTTACAGTAATAACTAGTACAAAATGACTAATTAGTTACTAAAAAAGGAGTAAAAGTTACATATAAACGACTATTTTTCAGTCGTTGACCAATAGTAGCTAATTTACAGTATCTTATAACGTGACAAAATTTTAGTAATTTTGAACTTAGTCATTAATTGATTGTCTCAACTTTACTTTCTAGTAGTATATTTAGTCCTAAATTTGGTCATTAATTTAATCATTGATTTAGTCATTAATTGACACAATTAATGACAAAATATACAACAAAATATATTACTAAATGATCACCCGAAAAAACCAATTAATGAGCAAAGAAATATGACCAAAATGTTGGTCATATTATAAGATACTGTAAATTAGCTACTAATAGTCATACATATACAAATTTTAGTCATCGTTTGAAACCAATTAATGAACAAAGAAACATGACTAAATTTTCGTTGTGTTATAAGATACTATAAATTAGCTACTAATAGTCATATATATGAAAATTTTAGTCATCATTTGAAACCAATTAATGACCAAAGAAATATTACTAAATTTTGGTCGTGTTAGAAGATATTGTAAACTAGCTACTAATAGTCGTATATATGTAAAATTTAGTCAGCATTTGTAATAAATAATTTATTGTTTGTAGTAGTAATTTATCTTTTTTGGTAGTTTCATATTCATTATATAAATGACCACTTTAATAGTTTATATTCATTTCATTTACTTTCATTAACAATCATTATAAGCAACTAATTTAGTCGTATATTCATTGTACTTGTATTAATCATTAATGAAGGTAAAATACTAATTTAGTAATTTTATATTGATTTTATTTGTTCATTATATATCAACATAAATTAATTAGTACGATTTTGCAACTAAATTTTAAAAAAATAGCATACAATGTACATGTTCATCTAATATGAAAACACAAAGTTACATATGTTAATTACAATACTAAATAATATCAAGTGTAACTATAAATAATTTCAACCACATAAACTATATTATATAAGATATCAAGTATTACAATATGAGGTTCTAACTTAATATTGGTTGGAGTACAATTTACACATGAAATATTGTTTCATCACTTGAAAACATTATCATTGGGTTGCCAAGGCATTGCAAGTGAATTCACCAACTCTAAAGATTTGACCATGAATCTCTATGTGTGTGTTTTATGTGGGATATTGACTCTACAGGTACCACTAGAACAATTCTCTTCTCTCTCTATTTAATTTGCATTTTTTTTTCTCCAGTGTTATTATTCTCCTCTTTGTTCCATTCTTGCTTCTTACAATCAATATTAAGTTCATTTTCTGAAAAAGAAAGAATATACAATGCAGAGTATAAGACATGAAAGACAATGAACATTGGAATATAAAGTAAGGTAGACTATAAAGGATTTATATGATATATAC
Source organism: Pinus albicaulis (assembly GCA_034641835.2). Taxonomy (NCBI): domain Eukaryota; kingdom Viridiplantae; phylum Streptophyta; class Pinopsida; order Pinales; family Pinaceae; genus Pinus; species Pinus albicaulis. Next base: position 447,739,531 of record CM076584.1, read on the forward strand.
CTAAACATCAAAAATATTGGCAATGCCATTTTTCCCTATAAAAGCAAGAAACTTGAACAAGTTTTCTTCAGTTGGGCAATAGTGGCTTCTATGTGGGCAAATGGCCTGTATAAACACAGGAAATAAAACATCACTATAGAAAATAAAGCCTTAGTAAAATTAATATTCAACATTCAAAGAAAGATTAGGCACAATCATGCCAACTAAGTTACATGCTAAATATATCATGTTGTAGATTACTTATACAATGTGGGAGTGCAAACAAAATTCCTATAAAATGCCAAAGAAAGGTCTAGAATAAAATGAAATGAAGTAAAAATTATACAATAATATGATAGCCTTGTACACATGTATATAACCAGATAATGTAGAAGTCTAAGTGAATAAGTCCTGGGCTAGAGGTCGATGATGTCAAGAATGTCCAAGTATGATGAGAATTTCTTCAGATAAGAACTACTATTTGGGCCCATTATCACACATGAATAAGGCAACTAGTCTATATCAAATTATTAATGTTTTTCTTATATTTATGGATCACTACAATATAAGTGGATAAATTTCAAAAACAATTACCTTCCCATTGTGTTCCTCACCCATCTTACAATATATTAGCTGTGATTTGGAGAAAATTTACAACATCGAAAATACGTAGCAATCACCACTGTAATCCCCAAAAAAGGATTATTTTGGACTGTAACTTTCAGATTCCAGTTGCTATATGATTCTTGAATTGAAAATACACACTGAATTCCAACACCAAACTTCCAATTTGAGGAAACACTTGTGGCCATCCTCAATCACTTAAACTCAAAACATCAGTGATCATTATAATGAACAGATAAAATAAGAGTAGTTTTGATATTTTTTACATATTTACTTCCAAAGGACCAACAGTTTTCCCATATTTACCATAATTTTCATTTCCAAGATATAATACATTGATTGATATTTTATAGCAAATAATTGATTCAATACAAACAAGAATTTTAACATATTACAAAAATACCATCAATGTTTGATCATTAATTGGTTCAAAATAATTAGCAAAAAAACTTCAAGAAAGAGAAACAAGTATAAATAAAAATTCATCAATTAATAATCAATCAAAAAATGATAACTGTTTTGTTGAAGCATGATAAATAACTATAAATATTGATAATCCACTACAACTAGTGGTGTTGTTAAAAAAGAAATACCACCTGGAGAACTCATCTTCCAAATTCTTTTCTCTATCCATGAAGCTTTTTTCTATCCTCAAAACCAAATTCACATTCAATATTTTAGGTTTCTGATGCTTCCCAAAGGCCTTCCCAAATGAAGAAGTGAATATCATTGATTTTCATAAAATGCTTTTGGTAACAAAAAAATATAGTTTGAACATGTGATAGACAATTCAAGAAAGTAAAAAATTGTGTACAATATTTCTTAGAAGACTTCATGTTAAAAGGAACACTTTCATATTTCAGATAGAAAAAATAGCTTAATAGAGATGGTCAATATTACAAAAAAATATACTAGATATAAAACTACAGGTAGAACTAACAAAATCCTAATTATAACACAATTGATTGATTATTCTAAGTGCATCCAACTAGATACATACAAGTTTTCATTTCCAACTTTATTTCCCATATCTTTATTGGTGTTGGAAGTTAACTTGCATGCATCTCACAAGGCTGTTTTAGAAAGAGCATATGTTGCATTCTCATATTCCACACTTTATTTTCCATGAACAAGCACAATAGGTATTGGAGGAATTAGTTGCTACATCAACCGAGTTGTCAGTTTTAACCTTCTCTTTACTCAAGGTATTGATCCTTCCCCTTCTTCTTGGTTATCAATCTCATCTTTGTCCTGTAGCCAACATAATAATAATTTGGGTTTAGGAAGAATAAAGATATTCATATGATGTCTTCAAATTTGAAAGTATTCATTTCTATTATTTAACTACTAGTAAAATAGTGACGAGAAGACCTTAAATATAACCAGGCCTTTTATGTGAAGCATATTATTGCAAATTCCCATGCTAGCACAACATCATTGAAAATGAATGTCAACAATAATTACAACTTTTTCCCCTAGCATGAATTGACTTAGACTTCATAAAGAATCATAAACCCTTTCAAACTACAAAGAATAAACAAAAAGAACACCATTGATATAAATTCACAGAATACTAAAAACAAAAAAAGAAGTGAATTTGTTAGGTAGTAGTTAAAAGCCTTGCAGTGGGAAGATGCCCTCAAGCTTGAGTAATATCTACATGCCAGGGAATGAGTTGTGACACTTTTTTTTTACATTTACTAGGAATAATTGAAACTGGAGCTCCAATGTTTAGTTTAGATAAATAGTGTTGGTGTTGATATGCAATGTGGCCCTCCCTCATTAGCAATAACACAACTGTTGGGGTTTGCACAGTTACTATAGATTCAACGTCTTTCATGTATGACTGACTAGTGTGGCTGGTAATTATTGGTGCTAATCCTATGCCAGGGAACAAACTCTCAAGATTTCTCCTTGAAGGAATCTGTTGATAATTTAAAGTTCCATACCTTCTACATTCACCCAAACTCTTATACATGGTAGCAACTTGAAAATCTAAGAGTCTCTCACTAGTATGAGGCAAAAACTACATTATCTAGAATTCAAAATTTGTTGATTGAAATGATTTCAATCACCCACTCCTGAAGACAACTAAATCATTTTTATAATTGATTCGACTAAAAGGTCAAGTTGAGCGGGTGAGAGAGCCCTGCGTCTTAGTTTCCCTTTCTACAATAGAATTTCAATCATGTAGCATAGCTTTTACACTTTATTCAATGCATTGATTCTTTCATTTTGCAACTCCATTTTGTTCAAGATTATATGGGACTATCAGCTCCCTCTTAATCCAGATTCCTTATAGAAAGCTATAATTTCCATGGACGTATATTCTCCTCCATTATCATACGATAATATCTTAATTCTTATTTATGTAAGGTTATCTACTTTAGCTTTGAATTCTTGAAATTTGGTAAATACTTTGTCCTTGGATTTCATTAAGTAAACCCAAGTAATCAAACGCAGGCCTAATTCAAGCATCTGGTTGAAGAGGAATTGGATATGGATAACTAGTTTAGTAAGTGGGGTATATATATGTTTGGTTGGCTAAAGCATGGTAGAAATAATGATAATGATGGATTATATAGAAATTCTAGAAGTAATGGGGTCTTTGTAAGAGGCAGCCAAGGAGAAGGTGACTTGTTGAAAAAAAGAGGCTCTAAATCCTCTGGTATCCAAGCACAATATCGATGATGATGAAGACGAGTCTAAATATGAGTATTAAATGATGGATTTGATTCAGTGAAGCCTGTGGGGTACAAGCAGCCAATGATGAGTCATGTTGAAAAAGAAGATCCAAAAACAAGTAGTGTGAAGGTTACTGGGGATGCTAATTATTTGAGCCAATTAAGATTTGACAGGAACAATATCTCACCATTGACACTCAAGGAAACAAACACATTGGGATATGAGTCTATGAAAATTGTGCAAGAAGAAACTCTTCCCTCTATTCACAAAGGCAAGGAAATGTTGGCCAAGGCTAAAATTTGCACCGACAATACAATAGTGTTAATGTTTCCTGCTATTGAGCTGATAGTGAAGTCACCATTCCTCCAAAATCATAAAAAGTTTCCTATTCTGTTCTTGTAATTTGTCCCACTAGGGAACTTGCAAGTCAAGTTGTTGTCGAGGCCAATGTTTTGTTTAAATTCCATGATATTGGTGCATAAGTGTGTGTCTTATGTGGGATATTGACTCTAAGGGTGTCACTAGACAAATTCTCTTCTATGATGCTTCAATTGTGATGCTTATGATAGGAGGTATATAGCTTGACGTTTCAATTATCTCAACCTGGGTATTGGCATTCAAATCATGGAAGAAACCACTTGTGGGATTTCTAGCCAATTTTGGGGCTGCTCGACACAAGTCACTATACTCGAGCCCTATTATGTGTTTTGATTTATGAGTCTCACCAGGCAATCCACGGATGTCAAAGCACAAATACTGGTTCATTGCATCATGTAATGGACTTGAACCAAAATCATCTAGAACATTAGTAACATCTTCTGAACTATCTTTAATAGAGGTCCTGTGTGAGATTTGTGCGGACCCATTGTGAATGAAGCATTTAAGTCGTGTACTTAACGATAATGGGGATGCTACAGGGGATTGTGAAAATGACCTTGATGATGATGCAAATGATGAAATCCCAGGTGAAACTGCATCATTAAAGTCATTGCCACAAAGCATCGGAAGCATGTGCTTCATTGATGGGCTAGGTGTTTTCCTTGTGAATAAAAAACTCTGATTGCCTAATATTGAATTTTTTGAGAATTTTTTCCTCAGTGACAATGGAATCTCGGATGCTCTCCTATGATTAAGCCACTCCTTAGTGTGCATTTTTTGGAGACTTGCTTCCTCTTCTGTGGATGTCTTAGACTTGTTCTCTGTGTTCTATTTTCTTTTATGAATTCCCTGTTCTTCTTTATTTTTGGCAACCCTTCTTCCCTTGTACCATCCTAGAAGAGTTGTAAGGCATTGTTTGGCTCGATTTTCTGCGGCAATATTCCACTGATTCTCTACATAATCATATTCTCCTGTTATAGTAATAAAAAAATTCATATGGAATAAGCCTCGTGGATGACATTTCCAGAATACCCTCAATAGCTTTACCCTGGTCAGACATATTTGTATCCATAGATATTAAGGATGTGCATAGACTGTTATTTGAACCATGAACCTTTCCATAATAAAAATTGGTGATGCTTGAAGATGAGTCTCGGGACCTCATTTCTTTTCAACCTGCTCAAGCCATCTGCTTAAGCAATGCTTATGATGATATACGAAAGAGTAGGTTCAGTTCCAGTATATCAAAAACATTCATTCCATTTTTGTCATGGGCATTGATATCTAACCTGAGAGCTGACAAGAGTACTTTCACAAGTTTTTCAAGAATGACCTTCCCAAGGGTAGCCAAATGCATTGCAGTTATTCCTTCCTTATTCTTGTAATTGACAATGGTTGGAAAATCTACAGTTGTATCTAAGACTAAATATCTCACAAGATCTAGTTGCTTATCAAACATACTAAAACCAGAAGTTCTAAATCCAGCGAGAGCCATGTGTAAGATGGTGTTTCCATAATTATTTGTTGCCAGTAATAGTGATGGAAAAGACAGTAAAAGCTCCTTAACAATGGCTAAGTGACCTCTGTAAGATGCTACATGTAGCATCGCGTTTCCCTGATCAATTGTGGACACTACAATATTTGGAGATGATAGAAGCAAATCTTGCACCACTTGCATTACAAAACCAAGTTTTTATTATAAATTGGAGTAGAAAACCAAAAGTGTGTTGTGACTTGATGAAAAAAGTAAAAGTAGTAGCCTACTAAGCCACTATCCACATTTGGGTACCTAATAAGCAAGGATTTATATTTGAAGTCCAATTTTTTCCCACTCAAAATAAAAATCATAATGTTTCTTATGTGCATGGAACATTACATGTTTGAAGCATGTTATTTACTCTTTTTGGAAAGCATGTACTGCAGTGATTTGATAACAGTATTCTCAGCATTTACAATTGTTTGGAAAGAATTTGAATCATTTGAAGAAATCAGTTTTTATTTTGAATTAATAAATATGCTCAATAATGTCCATTAAAAATAGCTATTGAGATAAATCCTTTATGACAAGAGCATAATATCAAGATAGACGACATTGTTCTTTAAATACATTTTCCATTTAGCTATTACATGCAAAAACAATCCTTGGCTTAGAACCTTATCAGTATGCTTCATCTCACCTTTGAAAAGGTCTAAGAATCAAAATGCTCCCAATAGGTGAGAAACATAATTTCCATAATAAACATTGGCGATGCTTAAATATGAGCCTCGGGACCTCATTTCTTTTCCACTTGCTAAAGGCATCTACTTAAGCAATCCCTATGATGTTATACTAGAGATTAGGTTTAGTTCCAGTATATCAACATCAGTCATTCCATTTTTTCATGGGCATTGATATCTAACCCGGGACTTGAAAAGAGTACTTCCACAAGTTTTTCAAGAATGACCTTCCTGAAGACAACCATATGCATTACAGTTCTTCCTTCCTTCTTCTTGTAATTGACAATAAGCAAGGAGTTATATTTTAATACCAAGTTTTTCCCACTCAAAATCAAAATCATAATGTTTCTTATGCCTCATCTTTGAGGTGCATGGAACATTATATGTTTGAAACATGTTATTTACTCTTTTTAGAGAGCATGTATTTTGTGATTTGATAACAATATTCTCAACATTTACAGTTACTTTGACAAAATTTAAATCATTTCAAGACATCAATTTTTATTTTTAATTAATTAATATGCTCAATAATGTCCATTAACAATAACTATTGAGATAAATCCTTTATGAAAAGTGCACAATATCAAGACAGATGAAATTTTTATTTAAAGACATTATCCATCTAACTATTACATGAAAAAACAACCCTTGGCTTAGAACCTTATCTAAGTATGCTTCATCTCACGTCTGAAAAGGTATAACAATCAGAATGCTCCCATTCGGTGAGAAACAAACTTTCCATAATAAACATTGGTGATACTTAAAGATGAGTCCCGGGACCTCATTGCTTTTCCACTTGCTAAATCCATGTGTTTAAGCAATGCCTCTAATGTTATACCAGAGAGTAGGATCAGTTCCAGTATATCAACAACAATCATTTCATTTTTCTCATGGGCATTGATATCTAACCCGGGAGCTGACAAGAGTACTTCCACAAGTTTTTCAAGAACGACCTTCCCAAGGACAGCTAGATGCATTATAGATTATTCCTTCCTTCTTCTTGTAATTGAAAATGATTGGAAAATCTATAGTTGTATCCAAGACTAAATATCTCAGAAGATCGAGTTGCTTATCAAGCATCCTAGAAGCTCTAAATGTAGCGATAACCATGTGTAAGATGGTGTTTCCATCATTATTTGTTGCAAGTAGTAGTGATGGAAAAGATAGTAAAATCTCCTTAACAATGGCCAAGTGACCTCTATAAGTTGCTACATGTAGGTTCGTATTTCCCTGAGCATCCGTGGACACTAAAATATTTGGAGATGATAGAAGAAACTCTTGCACCACCTGCATTTCAAAACCAAGAATTTATTATGAATTGGAGTAGAAAACCAAAAGTGTGTTGTGAATTGATGAAAAATGTAAAAGCAGTAGGCCACAATCCACATTTGGGTACCTAATAAGCAAGGATTTATATTTTAAGACCAATTTTTGCCCACTCAAAATAAAAATCATAATGTTTCTTATGCCTCATCACTGAGGTGCATGGAATGTTACATGTTTGAAACATGTTATTTAATCTTTTTGGAGAGCGTGTATTTCAGTGATTTGATAACAATGTTCTCAATATTTACAGTTGTTTGGACATAATTTGAATCATTTCAAGACATCTTTTTTATTTTTAAGTAATAAATAAGCTCAATAATGTCCATTAACAACAACTATTGAGATAAATCCTTTATGAAAAGAGCGCAATATCAAGACAAACGACATTGTTATTTAAAGACATTTTCCATCTAAACATTACCTGAAAAAACAACCCTTGGGTTAGAACCTTATCTAAGTATGCTTCATCTCACCTCTAAAAAGGTCTTATAAGAATCAGGATGCTCCCATTAGGTGAGAAACAAGAGCAGACAGTCAAACATTATGTTGGATAAACAAAAGGAAAGCATAAGGTGAAAGTCTAGGTTCCAAGTAGAAAATAATTTGGGGTAAAAACTAACAACAATTACAGTTAAGAACTTGGGCTTAAATGATGAAATATTCAAATAGTCAATTTCTCTCTGATTGTATGTGTTGGGCATGTGTATTGTGAATAATTCAAATGGATAACAATTATGACACATGTTATCTATGAAGCCTTATCAGCTCCATGAGTTTTGCAATCCACAGTCATTTTTGAGTTGCAAGTCCCTGAATTAATGGGACAAATCCCCCTCACTTTGGTACTAAAATTTCCAACCCCGTTAAAATAGTAAAGTGAGCTATTTTATAAAATGAAAACTTTGTACAGGGGAATTATGGGTTGAATCCAAGTAGACAAAAAGCAGAGTATGAACATTTTTTTATATATATGTTGGACTAGTGTAGCTGGAGGAGGACTAGCATTTCTTCGACATCTATGGATAATAAAACCACTTAGAAGAAGCAACTGACAAAGAAGAACCATGAATAAATTAAAAAATTCATCAAGCTTTCCACCCTAAATTGATTGCTACAAAGGCAGGAAGATGCAAACTCTATCAAGTCAAGCAGAGAGGCTTATATAATTATCATAAATATGGGGAATACCCCTACCAACATTGGAAAGTGAAACTAGGAAACTCGGAGCACATACAAGATAGAGTGAAGCAACACCTTCTGTGTGTGTAATTTGCTTATAGTGAAGAAGACAATTTCAGCCTTTAAAGAGGCCTACAAAAGATAAAACAAGGGAGAGAAAATAGAATCCAAGTCCTGAATTAAAGATTCATATATAACCATTAGCCTTTCCAATAAAATTAACTTAGTACCACATACAAAAAATTTATTGAAGTAATGGAGTAAAATGAAAGTATCTGATAAATTTTGAACACAACACCTCTACCCATTTATGCATCAGACTCACCATTTAATGAAAGCTATATAAATGTTTGTATTACCTCTTTTTCCTCTACAATGGCCACATTCATACATATGTTTGATGGCTTATATTCTTACTTATAGATCATTTAGTCCCCATCAGGTCATTTTTTCAAATCTCATGGGAGGGATTGAGTATTGGAGTTACCTGTGAGGGATAAAAACACTGTGGGACATCCAGATTCGACTGTGCCTCACATAATCCTATTGAAAACATTATGCAGCTGGACAGATAATTCTTCCCTCCAACATTGGGGCTAGCCCCAGCCTAGTTGGACAAAAAAGGTCTAATTTTTGTCACCTACTCATGCATATTAGCTTGATAGTTTTGAATATTTTCCTATCTCGAGGATAATATTGTTACTGCAGATTACTGGAAGTGATTCTCTATAATTCTCCAAAAATGTACAAGGATGCATAGTGCAGCAGAATATAGCTCAACTAACAAAACCATTAGGAATTATTCAAGAAAACACCATAAAATGATACTAAATTAGTAGAAAGATTGAATTACAATATATGGAAAGATAAATACATTCACACTACTTCCAAATGATAGGGATGTACATTGTCTCACTTTACGTGATAAATGGAAGCACTTTGCTAACTGAGTACAAGGTATAATGCCTTCTAATGAAGGCACAATGAATATTAAAAAAAAAAAACTAGTTTTACAATAATACATTGTTAAAACTTCCATCATAGACTAAGGCAATTTAATGTGGACTCCTTAAAAAAACATGATGACAATGATGTAAGATTAATAACTTGAGCTTAATAAATGGTGGACTGCATGAAGTGATATTAATAAACTGCTAAGTTAATAATGATTTATGTGGCTACATTAATGCTTAAGAACTAATAAAACTTAATAAGGTAGTCATCTTATTTATGTTGAGCTAGTACATCAATCCCCTTAACTTCACTATAATCTCTCCTTGATACTTTAGTACTAAAGAATCCAGAAGAATCCTTTATAGTTTAGTGCATATTGAGAAAATATAGTCACACAATTGAAACATTCCAAGTCAACAACAACCACTTGAAAGATGAGAAAACACACAAAAAATAATAGGAAAAGAACAATGGCAAATAGATAGAATTGAAAACAGAGTGTCCTTCAGTTATATCGATATCTAATGCTCAATGCCCCAAACTACTATAAAAATTACCTATAACTTCTAGATTAGTGGCTATGCTCGATAATAGTCCTGGTCCTTTCAATAAGGCATTGGTTGAATTACTGGGCAAGTCCACAGATTGAACATAGAATTTTATTGATATAATGAAAAGACCCTCGAGAGCAGATCAAATGTTAAAATCTTAAGAGCTCACCTCAGGATAGCCTTTGCTTACAGAAGAATGCAATGCAGTTGATCCTTGACTATCCCTGTATGAGGTAACGTCAAGACAATGTTTCAACAACTCTCTCAATATCTCCACACACCCTCCTCTAGCAGCATCATGGATAGATTTGTTCATCATTTGAAATGAAAGGGAAGGATCATATATCGCTGCATCATTTTCCCAACTGCATGTGAGACACTTGAGATCATTGGCAAGCCCAAGGATTTCCTTGAATATTTTAGCATTTTTACTTCTGGTAGATGCATACATGTCTGAAACCCCATACTCTCATACTCCCAATACCAAAAATGGCTCCCTCTTCAATAGATACCTGACCAACTCAACATCTCCAGCAATAGTAGCAGTGTGGAGCAACCACCCACCATATCCCGCCTCAATGAGAATGTTCCCATGCTTTGTTTCACACTCACCCAAAAGCTCCCTAACCACAACACCTCGACCTTTCGTTGTATCAATGAAGGTAGCATCATCCTTCCACATGGATTCAAACCTCCTTATTCTTGTCAGTGATGTGATATTGATAAGAAAATTTCCATCTAATCTCAGAAATTTTCTTACCACATCAAAATTCCCATTGGTTTCTTCCCAAACCACAGGTGTTGCAAACCACCATTGTTGTGCATAACTCTCCCATCTCATAGGATATTGAGGACCCATCAACACTAGATTCCAAGGCTAAAAACCATTCAACACTTTTCACCAAATGAACCATATTGGTTGCTTTAATATCTAAATATGGAGGTTGCTCTATTTGGGCAATGGAGGAACTATATCCAATTAATCTTCCTTATCATGGAAATTATGGAGAATAATATTCTATCTAGCCCTGCAATTTTTTTCAAAAAGCTGATGTAGCATGCATATATAGACATACCTTTCATTCTGCATTTCAACAAGCATATGTGGGCACAAAAGTGTTTGGTGATTCTACTTTACTCTTACATAAATTATAAACAAACATTCGAAAAAAACCTTGATACCAATGAAGAAGAGGTAGATGCAAGTCGAGTAGCGTAAAAAAAAAATTTGGTGGAAAGAATTGGGATCATCAACTCGAGGAATTTTAGATGATTTGATAGAGAAATCATGAAAATTTTCGCAGTGGACTAGTTACCAATGGGCACATGATGGTTAGTGGGTGGTGGGGAAGACATAGCCCCCAACCAGCCGAAGTTCACTCCCATATGTTCACAAGTCGAGTGATGGAGAAAATTATAAATGATGGCGGCTAAAGTGCCAACCTTTCATATAAGCCACAATCTCAAACCCTAACATCAGGATGGAAAATAACATAAACCCTCTAATGAATTTTCACAATTTACATTTCCCTGGTTTTTCCTCATATGTCACACATTTTTTATTATTGCTCAATGTGACTTCCTTTTACGGCCGAAAGAAGGGTCCATAGGCCACGACACAATGGGATTTTAGCAACCAAAGCCAGGTGAGTTTCCTGCCATTTTTCCCTGGCCATGATTATCTGAGTGCTGGAAATTATCATCTGGGCTTTGCAATTCCACCATGGACCATTTTCTATTATATTTTTTCACTACCATGAAGTCCCCTTAGGGATCTCCTTCTCCTTGTTCCACCATTCTTGAAACTCAAAATTGGGAGCCATATATAAGAACCAAATGAAGCCCCACCTCCAGGGTAGTCACATGAACAAAAAACAGAAAAAGTATTGTGCCAAAAATTTGATCTTCACTTCAGCGAATGAAATTCTAGATGTGTTGGAAATGTTTTCATTGATGGCAAAGGAGATGACAAAGGAGGAGCACCTGAAACATTAGCCAAGGAGCAAAGGAAGCAAAAAGAGAGGTAGAAGAGACAACAAAAAGATAAGTAAGGAGCAGCATCAGTCAAAGAAGTAGAAAAGGCAGTAGAGAGAGCCTAAGAAGAGGTAGCAAGGCAGTAAAGAGAGCAGCAGAGATAGCAAAGAAGCAGAGAGGTAGCAAGGTAGCAAAAGAAGCAAGGTAGATAAGGAACTGAGGCAGCAGACAAAGCAGAGATAGTGAATAGAAGCAGAGGCAACGTAATGTACAAAATATTTGAACTTGAGAAATGTAGTGCAAAGAAGGCAGCAGATGCAGAGATAGGCAAAGAATAGAGGTACAAAGGTCGAGTAGCAGAAGCATCTAAGGCAAAGGCAGAAGCAGCGAATATATAGGCAGAGCTGTTATCATGGCAATGGAGGCAGAAAAGACAGAGACAGACAATGGAGGCAGCAAAGAAGCAAACGAAGGAAGCAAAGGAGACAGGCAGAGGCAGAGGAAGTGAATATAAAGGAGACAGGCAGAGGCAGAGTGATAGAAGCAGCAGAGGCAGAGGCAGAGCCGTTATTATTCCGAGAATCGCTACCCAAGCTGGAGAATGTATATAAAATTCCAAGAATCGCCCAAGCCGACGAATATATATACATATGTACCTTAATTCTGAGTAAATTCCGAGAATCGCTACCTCAGCCGTAGGATATATGTATATAATTCCGGGAATCATAACCCAAGCGGAAATGTAATGCATAGTTAATATAAATTTCATTCCGGGAATCATATACTCCAGCGGCAAAGTATTGCACTTTATATTCAAAGGACCAAAACATATATATATGTATAGCCATATGTAGCACGCGATCCAAAGAAACGAAGTAATATAAGGTGGGACCCTTCCCAATCGCATTGGAGATTATAAGGGCAGCGGAACAGGTTAACATAAGAGTTGCGATTGCGATTGGAAGTCCGGATCCAATGGGTATATAAACTACAACTCATACATACCGTGAGTTCCGGTGAACAGTGATGATCGCAACGGAGAAGATAAGAATTGCGATTGCGGTTGGAAGTTCGGACCCGATGGGTATATAAACTACAACTCATGCATACCGTGAGTTCCGGTGAACAATGATGATCGCATCGGAGAATATAAGAGTTGCGATTGAAATTGGAAGTCCGGACCCGATGGGTATATAAACTACAACTCATACATACCGTGAGTTCCAGTGAACAATGATGATCGCATTGGAGAATATAAGAGTTACGATTGCGATTGGAAGTCCGGACCTGATGGGTATATAAAATACAACTCATATATAGCTTGAGTTTAAGTTCTAATCACATCGGCAAATCTTATTAAACAATGACCAATCGCATCGGATTTAAGCAAGGCATTGGAACATGCAACAAAAAGTTTGCGATTGCGATTGGAAGTTCGGACCCCACGGGTTTATGAACCGTAATTGATATGTGTCAGAAACATATATAAACATAGAATTTGTGATTGCGATTAATCGCATCGCATCAGGTCAATCGCATCAGAGTTAAACAAACACTACAAGAAAGAAGGACATTGGTGAGGGGTGAAAATGGTCACCATAAGCTCATTGGTGAGGGTCAAAAGAGTCTTCGTCACCAAAAATTGAACGTCACCAAAGGTGGCGTCGCCAAAAGTATAGGTGTTGTGGTGACATTCAAGGTCCGTCACCAATAATGATTTATAGTGACAGATAGTGACCGTCACCATTTCATATGAGCAATGGTGACGGACAATAGCCTCCGTCATCAAAAAATTGAACGTCACCAAAGGTGGCGTCGCCGAAAGTATGTGTTGTGGTGACATTCAAGGTCCGTCACGAATATTAATTACAATGACGGATAGTGACCGTCACCATTTCATGAGGAACGTGATGGACAACAGTCCATCACCAAACCGAACGTCACCAGTGTGTCACCAGCAGAGATAGTGCTGTGTGACATTCGTGGTCCTACACAATATTGATTATAATGGACGGAGAGGACTCACACCATTTCATGAACAACAACTACTTTTTGTGATGGACCTTTCATGGCCGTCACTATTGGTGCATATATATGGCGACGTTCATTGACCGTCACCATAAACTCATTGGTGACGTCAAGGTCCGTCACGAATAATCACTATAATGACAAACAATGACCCTCACCATTTCATATCAACAAAAACGATTTATGGTGATGGACACTTTATGGTCGTCACTATTGATGTGTATATATGGTAGCGTTCATTGACCGTCACCATTTCATATTTTGGTGAGGGTTGAAAAATGTCACCATAAGCTCATTGGTGATGGTCATAACAACGTCCGTCACCAAAAACTAATCGTCGCCATTCCATATGAATATCAGGGCACGATGGAATCGAACCACCAACCTCCTGCTTGTAAAGCCGGTGCTCTTCCATTGAGCTAGCACCCTTTAAAGAATTAGACTTTTAAAAATTATATCTTGAAACTTTATAGATTGTAAATTCTACAACTTTCAATAAATTAAAGTCTTGACAATCTTTTACTAAACAAGAAAAACATCATTGAAGTTGCATGTCCCTACCTAATGGTTATGGAAGTTATGAAAAGTGGGTTGAGGGAAAAATAGTTACGTATAAGAGACACTACAACAAACCAACTCAATGTTTCTCCAATGACTTCCCAAGAAGCTCCTCACTGTTGCTCCAAAGATTTCCCAAGAGACTCCTTAATGTTGCTCCAAAAACCAACTCCACCTTCACAAATGCTCACACTAATGTAATGAGGTAGTTGTGAGGAAATGAGAGGGGTTGGGTAGCTTTTATAGATTTGAGACGGGTTAGAGGGCATACCAAAACCCTAAAAGCCAACTTAAATCTAATTTGGGGTCTGAAATTTGTCCATTTGGTGGGTCGCAATCGAGTTTGACTAGCTCGGACGAGCCAAGACGGACTTTATCGAGCCGGTCGGTTTGTTACCGAACCAGCCGAGTTAGTGACCGACTCGGTCGGTTTGGTAACAAACCAGCTTTTGGCCCAATTTTTGTACCAAGCTGACCCAATCGGGGGGTTGGCTCGGGCAACTTGGCAGAATTTTAAAACATTGGTTGAAACATCTTGGAAGATTTCTTATTGTCTAATAATCAATGGCTAATTGTTCTAAGAAGGCAAGTGCTCTAAATTGTTATTTAAAGCTAGCATTTATTATCTTGCATCTTGTAGTTATTGAGTAATTGTATCATTAACATCTCTTGTTTATTACTGTCACTTGTTAAATTGGAACCTGTCTTGTGGTTGAGATTAACCTTTATAAGCATTGTAAAGTACTTGATATCTTAAAGCAAATCCTAACCAAGTACATTTGAGTAATCTCACCTAAATACACACTCATTCACCTTGCATAGCATTCTAAGCTACTCTTGCATATAATAACTTACTTCCAAGCATAAGCTTGGTTGATAGAAACAATAGGACCTCTTTTCTAAATTTAGCTTGAAGGACTTAGCACCTCTTTAGTGATTAACACAATGACCTTGCAGTCGTCAGAGCCACAGTCTCTGCATTGTCGAAGGCATCGGGTGGTTAGTGTTGAATTGTGTAGCTTGGGAGGTACTTCAAGCCCAAGGGTTCGAGGTTTGGAGGACAAAGTGCCACAAGGGCAGCTTGTGGGCTTGGAAACCAAGTGTGGGATTTTGGCACCCAATGAGTTTTGGGACACAACCAAGAAGAAGACATAGCATATTATGGACAAGGATGATAGTGCTCGGCGATATGATTCTAACACATCGAAAATCGTCTGATTCCGAGTTGTCGTTTGGGAGATATGAATTTTTGAAGATGACATAATTATTAATTCGCCAAGTAGGCCGACTTGAAAGAATTTGAAGATGTCTCTTCATCATGATTTCGTGGAGGATAACTTGTCTATAAAAGGAGGATGAGTTAGTATTGTTTGAGCATGCGAATTGGGCAAGTACATCTCTGAATTTGTTTGGGTTTAGCCACAATTGAAAGAGGCCTTGTAAGGAGCAAATTAGGACAACGTGGAGGAGGCTTATTTGCATAGAGGAGAGGTCGAGTTGTTGTAGGTACATCATGCATCTTCTAGGTTTTTTTAGGCCTCATTTAAGGTCTGTCCCAAGCTCGAACTTGCTGGAACAGAGGTCGTAGGAAGAGGAGCTGTTTGCAGACTGTTTTGAGGGCTGCACGTGGAGAAGGAAGGTGGATTGGGTATGATGTAAGGGAGCCACAGTGGATTGTGGTAGGCCGCAAGCCTAGCCACTCTAAACAGGGCAGCGTGAAGTCTTTAAAGGCTGCAACATGCCCACAACAACAACCCATACATAGGGCACCTTGTCTTGCCTAGGTCACAGCTAGAAGGAGGTTGTCCAGTGGCTGGTTAGTGGTTGTTGCAGCCTGCAAAGTGCCCTAACCAAGACAGCAATACTACAGTATTGTAACAGCAGTGTTTGTGGAGGTGTATTGGGTCAAGAAGTGACCGAATCGAATCAGTTTGGTTGTTGACTGTGGAAGCCAAGTAGTGAAGTGGACAAGGGTGTCGAGAGCACTTCAAGTGGTGGAAGAATCCGCAGTGGATGGTTGGGTGTCATAGAGCTGTTGGAGGGTAGCGAGATTGGCTACCCAAATTAGCCCTAGACAAGCTATCTCGAAGGACGAAGAGCACTTGAAGGTTGGGTGAAGGACAGGGCCGAAGTGCAACACTCTGATGTGTAAGAGTTGTTGCTAGCCTGGTAGATTGGAGCTCGGGTGTTGGCCAGCCTAGAGAAGAAGATTGGATCATGCCAAGTTCACTCTACAGAAGGATGTGCAGCAGTGGTAGGGGGCAACCCTCCTGAAGTCTCGATGTGTAGATGCCCTGATGGCCTAAGGCACTGCTAATGAGAAGAATGGAAGCGAAGGACCAGCCGCAGCTAGGAGAAGGTTGTCCAATGGCTGGTTAGTGGTTAGTGCAGCCTGCAAAGTGCCCTAACCAGGACAACAGTACTACAGTATTGTAACAGCAGTGTTTGTGGAGGTGTTTTGGGTCAAGAAGTGACCGGATCGAATTAGTTTGGTTGTTTACTGTGGAAGCCAAACAGTGAAGTAGACAAGGGTGTCGAGAGCACTTCAAGTGGTGGCAGATTCCGCAGTGGATGGTTGGGTGTCATAGAGTTGTTTGAGGGCAGTGAGATTGGCTACCTAAAGTAGCCCTAGACAAGCTATCTTGAAGGACGAAGAGTAGTTTAAGGTTGGATGAAAGACGGTGCCGAAGTGCAACACTCTGATGTATAAGAGTTGTTGCTAGCTTAGCAGATTGGAGCTCGGGTGTTTGCTAGCCTAGAGTAGATTGGATCAGCTCAAGTACACTCTACAGAAGGGTGTGCAGCATTTTTAGAGGGCCAATTGAGTTTCCAGTCTTTCCAGATGAAGCTCTTGCAAGTAAATCTCTGCATAGCGTAAATGAAAATCATTGCTTGTCAAAGATAAAACTATAGCCATATAACTGAGAAATCTATTTGAACAAAAATTCATGAAAACAACAAAAAATTTGGAGTAAAGAAAATCACCTAACACCTTCCACATCCCCTTCTGAGACCATATGATGAAGAACATTTGAGTATCCTGTATAAATTCCAAGACAGATGAAGGAGATGGCTCTATCCATGTAGTCTCAGAATCTTTTGATGGATCATAGCAATGAGCAACCATGAAATCTATGAGTTTTTACCCACAAAAAAATTATAGATTTCAGTCTTACTCTCAGGCTCAGCTCAATGGAAAATAATGATAATCCTGTTGCAATTAAGTTTTTTGACAAAAAGAAGTATGCCTCTTCCAAAAAGTGGTAACACAGTACTCAAGCTGGGCATGACAAAAATAGTACAATATCCCAGTAAAATTTGGTCCATCATTAATCAGTAATCATATTTATGGAAGAAATATTTCTTCACCTGACTGATCTACTTATTTTGTTTAACATTGATGGAAAGTCATGCAGCGCATTTTCCACATTCTATGGTGAAAGTCACAACTGTTTTTAATTGTGCCATCTTAGCAGTATAGTAACTAGCAAGCAACACAGGAAATAACAAATCTGTGAGCAAACTGCATATGTACATACTAAATACACTTCACATCAGTTGCATCAAGAAAATATACCATAAGTTAAAATTAAACTAATCAAAGAAAGCCTTACGTTTCAAATAGCAACATAAAGCTTCCCACTATGTTCTTACTTGTCTAGACTTGCAGGAGGGTTAAGAGGAATCTCCTGCAAATGGCGTAAAAATATGGGCAGCATTGCATGAAAAGTGGGTCTCCTTGAAAGCTTGAACTGTTAACATTCACCAATCATCTTCCACAGCTCTCTTGGGATTCCAACACCAACAACACTAGCATATTCAGGTGGCTGCCTTTGAGCCTTGACAACAACCCAAGAGATCTCCTCTGAACTTAGGTTATTCCACTTGCATGAAAAATCTCATTAAATATCTAGCAAGTGTGTTTCATAGAGGGTACCATGTTTGCACATTACAGAAGAAAAAGGGAATTGAAGATTGGACTTCTCAACTACAAACACAAGGGTAGACACAATATAACTTACGGAATTGCTCCAATGCACATCTCAACCAAGGTGCAACCAAAACTCCAGGCATCAGATTCTGAAGAAATTCCATTTCCTTCATCCCAAAAATGTTCAAAGAAGACTTCTTGAGTGGTTCCCAAGCTTCGGGGGATGTATAATGAGGATTCAACATAGTACACTCCACACATGAATGTGTCCTTGTCACATCATCCTCCGGGTTTGAGCGAGGTCTTCTGCATTGAGGTTTCTTCAAAAATTCTGGAAGACCAACATCAGAAACTACTACTCGCCCTCTTGCATCCAAAAGAAGGTTGGATGGTTTGAGATTCATGCACGAGACACCTGCCGCATAAAGCTCTGCAACACCACGAGAAATATCTGCACCATATCTTCATACGTGTTTCCAATAAGATTCATCAATGCATATTAGTATCACCCTTCTAAATATTGATTAAATCTTAGATACCATTAAAAACTCACACTTTTAATCACAAATTCAATTGCAGACATTCTACAAACAATGAACCAGAAATTAAAATCAAATTTGTAGATGCATAATCTATAATGTAGTGATATTATAAAATTTTACTCCACTGTTTGTTGCATCCTTCACTGTTCGCTCACCATTTGTTTGCTGCCTCCTTAACTCTGGTAGAAAATCTTGTAAAATCATGAGTTTGGGGGAGGGGGTGGTTTTGAAAAGAAAATAAACATCATAAGAATAGGGTTTACATTTGTCTCCATCTCCTTTTTTGATGCTTCCATTAGTGAAACCTCTTCTTTTGAGAATCACCAAAAGATATAATGGGTGGCACTGAGTGGTTTCCAAAGCTTTGGGGACACCCCTGGAAACCATGTTAGATAAGAAACTAATCTCATGGAAAGTGTTCTTATGACGATTGCCATTCCACAGGTTATCATATCCAAAAACCATATAACATGAATGCATTATATTTTATGCTCTTCTAAATATCAATGCAGTTCCTAATTCTGTGCATGTTCAGCAGAATGGAGCAATGTTCCATATGCCAGAGGACCCTCCATCGCGAAAGAGACCAAGGGAGGCTGTGGATATTATTTCTTTGCAACATCAGAGACCCTTGTTAATAAATTTGTGCAACCTTCATCAGTAAGCCCCAGCTGCGGGACCAGGGAATGTACCACACTCAGTGGGTACTGTATCAACTGGTCTCCATCTGGAATTTGAGGATGAACAAGTTAATTCTTCAATAGCATCTGCAACGAGAGGTGATGCAGCTTCTACCCTTCATTTTCTAACAGCGCATATAGCATCACAGTTGCAAAAACAGAAAGAAGAGCTGGATCAATTTGTGAGGGCAAAGGCAGATCAGTTGAGGCAATCTCTTGAAGCGAAGAGGCAGAGGCATCTATCTATGCTTTCTATGATTGAGGAAAGCGTCTTGAGGCAAATAAAGGAAAAAGATTCAGAGATGGAGAAGTTCAATCTTAGAAACAAATAACTAGAGGAGAAGGTCAAACAGCTGAAACTGGAAACTTGCATATGGCAAAGCAAAGCTAAGCATCAGGAAGCCATGTTGAATCCTTGAGAAAAACTATTTTGGTTTTACTATTTTGGTTCAGATATGGATTTTATTTAGTGCTCTATTTTGATTATATGCATCCTTACTAGCTATACACATGAGAGAAATTTTCATATTTGTGTATAATGGTTTGGATTCATATGGATGTACATGAATATTTATTTTTTAATCAAAATTTGAATATTTTATGTATTTTTGGGTCATACAGTTTTTTCTGGTTGACACCAGTTTCCAGTTTTAGAGGTCCGCTGGTCTGGTTCTAATAACAATGAAGCAAACAGGATTCCCCTTCCTTGCTCATGTCAGCGGGGAGCTCTTGTCTGACCCATTTTTGGCTCCTGGTTGTAATGATCTAAGTGAACATACATCTCCCTCTGTGGCCTTGATATGTGCACATTATATATCATATATGTGGCATTTTCAATAAAATAATTCAAAACTTCCCTCATCTAGATTGGAGGAATTCCAATTCCAATAGTCCAAACTCTCATCTCATAAAAAATAATGTGTAAAAAGGTGAGGATAAAGCTGAATAGGTTCTACCAGAAATGTCGATGCCAGATGGTCTAACCTCCACAAAAATGCTTGCAACTTTTTCATTCCAGCCTAATTTAGTTTCAATAATTACAGAACCTAACTTTCTCATCTCTAATCCACAACGAACCCAGGAAGTTATTCAACAGTAGACAGAGATCATGATTGCTTTCCTTGCAATGTTAATTTTTCAACAAAAACATTCAAAATTGGAAAAATAAGCTAATAGGGCTAATTATTCATGTAAATACAGCAGTGCTTCTCATAACCACAACACGGAGATATCGGTTTTCCTATAGCTATCAATCTTTCAGTGCCCTGGAAGACCACTACTATTGTGGGTGAACCATAATTCACATTCTTTCTTCTGAAACAGACTCAACTTTTGAATCAAACAACTGCAGTTAAAGAATATACATGTACTAATATGTCCTATCAAATTAGAACCTGATTAAGATACCCACCTTGTGAACCTTGTTCCCTTTGACTACTATGAGCCTCTGATGCTGAGCGGTGGAATGATTTCCATGTATCTTTATTGTTCTTATCTCTTGCTGGGAGATGTATAATAATCTTTGTCCTCTTGCTGCTCTCAGACTTGCTAGCAAACATTTCAGTTTGTGTATTCACTTTCTCATGTATTTGACTGTGAGATGACTTGGAACTGATTTTACTTTAATGACCTTTGGCATTCTTTTTTCCACTAAGTAAACCACTTTCAACTATGTTTCTTTTAAAAATCATGTCATCAGCCTCCACTGATATCCCATATTTAACTGAACTTCTTGTTTTGGGAGGAGAATATAATTTATTCCCATCTGATTTTTGAGACCACTCCTCTTCATTGTTTTCATATATCAAACTATTTTGGTCCTGACTTGGTGTTGAATTCTCTTCTACTTTCATTTCAGACTGAAATATATGCAAAATGTTATTCAATGCCCCTGTTTTACCATTTGATTGAACTTGTAATCCTTTCTTAACAATTTTTTTATTTACTAATGCATTTTTTGAGGCATTTTTTCCATATTCCTTTGGTTTCATCATTTGATCCTTTCCACTTTTAAATGTCTTTTCAACTAAACCCTTGGATATAGATTTGGAATCTTTTGGCTGAATGGATGGGAATTCATCATCATCATCTAATTAAGGGAAAAGGCGTATCATTTTTTGTTGTGAAGGGAGTCCAGCAGCAGCCCTGAGTTTAGTCATCTGCTCCTTCTCTGTTTCATCCCTCCTCCTCCACAGCTCTTGAACAACATCACCAAGATCATTAACCTGTTCTCCAAAAGTATGAAACAGATATGTAATTGAATGCAATCAGAAAACCACTTGAATTAATGATCTACATAACCATGTGACCAGGAAAACCTGATAACAGTCTCCACGACATGCAACACATCTGTAATACAAATTTCCATCTGCTTGGAATTGCTGATACTTTTCTTCACTGCATTGCAATCCAAAACCACCCATCAATACGGGGAATTAAAGAGTTATGATAGTAGCAATCATGTTACAATCCCAACACAGGCGATTAAGAAAAACTAAACATATGAATAATATAGGAATCCGTGGACAAACAAAAAATAAGAATAGTGTATAAGGTAAGAAGCTTGCAAATCAGTATGAAAAATATTGCTAAGAAATTAGGAACTATCAAATTTTTCCTGATTTATTCTCCCTGCTTGCTAATTTGTTGTTGAGTTGTTCCAAGTTTTCCCAACTTATAATGCAAATTATTGAATCACTGATCTGTTACGCCTCACTCCAAATGAATAACTAGATAATGACAACAGTCTTACCTTTAATATTTAATTTTTCCTATGAAATCAGACACACATTTCCAGGTACACAGATAAAGGAAAATGAAGTCCTTCCCTATAACATAAGAAACTATATCCATATAACTCCGTAACTTGAAAAATTTCCACTTTCCTTTCCATCGCTTAGGTCAATCATGCCTCAATCACATACAGGCATACTAACACAAAAGAGCAGTGAAGCCAAAAATTTACATTTCAAACATCTCCCAAGTCCTGAACAAGCCCTCACATTGATTCTTGTACCATTTTTTTCATTATAAACATTCACACATGCATTGTCCTGATCCATTTCTAAAAGAATGGTCATTTTCTTTGAAGTTTTTCCATAGAAAATAACTCTGTTGCATATTCAGTTACTTTGTCAGTTTATATTGAATTCCACGAATGCCATTGTCCAAGCAATGTTCATCTCAATTAGTATAAGACAACAACATGACTGCATATTGATTGCAACTAAGAAACAAATCCAACTCTACTTACATAGCATTGCACAATTTGCATTTTTAGAATAGTGTTAATATCCATATTGAAGGTAAGTTCAATAGTAAATATGACTCATCATGAAGACTTGCCATCTCTTACAATGGAATGCAGAAGGTTCTAGCATTTTACTAACTTATAATGCAAATTATCAATCACCGATCTTAAGTCACACCTCACCCAATGAATCACTAGATAATGACAAATATTCTTAATTTTTAAGAATTGATTTTTCCGTAAATCTGGATACACGTTTCTGCATATACAGATAAAGGAAAACAGTCCTTCCCAAGGGTAACATACAGAAAAACTATATCCATATAACTCCGTAACTTGAAAATTTCCAATTCCTTTCCATCGATTAGGTCAATCATGCCTCAATCACATACAGGCATACTAACACAAAAGAGCAGTGAAGCACAAAATTTACATTTCAAACAACTCCCAAGTCCTGAACAAGTCCTGACATTGATTCTTGTACCATTTGTTTCATTATAAACATTCACACATGCATTTTCCTGATCCATTTCTAAAAGAATGGTCATTTTATTTGAATTTTTTACACAGAAAATAACTCTGTTGCATATTCAGTTACTTTGTTAATTTATATTGAATTCCACAAATGCCATTGTCCAAGAAATGTTCATCTCAAGTAGTACAAGACAACAACATGACTTCATATTGATTGCAACTAAGAAACAAATCCAACTCTACTTACATATAATTTCACAATTTTCATTTTAGAATAGTGCACATCCATTAAAGTGCAAGTTCAATAGTAAATATGACTCATCATGAAGACTTTCCATCTCTTACAATGGAAATTTCATGTTCTAGTATCTAGACTAACTTATAATGTAAATTATTGAATCACTGATCTTAAGTCACACCTCACTCCAATTGAATCACTAGATAATGACAACAATCTTACCTTTAAGATTAGATTTTTCCTATGAAATCAGACAAACGTTTCCACGTACACAGATAAAGGAAAATGAAGTCCTTCCCTATAACATAAGAAACTATATCCATATAACTATAACTTGAAAATTTCTACTTTCCTTTCCATTGATTAGGTCAATCATGCCTCAGTCACATACAAACATACTAACACAAAAGAGTAGTGAAGCCCAAATTTACATTTCAAACATCTCCCAAGTCCTGAACAAGCCCTCACACTGATTCTTGTACCATTTTTTTCATTATAAAAATTCACACATGCATTGTCCTATCCATTTCTAAAAGAATGGTCATTTTCTTTGAAGTTTTTCCACAGAAAATAACTCTGTTGCATATTTTCAGTTACTTTGTCAATTTATATTGAATTCCACGAATTCCATTGTCCAAGCAATGTTCATCTCAAGTAGTATAGGACAACAACATGACTGCATATTGATTGCAACTAAGAAACAAATCCAACTCTACTTACATAGCATTGCACAATTTGCACTTTAGAATAGTGCACATCCATTAAAGCGCGAGTTCAATAGTAAGCATGACTCATCATGAAGACTTGCCATCTCTTACAATGGAAATTGCATGTTCTAGTATCTAGACTAACTTATAATGCAAATTATTGAATCACTGATCTTAAGTCACGCCTCACTCCAATTGAATCACTAGATAATGACAATAGTCTTACCTTTAAGATTTGATTTTTCCTATGAAATCAGACACATTTCCAGGTACACAGATAAAGGAAAATGAAGTCCTTCCCTATAACATAAGAAACTATATCCATATAACTGTAACTTGAAAATTTCCACTTTCCTTTCCATCGATTAGGTCAATCATGCCTCAATCACATATAGGCATACTAACACAAAAGAGCAGTGAAGCCCAAAATTTACATTTCAAACATCTCCCAAGTCCTGAACAAGCCCTCACACTGATTCTTGTACCATTTTTTTTATTATAAACATTCACACATGCATTGTCCTGATCCATTTCTAAAAGAATGGTCATTTTCTTTGAAGTTTTTCCACAGAAAATAACTCTGTTGCATATTCAATTACTTTGTCAATTTATATTGAATTCCACGAATGCCATTGTCCAAGGAATGTTTCATCTCAAGTAGTATAGGACAACAACATGACTGCATATTGATTGCAACTAAGAAACAAATCCAACTCTACTTACATAGCATTGCACAATTTGCATTTTAGAATAGTGCACATCCATTAAAGTGCAAGTTCAATAGTAAATATGACTCATCATGAAGACTTGCCATCTCTTACAATGGAAATTGCATGTTCTAGTATCTAGACTAACTAGATAGCTACCTTTGTTTTTAAAACTCTAGCTTTTCTAACTATTTAATGGACGGATCAAAAAGGTCTAAACTTATATCCAAAGGAATTCAGTTCATACATATTAATGCAAGGATATTATCAATATGAATAATTTTCTTCAAAACAACTAACAAGAAAAATTGGAAACATATTTGCATCCAATTTGCAAACCAATTCTATAGGTCCAAAAGTCCAAATTATTTTATTCAACATATATAATTTGTATCGTATATGAGCTCATCTGATGTTATCTCAACTAATACTGTATTTCATCTAAACAACCATGAGCCAAAGCAGTTAAATCCAAACTCTTCAAATTTAGATACCTAGTGCAAATTTTATCTTAACAGTCAGGGCTAGAAAAATCTCCCGATCACCCCAATTTATATTGTTTGAATAACATGTTGCATATGAGCAGCCATTCCTCGAAGTTTTTAAACCCAGTCCAGTCATTGCAGTTGATCGAGTTGATTGAGTCAATTCACTTTCACCAGGTTACCCCACATCTTATCAAGTACCAATAGCATAAACGCCCATTCCCGTGCAAGTAACGGTTCCAGGCGTGCCCCTCCTTGATCTATAGCCATAAGTAGGTTCACCCGCAACGGATCAAGATGGAAATTCAATTGAATTCGTTGATTCAGCAATTGAAGTTGATCCACCAGCGTAAGCAAATCAAGCAGCGAGGGTGTAAACTGCAGGGGCGCCAGCCCGAAGTCTTTAAACCCAGTCTCTGCAAATTTAGAAATAGATATTACATTTGATCTAAACAGTAGATAGTCAAGGATTGAAAAACCTCCCTATCACCCCAATTTCCTTTTTTTTTATGAGTACAGGTTTTAAGAAATGAATACCTTTATCGCCAATGTAGCCTCCTTGTCTTTTGCCCTTCTTGGTAGATCGTCCAACGCTGCAGAGAGATTCTATGTTGCGGTTGGTGAATCCCAATTCATTGTTAAATACAAGCAAAGTAGCAGAGGCACCCACACCAATGACATCTCAGGTTGTAGT
Organism: Pinus albicaulis; assembly: GCA_034641835.2. NCBI lineage: Eukaryota > Viridiplantae > Streptophyta > Pinopsida > Pinales > Pinaceae > Pinus > Pinus albicaulis. The sequence goes on from CM076584.1 coordinate 447,765,692, forward strand.
CGCGAAAGGGTTTAAAATGTGCATAAATTCTTTCTAATCGGTATCAATTCACTGGTTGGTGATAGTTATCCCACGGTTCTTACAAATCGCTAAAACGTGTTGGACAATTACCATTTCATTTAGCTTAGCATCAACTTTTGAATTCTGGGCATGGTAGACATGCTGCAAGATGGCATGTTTTCTGTAGGAATAGCTCATGAACAGAGGAGAATCAACAGAATTTTCAACATATTATCGCCCATGCCTTCAGCTTCGTCTTCCTCCGTAAAATCTTGAACATACAACCCCTTGAGTGCCTCATTGGGCTCGTCTAGAGAGTTTTTAAGTGATAGATTCCTTCTGTAAAATGAATTCCAAACGATTGGAGGCACCAGGAATCCAATTTCCTAAGTTCAACTGAAAATTCCATATGTAAAATGAAATCACCACGATTATGCACTGTGAATCCAATTTCTTGAGTTCAACCGAATCCAATTTCTTGAGTTCAATCAAGTGTATCGGATCAGACCTACTGCAACATGGACGCGCCCTTCCTCCTCCTTTCCTGGAAAAACCCTGCAACGAGGGAAATAGAGGGAGGGAAACGAAAAAATTTAATATTCGAAAAACATAAATCCCATGAATTTTACTAGTTGTACTCAAAAGCTAAGGAGAAGGGGTTTTGAGAGACATTAGTGAATACAAACCGTACAAGAATTGTTAACGAAGGAAAAGTTATTTCCTATTGACATTTTCATCATGGTGGTGTATAACTTTGTATTAAGTAATGGGTTATAATGGGGTTGGAAAATAGGATAGCTCAAAGGATTAAATGATCATGAAGGACACAAAAGCTAAAGAGCAAGTTGAATAAGTTTTGAGGAAGTAGAGATAACGAATGAGTGGTGGTTGAATTAGATGTGAGCAAATGAAGAAGGCAATGAGGAGTTCAAAATGAGATTAACGAGGAAGAGAGTAGTGAAGTCAGGATGAGAGAGTTGGAGAATTTCAATGGGAAAGGTGAGTTTGTGAGTGGATGGTTGTGAAACAAAGGGTTGATGATAAAATATAACTCAATAAAGAGTAGTAGTCAAGGCACCTCAATGAGGTCTAATGAACACACTGGAGTGGGGTTACGAGAGATATGTGATTACAAAGTAGCAGGTTGGACGCAATGTAGGATGAGATTGTGGATGAGAAAGAATCAAATGAACTAATGGGAAACCATATCCTAAGGCCAAAAGAGGATGAAAATGTAGTAGTGGGCATGGCATTAGACGATAGCAAAGTTGGCCTTGTACCAACCCTGCCCCTTATGCTTCTTAAACACAATTAGGTAGCACTACACTAGCGTGTTAATAATGGTTCAAGTCAACCTCGTAGTCAGCTTACTTATGGATGAACAATAACAATTAGAGGAAGTAGTCTTAATGTAAATTTATGTAGATGTTCTATGCTTGATGCAACTTTACTTTTATCAACAACAATCACATGAATTTACAAGTAAAATGCAGATAGAACATACCAGTGATGCTTTAGAAGACAAGTCAGAAACTGATAAAGGTGATAGTGCATTACGGCGGTCAACATGATGCTTCAACCAACAAAGACTTCACGGTCAGCCAACCCAGCATTTGTCACAACAGTCCTCAAAACAGTCACATGGTCAACTCAAAAGTCAACCTCAGAAAATTCAATCGTCGCTTGCAGGCTGGCAACGCAGTATAATCACACTGTGTAAGTAAAAAGTCAACTTTTGGTCAACCTTTGACGATTTCTCAGGCCAAAGAGTACGGGCTCTCTTAGATCGGTCTCCTCAAAATTCGCCAATTTAACCATGCATTGACCAAAGTCAACGCCGTCAAACTTCCTGCAAACCCTAGCCTGCATTTCTCGCTATAGTGAATTTCATCCTCTGTTTGCAACCGACCTTCTTGCCGTATGATTCGATCTTCTTCCCACGTGTGAGATGAACCTTGCCTCGATGCCTGGGATAAGGAGGAGATGAGTGATAAAAATGAGGGAAAATCCTCCAATGTTGACCCTATAAATACAAATCATGAGAGGTGTGTGACACATCTACTGGGGGTAAAAACCTTAAGGCCGACTTGCACTTAAATTTATTATAAATAATAAATTCAAAATAAATGTTCTGCTCATCAGATTAAAATCAATTTTAGATCGATTTTACACCCTTCTGAAAGAGGAATCCAATACAAATATTGGAATCTTCATCTGAGCATCACAAGATGGAGTTTGGACCTAGTTGTCCAAATTTAACACTCCCTCTCAACTAGGGAGAACTCCATCCACCAAAGGTAATTGAACATCGTAAGGGCCATGCACTGTACCGCAATGTCAATTTAACTTCTTTATTTCGGTAAATAAACAGTGGGTCAGTCACAAAAACATCATCCCTCGGCTGACAGATTCAGCCTAGAGGTCCAAAACCTCTATTAGACTCAAAGAGTCTCATCCCAACCCGAGGTTGGTTTACTTGACCCGAAGTCATTTGGAGGTCTGAAACCTCACTATACTTGATCCCAGATCAAGTGGTTGGACCGTGCCATCCTAGATAGAGAGTACGGAAATCTTTGATGCGTCCATCAGTCTTTGCTACTAGTCTCTAGCTTTTCCCACCTCATTGGCCAAATGAGAGGTACTTTCCATGAGCCCCGAACTCAATGGGTAGGATGCATACGGGGCACAGATAATGAGAGGTGAACCAACTCAAACATCATAACGATGGGGCAGAAGCACCACAAGGTTCGGCAAGCCTAGCCCCGTGAGTGCTTATAGCTCGGAGAAGCTATCCCCAAAGCCCCCTAGAGCTCCCAGAGCTCATCGTCCAACAGGACCCACATCATAGGGTCGTTCCACGATATCAAGACTCTCACGGAAGGTTAGGAACTTGACCTTCCCCAGGGGCTTTGTGAGAATATCCGCAACCTGCTCATTAGTTCCTATATGATCGAGCCTTACGGCGCCTCGTTGTACCATATCCCGGATATAGTGGTACCAGATACAATATGCTTGGATCGATCATGGAACACTGGATTCTCGGACAAGCGAATCCCACTCTGGTTATCACAGAGTATCATGGTGAGTATCCGCACATGTCGAAACGGCTACGCTTTCGCAACCAAGCGCAACAAGGGCCGCCCTTGCTACCACGTGTATTCTCGGCCGGCCTCGGTGGTGCCTCCAAAGCCACGGAAGGCCTTATTCGTGCAAGGCTTTTGCTTCTGCTCATCCAACGGCATCAAAGCAGAACCAAGATTGAAGCAGCATCCCGATGTGCTCTTACGATCCACCACACTGCCAGCCCAATCGGCATCAGTATATCCAAGGAGTGTCATGCTCTCGGCAGTGTATCTCAGCCCATGGTTTATCGTGCCTCGAAGGTATCTCAAAATATTCCTGGCACCAACCTAGTGAAAGTGATGAGGCTCAACCATCTGTTGACTCAAAGTGTTCACTGCAAAACATATATCTGAACAGATGTTCACTAAGAACATCAGGGCCCCTACGAGTTGACGATACTTAGTAGGATTTGCTAAGACACGCCCAACAACGCTGCCACTCAACTTCTTAATGTTGAGCTCCATCGGTGTCGACACGGACTTATAGTCCACCATACTAAATCTTTCCAGAAGCTTCACAATGTATTTTCCTTGAGAAAGGAAAATCTTGCCAGGTCTTTGCCAAACCTCTAGGCCTTGGAAATAGTGCATCAACCCTAGGTCCTTCATCTCGAACTCAGCAGCGAGCTCCCTCTTGCACTGATGAATGAGAGTGTCAGCACCTGTCAGGAAGAGGTCATCCACATACAACACCAGAATGAGAGGCTTCCCCCTTTCAACCTTGAAGTAAAGGTTCGGATCAACATTACTATGAGTGAAGCCCAGCTTCATCAGGTATCTATCTATCCTCTCGTACCAAGCTCTAGGAGCTTCCTTCAACCCATAGAGGGTTTTCTTCAACCTGCAGACATGGGTGTCCTGATCCTGGACGTCGAACCCCAGAGGTTGCTCCACATACACCTCTTCCTTTATCGCACCATGCAGAAATGCAGTCTTCACATCCATCTGATAAAGACTCCATCCTTGCGTAGCAGCAAGGGCTATGATAGATCGGATGGTGGTCACAAGTGCAAATATGTCATCATAGTATATGCCTCTTTTTTGTGAGAAGCCACAGGCAACGAATCTTGCCTTGAACTTTTCAACACTTTCATCAGATCCATGCCTGATCTTGTAGAGCCATTTCGAGGTGACAAATGCATTGTCCTCCGGTCTTGGAACCACATCCCAGACATCATTCTTCATTATGGACTCATACTCTTCGTGCATAGCATCCTTCCAGACTTGATGCGTTACGGCTTCCTCAAAATATCTAGGCTCAGATTGTTCAATAGTACTCATGGCTGCTAGATACCCTTGGTATCTACTCGGTTTCTTGCTTTCACGGAATGTCCCCCTTAGGGCCATATGTCCCTCAGCATCCTCAAGAGTGTCCTTGAGCCATGATGGTCTCTTTCCCAGTGAAGGAGGTGGATCAATCAGGTCCATCGGTCCTTCAATATCAGGCATCATCTCATCCTTTGGTTCCTCTTGATTTGCAGGCCTTGCTTCATGATCTTCCTCAGATCTCAGAAGATTGACTACTTTCTCCAATGAAGAATCTTCATCAAAGGTGACATCGTGGCATATCTCCACTTCCCTTTGATCAGGCACATAAAATCTATAGGCCTTCAAAGTTTCGTTGTAGCCCACAAACATTGTGGTCTCCCTCTTGATGCTTGCTCCTCTGCAAAAGTTCTTGAACTCGTTCGACTCATATTCAGTGCCATTATCGGTTTGTCAGATAGCATCTCATGTCATTGCTCCCAGTGGACTTCTTCCAACCTGGTAGAGTGTATCAATTCTAGACCCAAACGTGATAGCTTCCTTGAAGCTCTTCTTCCACATTCGCACCTTTCCATCAGTGAATGCCACATTGAAACCTTTGTCTTCCATGGCCGATATAGACACAAGGTTCTTCTTCAAATTAGGTACATAGAGTACATCCTGCAAGCGGAGGACTTGACCTTGAGACAAGTGGAGGGTCACAGTCCCTGTCCCTTTCATGGGATATGAGGCATTATCTCCAATGATAATTTCCAGATTAGTATCCTTCTCAACCATATCAGAGAGTGCTTCCTTGAACCCAGTGATGTGCCTTGAGGCACCACTATCTATCAACTAGACATCCATAGTGTCGGGTGGAGATGCAGCAGAGAGGGCAGATACAAGAATGAATTCATTTCTTTTATCAACAACATTTGATTCCTCATACCTGGAATTTCTTGACCTTTTGAAAGGTTGATCATTTCTGCCGAAGGGAGCCTTCCTCTTTCCCTTGAACCTGTTGTTCCTTTGATTGTCATCACCATCGGGAGAATCCTTCTTGAAAGGACATTCTCTAGCATAGTGACCTGGCCTATGGCAAGTGTAACACTTGCCCTTCTTTCCTTGTGCCCCTACTCTTCCTTTGATCTTTGGACCACCAAAGTTCTTCTTTCTAGAATGAGCAGTGTAGGCAACATTCCCTTCATTTTCATACTCCTTCATTCTTGTCTCTTCTTGAACGCATCTCGACAGTACCTCGTTAAAGTCGGGTATCACATTATTATTGAGAATGGTAGTGTTGAACACATGCCATTTGTATGGGAGCCCTCCAAGTGCGGTGAGTACCATCTCTCGATCAGCTATTGTCTCTCCAATATCTAGCAAATTGTTCTTGATCTCGTTCAGCTTCAGAAAGTATGATTGGATAGACTCATCCCTGCCTTTCTTCAGATTCTTTAATTGATTCTTGAAGAATAGCACCTAGTTTGCATTGTTTACTTTGAACATTTGTATCAGCTTATCATACATCTCTTTGGATGTGCCTAGCTCAGATATGTAGGCAACCAGACTTTTATGTATGGATTCCCTGATCATTAGCTTTGCTTTGAACTCCCCCTTCTTATACTTGGTTTTGGCAGCAGCAATAGCAGTGGATGGAGGTTCTTGTATCTTACCCAGTACATAGTCCATGAGATCATGGTCTTCTAATTTGAGATCTAATATCATCTTCCAAGCATGGAAGTCATCCCTTCCAGTCAGCGTGTCATCCTCCTTGAAGCCATAACTTGTGGAACCCATTTTTCTCTTTTTGTGATTGCTATAAGTTAGGGCTTGTCTTCACCTCACCTTTGATACCATGTAAATTTACGTAGATGTTCTATGCTTGATGCAACTTTACTTTTATCAACAACAATCACATGAATTTACAAGTAAAATGCAGATAGAACATACCAGTGATCCTTTAGAAGACAAGTCAAAAACAGATAAAGGTGATGGTGCATTACGGCGATCAACAGGATGCTTCAACCAACAAAGAATTCACGGTCAGCCAACCCAGCATGTGTCACAATAGTCCTCAAAACAGTCACACGGTCAACTCAGAAAAGTCAACACTGCCCAAAAAAGGCAACGCAGGGCAACAGCACTAAAAGTCAACGCATCTCAACTTCTGGTCAACCTTTGAATTCAATTTCTGTGCCAAAGAGTACGGCCTCCTTAGATCAAAGTCTCCTCCAAAATTCAGCCCAATCGGACCATGCGTTGACCAAAGTCAACACTGGTCAAACTTCCCCATAAACCCTAACCGCAGATTTCTGGCTGCAGTGAATTTCGTCCTTCTTGATGTGGTAAACTTCGACCTTCTTGCTGCGGTAAACTTCGATCTTCTTTCCCATGTGTGAGATGAACCTACTACTCAGATGCTCGTATGAGGAGGAGATGAGTGATGAGATGAGTGGAAAAATGCTCCAACATTGACCCTATAAATACCAATCATGAGAGGTGTGTGACACATCTGCTAGGGGTAAAAACCTTAAGGGCGACCTGCACTTAAATTTATTATAAATAATAAATTCAAAATAAATGTTCTGCTCAGATTAAAATCAATTTTAGATCGATTTTACACCTCTCTGAAAGAGGAATCCAATAAAAATATTGAAATCTTCATCTGAGCATCACAAGATGGAGTTTGGACCTAGTTGTCCAAATTTAACACTTAACAATAGTGCAAGTTTGAATATTAAGAGTAGCACACTTGGGGTTTTTAGTTATTTAGAGAAAAAAACAAGAGTTTCATGAATTTTAGTACCTATGATGCTTTGAATTATAACCTAGGAGCATGTAAGAGAAATAATATTAGAGTGATGTACTATTTAAAAAATTTAGTCATGTGTAAATGCTTTGGAAAAAAAACATAATGATCCACATACATTGATACAAATAAAACCTTAAAAATGTCACTTTTAAAATCTCTTATGAAGTTACTTAATGTCATTTGAGTAGATATCACAATTACTTATATAAGTAATGGTGCGATCATATTTTTCATTCTCTTAAAGGAACTATTTCTAGACATGCACCCCATCAAGCATAAATCATCCTAACATATACGTTTGAAGTAATATAAATCATCCTATGACTATCCTCAAATGAATTCTCACCCATAGCCTTAGTGATGGTGTAAGGCTCGTATCAAAATGGTATGAGCTTCTTCTGGGAGTTTGTCAATTGCTCTTTATGCAAGTGCAACCATAACTCGTCCCCAACCTAAAAATTATGTGGAACCGAATGGATTGTGTATCTACTTGTACTTGGAGTTGGAAACTTTCTATAAAATATCATGAACTCATTATTGAATTTGTTAGATACATTCCTCAAAATTCGTTGCATTGCTCACCTCGTTCCAAGTATGGGAGGTATCTTCATGTCTTATTCCATGAATACAGCTACGTCAATTTGTGTCAATTGTTGGGACACCAAGCACACCTGAAAAGGCTTGTGGGTAATAGAAATATGAAGAGCTATGTATAATTTCTGTTGAAAATAAGGAAGGCTTTCAACATGTGTATGTGGATCTTCACAATTGTATACTCTAAGGACATCTACAATGATCATATCGAGTACTTTTTATTTATCAATCTAGGGATGGAAGGCAATGGACTTGGTACAGCTTGATGTCCATCATGGAACAAAGGTTAAACCAGAAAATACTGAGGAACCTACTATCCCTATCAAGAAATATGGTCTTTGGCAACCCAAAATGAACCAAAATATGCTCCAAGAAGAGCTTATGAGTTGATTTTGTTTTGACAATCTTCTTATAGGGTGCCAAAATTCTCGTCCAAAGGAAGCGATCAACAACAACAAAAAACACATTTTCTACCATGCTTGGTTGAGGGAAAACATTATCTAGAGTAGGAAAATACCTACTGTTGAAAAATGCAGCAAGAAAATCTCAATTTGACTTTGCCTTGGTCAAATTGAGAAAAATCGGATTTCCACATCAATGGACAACTTGGAGGCATAACTAAGATGACATGGATCTTGTCACTAATTTAGCATAGTAAATTCGAGTTAGAAGAGTTGGAATTCAGTTAAGCATGTGTGATTACTAATTTGTAGCAATCAAGGTCAATTATTTCAAGTTGTTTTCAGTTAAACTAGTTTTAACTATTGGAGGAACTAGTGAAAGGCTAGCTGTGTAGTGGGACTTTAGTCTAACTTGGTGATCATCTAGATAACTGATCAATCATCCAGATAGAGGTTCCTGTAGGTCACAGAACATATGAATGGGACAGTCCAAATTTCCAGCACGACTCTTTTATAGATATCCGGTGCTCTGTTTTTCCCCTCTGTATCAGACTACAGATTATATTTCTCCATCCTTTTTTGAACAGTTTGTCAGATATTTGACTTTTTATGTAAATATTTAGGTCACCAAGGTCAGCTGTTGATTTTTATTTACTGCCAGATTAGACTTATTATGAATAGATCGGTATATATATCAGTTCTCATTCCAGGTTGCGCGGACAGAACGGTTTTGATGTTTGGTCTCAAAGTGGTTTTTGTCACTGACATATCACTTTGGAGGTTGTACTACTCATGGCTTTGGCCACTGAAAAATGGTTTTTTTGGTTTCACTAAACTAGAAATAGACCTAAAACGTCTAGATTCGCTATTTATAACCCCGATTAACGTAAACAAGATGGAATTTTGATGCGAACGATTAGCTTACTTGTGATATAAGCGATCGCCAAAGAAAAAACCCCGGACACCGCAAGAGAGACCTTGATCCTCGCTCTGTGTTTGTCCAGGGCCAAGTCCAGCAAAATTATCCTCACCCCACCAAGCAATAACATAAACCCTGATGATATCCATTCGATAATATATTGCCCGTTCACTCTTTCGGAGAGGAATACCACTGGTTTTATGTTCCTGTGACAGGATCCTGCGCGCTGCCAAAGCCTGGTGGATTGACGATGAAATCGTAGATGAAGCCGGAGACCACCAAGAAATAGGTGGCCAAGACGAGGGAGAAGACAGTCATGGCTGAGTGCATCGAAAAGGAGGGCACCTTCAGGTGCATGCGGGGTACTCTGAGAGCATTGTAACGAAGATTCGGGATGAGAAGCAAGGGATCCATTGAAGATGACGATGATAAGTCTTCGCTTGACGATTCCGAGCTCTGGTGATGAACATTCACAGATGACCAACCGAAGAAGTTTCGTTTTACCATTTATTGCCCCGACACCCTTAATAAATAAGAATTGTGGGACTTTACCGGAAGTTTCCCTGTAAAGAGCTAGCTTCAATGTGCGGTGGCGGAGAGAGCTCTTATGTGGGATGATACAACATATTAGCATTAGCAATCGTAGGAAGGTTATTGAGTTTACCCATCAGCAACCCTCATGAATCTATCTTCCCCTCCCTTTATTTTCCAGGTTACCCGATTCGACTGACTGACATCTAAATAGGGAAGCTCGTGCCAAAGCTGGCTCAACCTTGGATGAATAGCCAGTGTTTTTGGGTGCATTATAGTGACAGAACCCCTACGAGTAGTTGCCACACCAGTCTCTTGCAAGTAGAGGAACGTCTGTCGACATTTTTCCAGGGACGGGGTTTTGCTCACGGATGGAATTTAAATGACCGAATTGAGATGAAGATTTAAGCTTTTGCCTCAGAAATTTGTCTTTCCCTCGCTTACTTGGGTTTTTGATGTGACTCCGAGGTATTAGTTACCTAGCCTTTTAGGTTGGGTTAGCTCAAAATGATGTTCGCCAGATAATGAATCCATAAAACATATAGACAAAATTCATCATTTCATTAATGTAAAACTGAATTTAATTACATTTTTATTAAAATTTATGGAAGAAAACACATTTCATTATGGGAAACAAATATATCCTATATAAATTGAAAAAGTTCTATCTTGATAGAAGTATGAGATACTTTCTATTCATTTAGTAGGTTTTAGGTTATTTTTTATTTAATTGGGAGACTCTCAAAACTGATGTTTTGGTGAAAAGTTTATTGGAATTTTGTTCATATTATCACTTTCCACTAGAATTTTGGAGAAATCAATTGTCACCATGACTTTCACTTAATTTTAGATAAACTAATATCACTTTATTTCCACTAATATCATTGAGCATTGTTCATTTCAAATAAATGTTTTTGTATACCTAAATTAGCATCCAAGGGTTTAGTTTCCATGGTAGTGGTTCAAGCTTACATACATGTTAGCTAATTCTAATAATATTATCTTGTAACAAGTTTATAAATTGATTCAATTGATCTCAGTTTTATGTTAATAACTCAATCACCTAAATATTGGTGGTGAGATTGAAAATGGGGTTGTTCTATAATTTTCATGAAACATGAGCCTAATATATATTCCACGTGGCTTTATTTTAACCTTATCTTGATGGTTATTTGAACAAACTATTTTTTCAAAAAAAACCCACGTCTCCCTTTGGTGAACCCTATGAAAGTTGATGGTAAGGCCATAGATAGTATTTTTTGTATAATCACCAATGATGGGGGGTATACTTGTAAGCAGAGTATTAATATACTTGAGAGTTTAGAACTCATGGTGCTCCCACTGTAGATGAGTTAGAACCCTAAAACGTGTGTTCTAGTTTTTTCCCTAGCCAAATCTAGATGGCCCTAGGCAACGTCTTTATGTTGCTAGTGACCCTTGTTGGTATTATATGGAATACAATCTTGTTAGGAAAACATCTTCCATAGGCCATAGAGTTTCATTCTTCTTTGATTGTTGTTCATGTTGAAGTGTTTTGCTTTTTGTGAAAGAAATGCAATGAAATATTATTTTATGTTAAAGAGCCTTCATAAAATTTCTCGTGGTATGATAGCACACTAATTTGTATGAACCTACCCTTGTAGATTATAACACAAGTGCAAAGGATTTAGATAAAAGGGGGGTATTTATAGCAACTACTAGAATTATAGGGTGTTGCCCCTTGCAAAATGAGTAAGGAGCGCCTTGGCCCTTTCGCCACTTGTTCAAACTATTTTTAATGTGATGATAATAGGTCATGTCACATGGTCAATGGGAATATTTGTGAAAGGAAGGGATGCAAACACAACTAGCCTCCTTCTTTAGTGAATAGCAACAAATTCTTGAGTATTGTGTCGAGCTTTTTTTTTAGGCATTGAAGACTCCTAAGACATGATCCTTTGGTTACTATTGGAGTCTATTCGAAGGGGTAAGGCACATAATTGAGTTGGCATGTTAGTGTAAGACATAAATCCAATAGCTAGGTTCTAGGGTGTGCCAACGTATGCTAGGAAGTGTTAGGGAGACAAAAGGGAGAACTAGGTCAAATTAATGCATGGAAAAGAATGAATAACAGTTTGTGACAGGAAGTGTGAGTGAGTTCCAGGTGTGTTAAGGAGGGAGTGAAAAGGTAAGTTAGGCATTGTTAAGGCATGCTAGAGTCGAGGGAAACATGCCAAGATGTGTCAGGTGTCAGGGTGTGTCAATGCATGCCAGGGAGTGCTTGGGAGTGCTAGGGAAACACAAGGGAGCACTAGTTTGAAATGCATGGAAATGAATGAATAAGAATGTGTGTCAGGGAGTGTCAGTGAGTTCTAGGTGTGCTAAGGAGGGAGTGACAAGATATGCTAGGTAGTTCCAAGGAATGCTAGAGTTCCAGGGCAGCATGCCAAGATGTGCCAAGTTCCAGGGTGTGTCAATGCATGCTAGGGAGTGTTAGTGAGTGCCATGGAAACACAAAAGACAAATAGTTCAAAATGCATGGAAATGAACGAATAAGAGTGTGTGATTGGGAATATCTGTGAGTTGCAGGTGTGCTAAGGAAGGAGTGACAAGGTTATATGTTAGCTAGTGCTAAGGCATGCTCGAGTGCCAAGGTATGTCAGGGAGTGGTAGTGTGTGTTAGGGAGTGCTAAATGCCAAGGAATGCAGGGGATACTAACATGCGCCACATAGTGCCAAGAAATTTTAAGATTCACCATGTGATATGTCATGTAAATATGTAAATTGCGTTGCTAAGTTTTTTTACTACCACGGTTGAATGTGAGCCTTGCATTGGTAACTTTTTAAGTGGCATGAGTTGAGATTGGACATGAGTAGCATAGGATGACTTATAGGTAGTTCTTAAGTGAACAAGGCATATGTTGAATTTTCACGACACATGAGAATTTTGGTTTGTTCTTAGAATCTTTGATTCAAACACACTCAAGTGACACAACATATCTAATTTAATGCACAACAAAATATACACACATCAGGGAATCAACTAGTGCACAAGAAATTTTTTAACTCTTTTAAACCTTCTTCATTATATTACAAACTATAATACAACAGGCTAGAGCTCCTGTACCAGGGATCATGACCCTTTACAATCACATTGATACAAGGAATACAACTAGGGCTTGGTGTTAGTCCTTTGAAAACCAATCTATGAACAAGAAAACGTTTGACCTACTTGTTGATGGTGGCCACACACAACCCTTTCAGTCCAGGTGTCCTGAACACATATGGAAGGTCCTCTTGCCTCCCATTCTGAAACTCAATCTCCCTCTATCAATGAGCTCAACTCCTTTAGTTTACTGAACTCAGCTAAAAAAACTATGTCGTCTAGCTACCTCCTTTTTCCTTCAAGTTCAGCAACACTTAGGGTCTTTGATTAGTTGTTCACAACTCCGTTTGTGAACATCTCTTTGGTCTACCCACTTTTTCCATACAACTACTCCATGATGAAAAGTATAGGGTTATGGAGATTTCCCTTATTCTCACTAAATCAATCCTCTGCAATACATTGAACTAGGTATAGTTGGTTGGCCCACTTGACTGCTACTTTAGTCCTTCAAAGTTTGCACATCGTTATATGCAATACACCTGCCCTTCTACCAATATTGTTTTCCTTCACAAGTATAGAACTTAGGGCTCTTCTTTGACAGTCACCTAAAAACACTCCAACTATACTTAGACTTCCATCAATTTTCCCAACCACAATCAATACTTTTATTGGTCTAGGGCCCACAACACTACCCTCATCTAGGGCTCTTCAAATTTTCCACCTAACAATGATCTGATTCCTCCCAAAATCATTGTTCTTGTGTACCAATTTCTTTTTTGTCCAGTCTATGAATAGATCTGAACTACTCCTCTTATCTTCCTTCTAAAAATTTGTAGATGACTGAACTTGGGTCACAAATAATCCACTAATTATCCATTGAATAATTTTTATAGGTTGCATCATATCTCTGTCCAAAACTCGATGGACAGTTCACCGAAATAAACTCATCTTCATGTCAATCCATTCTTCATATGCCACATTTCTTCTGCTCAGGTTCCACCCTCCTTTGGATCTATTATCTCCACAAATAGTTCCGCAAACCATATTCCATATATGTGGTTTATATTGCAGAGATAAACCTCACTTTAAGGGTCACAACCCCTCTTCTTCTATGCAGATTTGTCACAGTCTTAAGGGCATACCTTATGGACTAAACATGCTAGGAAACCACCATAACTAGGGAATTATACTTTTTTTCTAATTGCTTTAGAACAGACACTATCCACCCAGGGAAAAAACAACAAATCTTTCCTCCTTAAGAGACTAGGCCTAGCTCATATGGATCCGTAGATTCCAGGCATTTATTTGACTGAATCTTGACTTGAACTTAAGTTCTCTATGACCCTCAAACTAGGGTTACCTCAATCAATATTATGCTTGCAGCTACTTCTGTTCTAGCCCTAAATTCCAGTGCATGCCCTCCTTCATTTGTGTTGGTATTTACCACAGACCTTGCGGCCTACTAACCACCACAGGATAGGGTATCAACCATCTCTGCTATTTTAGAATTTGATGTGGCCTTCACACAAAGAGACCATTGAAATAAGATGCCCATATTATCATGAGCATTTTAACTTTTTTTATGTCTATCTCTCTATTGTTTCTTGCCCCATTTGAAATGTCATCCTTATTTGCTATGTGTTTTCTTCAATATAGTGTGAATATTTTTTCCATCACACAACTTCTGTGGGGTTTGTCTACGCAAATAGCTTGTAAGGCCCATTAATCAAGGTATTTGATGAAATGAAATGATTATCGATGATCACCAACTAATGGTACCTGTAAAGATTTACTCTAACAATTCTACAATTTTCCTGTGCCAACAATTATACAACATTTTAACCTTATGAACTAGTCTCCTCTGTTCTCTTAGCTGATGCTATAAGCACTTATTGTTGTTTTCAAAGCTTTTACTCTCTAGTCCCATTGAGCTATTTCAGTTATTTGTGGACATTTATCTATTTTCATTTCATTTCTTCAATTTTTATGACTGTTATGCATTACCTTTGGCTAGTGCCTTCTTTCTTACCTATTATTTTTCTTCTTAAGCATTCCAGCCAGCTAGAGCAGCAGGAGCCACGCGGTCCAGCCAGAGCCCAGCAGAGGCAGCACAGAGGCAGCAAGAGCCACACAGGGCTGACGCAGGCCTAGTCAAGGCAGCGCAGGGGCAGTGTAAGCCCTTCAGGTGTGACGCAGGCCCTTACTGAGCAGCGTAGAGGTCAACGCAAGCTAGTCAAGCTGACGTAGAGGGATTCAGAGCAGCGTATTACTACCATTTTTATTTCTCTGTTGGGTGAACCAGTTTTGGTGCCCAGGATTGTTGTACTTAGAAACTGCATAATAATGAAAACCCTCCAGAGCTAGTTGCACCGGTTTTCCCGCATTGGGTTTTTTCTGGGGACAGTTGTCCAGAAAATCTGTGTGTCACTTTGTCTATGAGCATGTTATTCAATATTTGATCTGTATGTGTAGGTTGCTAGTTGTATTTACTATTTACTTCACTAATTTATTGAATATTTCATAAATTAACTTGTAACTTAATTCAAGTAGGAGAATTAAATCAAGATACTGTAGTAGGGTTTCATAGATTAAGAAATTTTCATATTCCCTAGGTCTAGCCCCATTAGGTCACCTAGGGAAAAAATTTCCCATGAATCTAGCTAGAGGAAAACTTCAATATCCTAGAGGCAGTTGTGTTGCTGGGTGCCCTCACTCTCCTCAGAACTTGGGCCAATTCCGATGGTGGAATATTCTGATACCTCAAGCCCTAGCTCTAGGATCAAGTTTTTCCTAGGTGTTCCCAAGGATAGAACCTAGTAGGATCAATTTGACCTATCGAAGTAAAAACTCATGTCTGATCCTTTCCCATCACCTTGTCCAGGATAGAAACATCATTGGTTGCTAAATTCCATCCCCGAACCTGGGTTGGGTCCACTTGGCCCCGTATGGTCCCATTTGGTGTCAAAGGCCTTTCATTAAGGACCATTTGGGAATCTAAGTTCCCAAAGGATTTTATGGATTTAGAACTTCCTTCATAAGTCTTATCTTCTCCCTCAACCCTTCAATCCCCCTCCTCTCTCCATAGAAGATAAATTCCCTTGCTTAAAAGGAAAGCAAGTCCCACTCTTTATTTTATCTTAGGGAAAGGGTTTTGAGGGTCACTTCCCACCTATTCATTGACTTATACTCTACAAGTGACTTCCTAAAATACTGGGACTCCACCCATTGGTGAAAGTCTGTGAAGAGCAAGGAGCCTTATCTGTGGTGACAATGGGCTAGGCCTCCATCGTTTCCCTTGTCCTAGTAGTTGCCCTCTTAGGAACCCCTTTTAGGTCCACGACAAGTTTGAGTGGTAACAAGTTGTTCACAATTCCATTTGTGAACAACTCTTTGGTATGCCCACTTTTTCCATACTACGGCTCCAAGATGAGAAGTCCAGGGCTATGGAGGTTGCCCTTCTTCTCACTGAATCAATCCTCTACAATATAGTGAACTAGGGCTAGTTGGTTGGCCCACTTGACTGTTACTTTAGTCCTTCAAAGTCTGCACATATTTAGGCCCTATATGCCTTCCCTTCTACCAATTTTTTTGTCCTTCACTAGAACAAGAGTCAGGGCTCTTCCTTGACAGTAACCTAACAACCCTCAAACTGTACTTGGACTACCATCAATCTGCCCAACCACAGTCAATTCTTTTTACTAATCTAGGGCCCACAATATTGTCTTCATATAGGGCTCTTCAAATCTGCCACCTAACAATGGTTTGAGTCCTCTCAAGATCATTGTTCTTGTGTATCGAAAATTTCATCTTTGTTTTCCAATCTATGAAAAAATATGAACTACTCCTCTTATTATACTTCTAACAATCTGTATATGACTGAACTAGGGTCACAAATCAGCCACTAACAATCCATTTACTAATTTTTTATAGGTTTCTTCAGATCTTTGTCTGAAACTCTATGGAAAGTCCACCAAAATCAACTCCTATGTAGGTAAATCCATTCTTCATATGGCACATTTCTTCTGCATGCTCAATCTTCTGCTCAGGTTCCACCCTCCTTTGGATCTGTTGTCTCCATACATACTGAATCTGCAAACCATCTTCCAAATTTGCGGTCTTTATTGCATAAATAAACCTCGCTCTAAGGGTCACAACCCATCTTCTTCTACGCAAATTTGTCACAGTCTTAAGGGCATACCTTAACTAAACATGCTAGGAAACTGTCCTAACTAGGGCATTATACTTATGTACTTCTAACTATTGTAGAACAAACCTTATCCACACATAAAAAAAACACGAATCTTGCCTCCATAAGAGACTCGACCTAGCTCATATGGATCCATAGATTCTGGGCATTTCTTTGACTGAATCTTGATATGAACTTCAGATCTCAATTTCGACCCTCAAACTAGGGTTAACTCAAACAATATTACACCTGTGTCGACTTCTGTTATGGCTTTAAATTATAGCGCAAGCCCTCCTCCATTTATGTTGGTCTTTATCACAGACCTTGCGGCCTACTAACCACCACAAGGTAAGATGGTATCAACCCTATCTTCTATTTCATGTAGAAAATCTAACCAACGAGATTCAATCTGATCTTGTAATGTACTAAAACAAGACACTGAATCCTTCCTACAATTTGTGGAAACAAAACATGATCGCATAATGACATATAAGTAAGAGAAACAAGTTATCAATCGCACAACAAAAGATGTATCTGGGGAAGCAACTGCTCAAAACCCTCTATCTCTATTTTGTATTAAGTCAAGGAATCATGAAACAATACAATGCTTAATCTCTCTTGAGATTCTCCAACACTTTGCCAATTGTCTCCTGCTGATCTAGGCAAAATCGGTCTAGTACTTAGCCAATTCTCAACCTTCCTTCAGCCTGCCTTGCTCACGTAATTCCTATGGAATTATCTCCATATTAATTATGAAAATCAACCTTCCTTGATTGCGTAATCCATCATGGCATCCCAATGACTTTATAATTTCACATGGGAAATTTTCTATAAATACAACTGATAGTTATGTTCATCTGAACTGTGTTACAATAAGGATCAAGGGTCTTTTTATTATTTAAATTAAGTTAAAACCCCAAACAACCAAAACCCTAACCCGAGGAGATGTAACACCAAGAGTTATGGGCCCCGTTGAGGTTAGTTGGGCAGCCACTTCCCGGGTCGTAACTTGGTCATATGATCTTCGTTTGACGCACATGATACCTTGTTAGAAATATCTCTCTAAGGACTACAACTACTAATGTGATTTCAAGGAAATCACCAAACCTTTCATGCCCAAAAAACGTTGTTTGGGGCCTCAAAACGGCTCCGGAAGTTCAGGACCTGAAAAACTGCAAAAATAGTAAATTGTGCTATAATTAAGGAAACTGGAAAACTGAAAGAGACAATGGCGAGGGCCCAAGTGGAATAGGTGGGTGGCCACCAATATCCACCTCGATCACCTTAAATCAAATTTCTTGAGCTAACTCATTCATCATGACTTAGTTAACTGACACAAGTTGTTATGAGATGAAATTACAATTTATTGTCCAATTTATTTAAGGGAAAAATAAATTAGATGCCTCACATTCCTCACTCCTAGTACATCAAAATTCCTCACCAGTGTGGATGCATTTTTTTGTCCTTTCTAGTTTCCAATTTCACTGTTTCTTGTTGCAAATTTCAACACTCCCTCTCAACAAGAAAGGAATTCAATCTATCCCCATCCGGTACCTTTGGAATGTTCTGCATGCTACACTTCTCTAGTGTTGTTTGCACCTACAAATCTTGAAACTGAATAGCCTCCAAACAACTAAATCACTATAATGCATCTGTCATTAAAGTCTTCTGACTACTACTAGCTACTGCACCTGTCTAGTACTGGATTCTCTACGCTGCTGTTGACATCGGCATCCGTGCCCTTTGAACTGTTGCTAACTTTGATTTGTGCTCCAGTATTTGACATCGGTCACTCTGATTTTCATCTTGCTGACATCTGACTACATCAATCTAACTGATCCTTCCTACTACTGTTGTACTGTGGGCTCCTCGTAGCCAAGTTCGATCCATGAGACATGCTATCTCAATGGACCTTGCCCAAATTTCTTAACTTGGAATTATGTCTACACATCACCCCACCTTACACCTCAAGGTATGGTTGCTCCCTCTTCCCATCTGGCTCGAAATTTCCCCCTCATGGAGGTCTCTGCTTGAGTGGAGTACGCTTCCACTCAGTCTCCTCTCTGCTTCTCCAATTGTGGCAGCTACTCCACAACCTTTTGAGACTGCTTCTCATGAGGATGCATGTTGAGAGGTAATTTATGCTCCCTCTAAACCACCAAGTCTCTAACTTCTGCCTTTCTCCTCAAAGCTTTGCATGCATATGGTACCTCAAGTGCATATAGGTTCTTGACTCACACACATTGTAATTGTCTCGACATTACAAAAAGTTTCTAAAAAATAGTTGATTTTAAATCGATGATATCTCCCTCATCTGAGCTCCAATTTTATTTATTTATTTATTTATTTTCATTATTTGGGTATATTTTCACAAGGAATCCAAATATTCTACTTGTTTTTGAAAATTTTACACCAAAATCTTCAAATATTCTCTGCAAACTCGCCACCCAAAAAATTCCTGCTCTGATACCATGTAGAAAATCTAACCAACGAGATTCATTCTGATCTTGTAATCTACTAAAACAAGATACTGAATCCTTCCTACAATTTGCGGAAACAAAACATGATCGCACAATCACATATAAGCAAGAGAAATAAATTATCAATCGCATAGCAACATGATGTATTTGGGGAAAGCAACTACTCAAAACCCCTCTATCTCTATTGTGTATTAATTCAAGGAATCATGAAACAATACAATGCTTAATCTCTCATGAGATTCTCCAGCATTCTATTAATTGTCTCTCGTTGATCTAGGCAAACTCAATCTAGTAGCCAATTCTCATCCTTACTTCAACCTGCCTTGCTCATGCAATTCCTAGGGAATTAACTCCTTATTAATTAGGAAAATCAGTCTTCCTTGATTGCGCAATCCATCATGGCATCCCAATGACTTTATAATTGCACATGGGAAATTTTCTCTGAATACAAATGATAGTTATGTTCCCTTTAACCTTTGTCTCAACTAGGTATTCCTCGAAACTGACATGCATGCAACTGTTAATAGAGAATTATCAGTTATCTGATTGATCACTCATTTTGAATTTCTAATTTAATTCACTGGACCTCTCACTAGCTCATCACTCAGTTAGAACTAGTTAAACTGATTTTAACTCATTTAATTGAGTTAATTACACTTGCACCCCACTAATGCATCAACTTCAACTAGACCCCAAAAATATTAGAATCCCTCTAGATGCTTCATCTTAGACCCTCAACTCGAATTTCTTGAGCTAACTCGGTCATCATGACTTAATTAATTGACACAAGTTGTTATGAGATGAAATTAAAATTTATTGTCCAATTTATTTAAGGGAAAAATAATTTAGACGCCCCACATTCCTCACTCCTAGTGCATCAAAATTCCTCACCAACGTGGGTGCAATTTTTTTTTGTCCTTTCTGGTTTCCAATCTCACAGTATCTTATTGCAAATTTCAACATTTCAGAATTTGATGCGGCCTTCATACAAAGACACCATTGAAATCACATGCCCAGATTCTCATGAGAAACCTACCTTAAGCTTGATATGCCAGAAGAGAAGCAACAATATGCCATCCTACTTCCTAGCACAAACCAACCATTAAGGTATGCAACATTCTTCTGAACCCTCACATGATGATCTTGCTCTTGGAGGATGATCATGACCTCCCTTTAGCAACCCTTACTCGACCCTCGTACTGATCGACCTACTTTAGGACTACATCTCTCTTCACCCCCTTGACGTGCCAGATAGTGGGAATACATGTCAAACATGCTAAGATGTGCCAAGTGATAAGGCATGCCAAGATGTGCAAGGGTGTGTCAATGCATGTCAGGGACTATCAAGACAACAAAATGGGGAAAAAAGTTAAACTACAAGGAAATGAACACATAAGAGGTTTAATAAGGCATCAATTTACCTTTTCCAAGAGGGGCATGCTAGGCCCACCAACACTAAGCGGCAATAGGTGCCAAGTGCGAAGTCTTAGTGCATTCTAAGTGCCAAGTATTCCTTTTTTGCTTCTCATCTACTTTCCAACAATTGATCATGACAAATAAATTTAATATTAAACCATGCCAAATCACACCAAGGCATCTCAACGTATTCCATACATGCTAAGACTTTCCAAGCGCCAACACGTGCCAAGCACCAATATGCGTCAGGGACTAATGTTATCCATGTTATGAAATGGAAGTGAATGTTGAAGAGTGCTAAGGTGTGCTAGAGAGTGGTAATGCATGTTGATGAGTGTTAAGGAGTACTAGGAAAAAACATTAAGGGAGCACTAGGTAAAAATTCATGGAAGTTAATGAATATGAGGAACGTGTACTATCAGAGACTAGTGTTAATGAGTGTTAGTTGTCATGCCAAGGAGAGAGTGACAAGGTATGCTAAGCATTGGTAAGGCATGCTAGGGAATATCAAGGCATGTCAAGAAATCCCAAAGTGTGCTTGGGAGTTCCAGGGTGTGCTAATTATATCATGTGCCAATTAATAGTGCTAAGATATGCCAATACATGCTAGGTGCTAAGGATGTGGCCTGGGTGCTAGGGTATGTCAATATGTGTCAAGGAAAAAAAAGGAAGAACCAATAAGAGGGTTAATAAGTCAGGAATTTATCTTTTTGAAAAGGGGCATGCTAGGCACACTAATAATAGGTCCCAATACATGCCATGTGGTATTGTGTGCCAAGTGCTAATTTATGTCAATGCATTCAACCAAGGTGTTCTAGGGCATGCTAGGGACTATATGCAGCATGCCAACACATGCTAGGAGAGTTCCATGTTGTGCTAGTGCATGCCACCATGTGCTTGGGCGCCAGTGTCATCACAAGATGTTCTAGGTACAAAGATGTTCCAAGACATGTGGGGTGCTAAGAAATGTTAGTGTGTGCCAAAGCATTAATTTATGGTGTGCCCAAATTGTTGAGGATTATTAGGTCTTTCTCATTAATAGAATTGTTAGAGCTTGATTATGTATTAAATAATATATTTCCTACACACAATAGTGGAACTTTATCTAAATGGAATTTTATAGATAATAAACTTAATAGATATGAATCATGTGTTGACTCATAGGAAATCTCTATTCGACTAGTCATTACTTGAGGGAAATGATACACACTAATTATTTCTTAAAAAATTGACTGACCCTAACCACTATGGCCTTGGAAATATTATAAAAAATACTCCACAATAATGGTATTAAATCGTTATCTTTTGACAGAAAATATATTAACAGGCACATAGCATCATCAAAAACTCATTAGAATGATCAATGACGACGAACATTTTTTGACCGTCACCAAAAGTAACAAAAAGAGTATTGGTGAGGGTCATTAAAAGTTCGTCACTAGAAGTGTCACCAAAGAGATAATTAGTGATGGGCCTTTAACGACCCTCACCAAAAGTGCCAATGAAAATGTCTTTGGTGACGGACCATAAAGGACCATCACTATATACACTTACAGTGATGGTTTTTTAATGATCAATGATGACGGACATTTTTTGACCGTCACCAAAAGTAACAAAAAGAGCATTGGGAGAGTCATTAAAAGTTTGTCACTAGAAGTGTCGCCAAAGAGAGAATTAGTGATGGGCCTTTAACGACCCTCACCAAAAGTGTCATTGAAAATGTCTTTGGTGACGGACCATAAAGGACCATCACTATATACACTTACAGTGACGGTTTTTTAAGGACCGTCACCATATGTGACATTGGTGACGGACCTTAAAGGTCCGTCACAAGCATGACCCTCACCAATGTGTTTTTTTATTGTAGTGAATGTAGATAATGAGTACAAAATGAAAATGAGTTTCATCCAAAGGGTCATATTTATTCATAACGAATTCATAGAAAAATGTGGTGGGGATAAGGCACAAGTTAGTCTTACATTTCGGAAGGATTGTTTAATGGAAACAGGTTATCAAATTGATGAAAAAATCAAATCAAAAGATGGAAACATGCATTCAAATATATTCAGAAGCATGGATAACATTTTTCAGTTGGCATTTAGAACTAGGGAGATATGGGATTTGATTAATGATATTTTTGGGCAGTGGGAGAATATTTCCATAAAAAATCATAAGGTTAAAAAGAGTAAACCCATAATATGTACCAACAGTAAGACATGTCCTGAAATGAAACAACTTCTAGAGGATATGAATATCACACCTTGGAGAACAATGCAAGGAGTGAAGGATGAGAAACTAGCTAAATCAGTACTATCCCGTGTGAAGTCAGGTGAATTATCAATGGATTAAATTTGCGCAGAATTTCAAAAGTAAGTTTCTTGAACTATTTCTTATTTTCCTTTCATTATAATTTTCTTTTAAATAAAACATAATGTTGTGAGAATTTTTTATACATATCACTATATTAATAGTTTTAACTTTATTTATTCAATCGGAAGATTTTAATGAAAATACAAGAACATATAGTTAAAATGTTGAATGAAGACAGTTGGGATAATGTTGTGCACCACTACCCAGAATCAAGTTCTACAGCAACAATTAAGATTTTTGTATTTCATTCAATAAGGTATGTTGATTTATACATTCATTTTATTCATATTTAAACTATTTTTATTTTATTACTTATACATATCTATTTTTTTTATCATTAAAGATGTCGAATAAGGATAGAAATGGAGTACAAATACTTTCAAAAGCTTTATTGAAAATATTAAGTTGGAAAAGATGAGAATTTTTTTTTTTATGAATTTTGAACTTGATCCTAGTCTTAATTATTTCATTTGGAATAAGCTCGACAGTATCCAACATCAAATAATACAAGGTGACTGTGAAGACATTGCAAAACTAATACCTAAAAGGGAGTATTCCCTAGTTATTGCAGATATTTCTCATAGTTTCAATTTCCTACACATTGAATATGATAGTGAACCATATACTTATCAAGATTTTAGTAAAGTGGTTACGGGTTTTCAAGAAGTGACAACATCGCCACTTTGGAGATTTGTGACATTTCATTCAAACACACAGTTTGCAATGTTATTAAAAATCTTTAAGGGAAATTGAAATTGTATGTTCCATTATTGTTAAATTTTTTTATTTATGTACAATTTAATTGAACTTTTACTATGTTATGTTACAAGAATAAGTCAAATACTGTTTCTTCTGAAGATCGGTCTATTATAAATGATTGTGATTTCATCCATGTTGAATTTTGGACAAAAGAGGATAGCTATAAGTGTACTCTTATGAATCGAGTAGATGGGAAGAGTCATAGCCAAGTATTGGTTCATGATGAAATTGTAAGAAAACTAAAATATGAGGATAAAGATGCAAAAGGAGATACAGTTAACATTTATCAGAAACCACAAGCATTGATTAACTATCTTATAGATCTATGTTCAAATGAAGGAGATTGGGTTTTGGATCTATTCTTAGGTTCATGTAAGTTTTATTATACAAATTTGAATTTAAATATTTTATTTTTTTATTTTTTATGTGTTTATACTAATTTTTTTATTTATTTCTTTTGTGCTTTATGATTAGGTACAACACTAGCATGTTTCTTACAAAAAGGAAGAAACTTAATTTCCATTGAGAAAGACCTAGTGCAATGCAAATTTATTCAACAAAGAATTAACGCTCTTCAATTTCTTCTAGATACGAAGCAAGAAGTTGGTTTGAGGAAAGGGGATTTTCATGAATCATGTGTGGCAAAAAAATCAAAGGAACCTCAACCACCATTATATGGAATGATTGGAAAAAGACACTTTGGAAGATTTGAAGACATGAAATATCCATTAGAAGATGACAATGAACAAAATGAAGCAGAAAATGTTGCAGAAGAAGACATTAATGATGTTCTAGAAGATGTTGAACATGGATTAGTTGATATTCTTGATGATCTTTAAGTTATGCTTGCAAATAAAGCTCAGTTTTGAGACCTATTAAACAATTTTATTTTTAATTTTTACACTTTGATATTCTATGTGAAGAATCCTTATTTTTTGCAAAAAAAAACCGTGATTGCTATTATTTTTTGACATAAAATTCAATAAAAAATCTATTTTCTTAAGTTTTTTTGTTAATACTTTCCCAAAAAAATAGTTTATTTAACATGTTTCTTTTAACAAAAAGTCTCTAAAAGTGTATTTTTGCATTCTATTATATTGAAAATGTGTATTTTGTAGTCATATGGTTTAAAATATTGGTTTTTTAGCAACAATTATTTGATGTGAATTGAAATATTAATTAACAATACATAAACATATAGAAAATATAAACTTTATAATATTGACCCTTTTTTAAATTTTTTTATCTATGTGAAAAAATGAAGATTTCATTACAAATTTTTATTTAAAAAAAAATTAAAACGCAAGTACATAAATGCACTTAAAAATAAACATCTCAGGGAAGAAGAAGACATTATAAAATGTATAGTGTCAAAATCAATCCTCTAAAAAAAGGTGGGTGATGATACACCACCACTATTCAAAATCGACATAAAAATAATCACATAAAAAAGAAAAAAAATTAAAGTGCCAAAAACATGCTAAAAGAAGGGTGATTCTGCATCACCACTTTTCAAAATCGGTTGTTTTTCTTGCTACCTCAAAAAAGTAGGTACTAGTTCAGTTACCTATTTGATCAGTAACTATGTTTTAGCTTATTAGCAGTAATAGGTTGTAGTTTAATGGCCCTTCTGATCCCCTGCATTTCCTATCTTATACCTTCGTCGGTGAGGAAACTAATGGTCTTATCTTTGCAATTTACTAGGGACCAATGTCCCTCCAAAAAATCCATTCCTATGAGTATATCATAGGATCCCAAAGGTAATATATTCAAGTTTAATTTGATCCTTTTCCCTCCTACATCAATAGGACAATCTTGCACCTTGGCAGTCACCTTCCGTTTTGCTCCAGTGGCTAACTGAACTAACCACAAATTTTTAAACTTAACATTTTGTAAATGACAAAATTCAACTATCCTAGGACTAACATAACTTAAAATTGCACCTAGGTTTTGCTAAAATAGATACAGAATGATTATCCAAAGTACCTTCAAATTCCACCATGGAAGGTTGATATTCATCGTGATGGTTTTCCAAAGTACCATTAATTCTCGCCATACTTCTATCTACATCCCCCACTGTAGAAGTTTCCTAATCATTTTTAATTGGTTCATTCCTAGCACGGTGGGGAAAATTCTTGTAATAATGGGGCTCCCCACAACCCCAACACTGCAATGGCGGCTTCTAGGGTTGACCAACATCAGGTTTATTGGATGCTTCAGCTTGTCGGTTCTCATTCAATGTCCTAGGCTTTGACTGGTTCCATCCCATAAATCCATTTCATTGCTTCTAATGCACAATATTGACCCCTGATGATCTAATAGTCTTATTATTTTGGAAATTATTTTGCCCCTTTTTTTTTGTGCGGACCCTTATTCCCTTCCTTTCTACTTCATTTTCTAATAGAAAATTTGGGATTTTTGAATAGCTTAATCCATGGTTCTTGGGTTGTCAAACTCCAACCTCTCCTTCATGAATACTGGTAAACTGCTAATAAATTGTTGTACCTTAGCCTTTTCCTTTCAAATATAAGTTACATACCTTAAGTGAGAAGTAAATATGGCTATAAATTCATCCATCATCTGTTGCCCCAATCGTAAATCGTGGAATTATTTAATTTTTCATCATAAAATCATTCTATTAAGTATTTTTCTTTGAAATGATTCTTAAAATGTTCCCATGTTAGCTCTAGCTCCTGTTCGTTAATACCTCATACTGTTTAATCTCCTCCCGCCATAAAGTGGATTTCCCCTGCAACTCGTAGATGGCTATTCTAGCTTTCAAATTATCATCGTAATCATAGATCTGAAAATATTTGTTCATATTAATTACCGAGGCCTTTGCTTCCTCCTCTACTTCCACATCAAACACTGGAGGTTTAATATTTTTAAATTCTCCTTACAACTCAAACTTTTGTCTTTTTGTTCCCCTACCACCCAAGACATTTTCAGATTCCTCCTCATGGTTAATTCTTCCTCCTTCGACTTCTGTGTTACCTTCTCTCAATCACTGTGTCATGGCTCTATTTTCATAACTTTGAATGGGGTTGGGATTTATTTAATTCTTCCTATCAAAGAGACTTTTCATAATTATCTCTTGCTCCAACTTTAATATTTCATTATCGACTCGTACGTTTTTCATTTCGACTCGTATTTGTTGTACAGTTTCTAGAAACAACGCATTGGTATTCTGAGGTCCATGTTCCAACTAAACCCACATTTCTTGGTTTTCCTCAATGTAAGGGGGTCTTCCAGATGGAATACTTCCATATCCTCTTCTCATTTTTCTTCTGCTCCTTTTATCTTCTCTATGTGCAGAATAATGGTTTTGTTATTGCATAATTTCCCAAACTAGCCACAGTGTTGTACTTGGGCTATGATACCAATTGTAACATGCAAGGACTTCACATACTATCACACACCCACACACACACACACACACACACACATATAACTTTTGTAACACCCTTAGGTTCCTATTAAGCATTTATATGATCTGTGTATGGAGATTTTCGGTGTTATTGCACATTTTGCAAATGTAGAATTGTTTGAAAATTATGGTACTTATCATTATTAAGGTTTGGCTCGTGCTAACCTAACCTAAAGTTTAAAATTGTAATAATTTCATGCCTTATGCAATATCCCATTCCCTAAGGTTATTTGGAAGGTTTTTGAGCTTGTCTTGTAGATTCGTACTTTAGGAGAGTTGTCCTCATCTGGACCGTTGTTTTTCATCACTTGATCTAACATTGTGTAGACTACCTAAGGTGGTTAGGGAACCTACCCAACTCAATACCTGCTCCGGCTCATATTCGGTCATGCTCTGTTCTGTTGAACTTGTCTCCAACTCATCCAGGGATTACGGTTTCCCTTCCTCTCTCTGGTACACCATCCACTCCCTATTTGCTTCAGGTCTTTTAGTTAGTTTTCCAGGTGAGGTTAATTGTCTTACAGCCTAGTTTCTTCTTTCTACACGGTTCTCTGCAAGAGTTTGGGTTCAACGACGACTATGGATTTCTGTTTCGGTGAAAATAGATTCTCAGCACCATAGAAATTTTGAACCACTTCATACCCTTTCATAATTATGCAACAAATGTTTCTTTTCCTCTCTCTTTTTGTTGCAAGTTTGTTTAGGGTTAGAATTTTTCTCTATAGATGTGCATATGAACCTTACCTAGGTAAGCTGAAGGTAAAACCCCTCCTTTTGTTTGAAGCTTTCAGTTCTATTTGTCTTAAGATATGATTTTTTTAGTTTCAGTTGCTCTCAGGCTGACCTTTCCTCATGGTTTTTCGTAGGTATTCAAGGGCTCTTATTCGGCTACCTAATTTCTTTTCATTTCACTAGCTAAGGTCCGTTGTGCTCTTAACTATATTTTTCATTTCCTCTAGGTGCAACTTTTATACTCTGTTATAGGAATTTTCCCCTTACTATACTATCGACCCAAAGTATTTAGTCATTTGTGTTGACACCTCCCCCTTCCCTGGTAAACACCTTCCCTAAAAAAACCTCCCTCAGATAATACCTCCATTTTTCCCGAATTTTTTTTTTTTTACAATTTTTTTTTTTTGCAAAATTTAAACCAGAATTGAGTTTTTATAGTGACAACAAAGAATTTTTTTCTTCAAAAGTATGCATTTTCTCATATATATCGTAGGATTTGTTCTCTTCGACAAGGATAACTATCCTGAATGGTCTTGGAAAATCAAGCACACTCTCATTTTTAATGAGTTGTGGAGAGGGATTTGTGAAGGAGAAGGAGACCTTCCACCAGCAAAGCCCAATTCAGACAAGGAGATCACCATTTGGGAAAACAAGAATTGTAAGGCCTATGCCTTGATTGCAGCTTCCGTAAATGAAGAGGTGAGTCACCACATTACACCAATTTCAAATGCCTATGAAGCCTTGATAAAGCTAAAAGAACTCTATGACTCACATTCAGAACTTTAAATTGTTCAATTAATGATTAAGTGAAAGAGCAGAAGTGTCCTCAGACACAAAATTTTTATTGATCAAGCAAAAAATTACAGGGCAAATTGCAGGAGTTTACATACGTAAACTCACACACTCATTCTCTCATTACACATTCAAAGAAAATAGGAAAACTAACCTATTTATAAGCTCTATGGATCACTTGGAAATTAAACAAGTGTCCATTTACAATAAATGAGCTTTTAACAAAACTACTAACTTTACTCCTAATTTAGAGCCTAAGAAACGACTCTTTTCTAGAGTCCTAATTTTTATTAACAAATTTCTAATTCTAAATATCTCACAAATATTCTAGAATAATAATTATTAATTTAATATCTTAAATTAATAATTATTTTATTAAAACATTATAACCTATGATAAAAATTATTTTTGGATCATCTAACATTCCCCCCTATGATCCAAAGATACATTACAACAGATACCAAGTTCATCCCTGAACTTAGTAAACTTTATTCTGCCAAGAGGTTTTGTGAAAATGTCGGAGGTCTGATCTTCTGAAGGGAAAATGTCGGAGGTCTGATCTTCTGAAGGGTCTGAGGCTTGATGATGTCCTTTGCAATGAGAGATCTGATATGATGATACTTGGTGTCCACATGCTTTGTCTTTGAATGAAAAACTGGATTCTTGGCAAGATTTATTGCTGATTGATTGTCGATGAATAATGAAGTAGCTTCTGCTGGAGGAATCCCCAAGTCCTGTAAAACTCTACGTAACCAAACAATCTCACATGCTGCTTCCCATGCTGAAATGTACTCTGCTTCTGCTGAAGAAGTGGCCACTGTACTTTTCTTCTTGCAACTCCAGGAAACTGCAGCTGGCCCCATGTTCATTAAGTAACCTGAGGTGGATGCCCTGTCATCAATACTGCCTGCAAAGTCAGCATTTGAAAATCCACCGAGTACAAAATTTTTAGTCTTTTTGTAAAGAAGACCAAAATCTTTTGTTCCTTGGATATATCGAAGAACTCTTTTGGCTGCATTCCAGTGGATGTCTAATGGTTCCTGCATAAAACGTGAAAGAACACTGACTGCATAAGATAGATCAGGACGAGTGGTGGTCAAATAAATCAAGCTGCCAATCAACTGTCTTGAATTCGTGCTGTCCACTCTTCCCCCCCCTTCAAATTTTGAAATTTTTAAGTTTTGTTCCATAGGGGTAAGGACAGGCTTACAATCCTGCATTCCAAATCGCTGAAGAATTTCTGCTGCATATTTTCTCTGGGAAATGAAGATCTAATGTGGACGTTGGCTTACTTCAACTCCAAGATAGTAGTGAAGTAGTCCCAAATCTGTCATCTTGAAACCTGCATGCAACTCCTTTTTGACCTGTTCTAAGTGATCATCATTATTGCCTGTAATGATCAAATCATCAACATACATAATGAGAATGACCATATATTTTCCCTATTGGCGCACATACAAAGTATCATCAGATTCACTGCGATGAAAACCAACTTTGCGAAGGTATTCATCCATTTTGGCATACCAGGCGCGGGGAGCTTGTTTTAATCCATATAAAGCCTTGATTAATTTGTAGACTTTATGTTCTTGCCCTTTAACTTCAAACCCTAGTGGTTGTGTCATGTATACATCTTCCCGTAAGTCCCCGTTGAGAAAAGCACTTTTTACATCCATTTGATGAACTTTCCACCCTTTCTGAGCTGCTAAGGCAAGTGTGAGGCAGATGGTGTTCCATTTGGTTGTGGGAGCAAAGGTCTCCTCATAATCGATTCCTTCCTGCTGCGCAAATCCTTTAGCAACAAGACGTGCTTTATACTTGTCAATATCACCATTTTGTTTGTACTTAATTCGATAAACCCATTTGCATCCAATAGGTTTAACATGCTGAGGACAATCAACAAGTTGCCAAGTGTTGTTGTCTTGAACTGCCTGATATTAATCAACCATTGCTTGTTGCCATGATTTATGTTTTACTGCCTCTTGAAAAGAAGAAGGTTCATTAAAATCATTTGCTATCAAAGCAAAATTTCCTTCATTTCGTTTTGATCCCCTTGTTCCTATTTTGTTTTGTTCATTAGGCCTTACATCTTTCAAGAGTTGAACTGCCCATTTTGGAAGTTGTTGCTCACTTGTTTGAGGTTCTGAGAAGTCTCCGTCATTGTAGAGGGGATTAATGTAAACTGATGTTGGTCGTTCAGGTGGTGAATCTGGAGAATCACTGTTAGAAGAACTGCTGCTGGTTGGAGACGTTGATGAACTGCTAGAAGACCCAGATGGTTTTGGTGAAGTAGATGGACTGGATGACTCATTTTCAGAGGAAGGAAAATCAAGTTCATACCAATTTGGTGAAGTTGGTTGACTTTCATATTTCCTTTCCTTTTACTGCCCTTGGTTTCTAACTTGTGAAGAAGATTTTTGATTTCTTCAGCACTCTTATCTCTGTTTCATCAAAAATGACATCCCTGCTCACAATAAATTTTCCACTGGTCAAAAGACGATAACCTTTCTTTTCATTTGAATAACCAATCATGGTGCACTTCAAACTTCTTGAATCAAGCTTAGTTCTCTTTTCTTTGGGAACTAAGGCATAACAGATGGATCCAAAAACTAGAAGATGTTTAACTTTAGGCTTGAAGCCAAACCAAGCTTCATAAGGGGTGATTCCTTCTAATGAAGCAGTTGGAGATCTATTTCTGAGATAGACAACTGTATGGATTGCTTCTGCCCAATATGTTGGACTTAACCCTTTAATGAAAGTTAACATGGATCTCGCCATGCCTAACAATGTGCGATTCATCCTCTCTACGACTCCATTTTGCTGTGGAGTGTAAACATTTGTAAGATGCCTTCTGATGCCATTTTCACTACAATAAGTTTTGAATTCATTTGAGTTGAATTCTCCCCCATTATCTGTCCTGAGAGTACCTATCTTTTCTTTGGTTTCATTTTCAACAAATTGTCGAAAAATTTTAAATTTCTCAAATGCTTCTGACTTGTTTTTCAAGAAGTAAACCCAAGTCATTCTACTGAAGTCATCAATAAATAGCAAGAAATATTTGCAACCACCTAATGAACTTTGTAGTGGACCACACACATCACTGTGAACTAGTTGCAGCAGCCTGTTTGCGCACCATGTACTTGTTGGAAAACTTTCTCGACTTTGTTTGCCATAAATGCAGACTTCACACTTAGCATTTTCTTTGTTGAAAGTCAGAATTCCTTTAACCATCCCTTGTTTCTGCAATTGAGAAAGACTGTCAAAATTCAAATTTCCATATCTTACATGCCATAGTCTTATAGGTGAAATTCCTGTAGTAACTGCCCCTGCAAAATCAGAATGTCTTGGAATAACTGTTCCTTTCATCCTTAACAATTTTCCGTCTTCATATCCTGTCATCACTGTTTGGAAGTTCTGTTTGACTGAATTAATCTTAACTAAGCCATCTTCCATAATTATTTGATGCCCTGCTTGTTGAATCATGACCAGGGACAACAAATTTTTCTTAAAGGTGGGTACATACCACACATTGGAAATCAATTTTTCTCCAATGTCAGGGAGAAAAACTTTGACTGCACCTTTTCCATAAGGCATATGTTTTGTATCATCTACTAGAAAGATGGAGTTAAGATGGCACTCTTGAAATTCCAAAATAAATCCCGTCTACATGTCATGTGCTGAGTTGCTCCTGAATCCAAAATCCAAGCATCTTCATAATCACTCTTAACATAAGAGGAAATTTGGATTGCTGGTGAAGAAGTAAAGACATGTTTTGAGTCATTATCATCTTGATCTTGATCATTTGCAAACTGTGTTGAAGGCTGTTGAAACTTAGAAATTTTATTGATAGATGTGCGACAATCTGAAGCATAGTGGCCAACTCTGTTACATCGCCTGCAAACAACTTGACTCAAATCAGTGCCTCTTCCTTGAGACTGTCCTCTACCTTGAGACTGTCCTCACCCTCTGCTTTGTCCTCTGTTTTGAGATTGACCTCTTCCTGGATTCTGTCCTATACCTTGCTGATATCCTCTATTTTGATTATTGCCTCTGCCTTGAGAATTGTTTCTGCCTGAATTGAAGCCTCTGTTGGAGTTGTTTCCTCTTTGTTGACTGCGACCACGACCTTGATTTTGATTAAAATTACCTTTGCCTTTGTTTTTGGAATTGTCAGCTGGGGAGTAGCTAGTACTGGCTTCTGTTAGAAAAACATCTTCGCCAACTTTCTTTTTCTTCCCAAAAGTTTTATCATGTTGAGTCAACATTTCGCAGAGCTCATCAAACTTTAGCTTTTCTAACTTTCCAGTGAGCTGCAAAGTTTCTAAAAAATGTGTGTAGGAATAAGGAAGCCCATAAATTAGAATTGTGACCATAAAACTATCATCGACTGCTTGAAAACCAGCATTAACAATTTCCTGCTTAATATTCTTAAGTCTAGAGATGTATTCAAGAATATCTCCGTCTTCAGTCAATTTTTGATGCAACAATTTTAATTGTAGATAAACTCTTTTTGATTGAGGCTGAGTATCAAACAAATCTTTAAAATTTCTCAAAGCAGACCATGCATCTTTAGCATTTTCGATATGGACATACATTTCATCATTGACAGAGGATTTAATGAGAGCTAACGCTTTGGCGTTTTTAACTTCCCATTTTGCTAGCGCAGCTACATCTATAGGTTTATTTGGCTTTACATCTCCATCACAAATATCATGCCATGGTTCATTATAAACAAGAGTACTTTTGATGAGGCGTTGCCATGTTTTGTAAGATTTTGAGCCTTCAAGTTTGTCGGAATCAGAAAAGAAATTTATCAACTTAGACATTGTAGCATTAAGACTTCTCACCATGAATCAAGCTCCAAAATAAATCAAGATGCACAACACAACAGCAACACACGATGCAAAAAACGAACTATCGGGGCTTGGCCTTGACCCTCGAATAGTCGTCAAAAAAGGAGAAAATTGACTGAGCTTTGCACTTGGCTCTAGTCAATTTCTCAAGTTTTTACAAGGCAACTTTCAAAATTTGATTTTTACAATAGTGCTCCTGCACAAGCTGGTAAAAAAAAATTACCCCCCCTCAAAGTAAAACTACTTTGAGTCACACTATTACAAACACAAATCTCCTTATTACTCCAGAAAATTACAATACCCTTATCACTCCAAAAAAAAACTATTATAATATTCTTCACAAAAAAATCTACTTATTCCTCCAAATACAAAGTTCCACCTTATCACTCCAATTATGATTACAAATCACAAAAAAAAAACTCCAATTACAAAGTGAACAAATCACTTCAATGAAACATTGCAAAAGACTAAATGCATAAAAAATATTGAACGTGAAATGAGCACCTCAACAAATGTAATGAACGCTGGATCTCTATTGCTGGAGGGTGTTGGTTCTTTCCATTGAAAAATGCTGCAAAGTATTTTAAAGAGGCTGTTTCAAACTGGCAAAAAAAACACGCTGGCAAAAACGCTTTTTGAAGTTGTGCATCAACGCTGATTAAAAACGATGCGCAGAACGCTCTATTGTTCAATTGAAACGTTGTTCAACACATTTAACATGCTGGAATGCTGGAACGTTGTTTCTATTGTGCAGAAAACGTTGGTTTCAGATTTCAACACTATTTTCAAATATATTCTCAACTTCTGAAACGCTGTCACAAAACGCTGGAACGCTGGTTTCTCAACTTCTGGAACGCTGTCACAGAACTTCTGAAACGTGGAACGCTGGAACGCTAGTTTCACTTGCAGATTTCAACACTGTTCTTAACGACTTCTTAACGCAGATTTCAAAACGCAATTTTTAATAGCCAGCTGCTATTGCAAAATCGATATGAATCGATGTCAAATGCAGAAAATGGACCTTTAAAAAAACGCTGGTTCTAATTTCCAAGCGCTGGTTCTAATTTCTGTTTCAATTATTTTGAACTCTGTTTTAAAAACGCTGGTTCAAAGGCAGCATGCTGGAAGTGCAGAATGCTGGAAGTGTAGATTTCAAAATCGATCTTCTAATTGTAGATTGCAAATTGCTCTTCTTTCAATTGTAGATTGCAGATTTGCCAGAATCGATTTGTATAATCGTTTTACAATGTTCAAAAATTGATATTCAGAATTGATATCGCAAAATCGATATTTAGGATTGCAAGTTGATCTTTCAATTGCAGATTGAAAGTTTTCAAAATCGATCTTTCAAAATCGATTTTTCAATTGCAGATTTTATAAACTAATTCAATCTATAAAAAAAACCCTGTGAGGAAATGGCAAGAGCGCTTTCCTCTTTTTGTTTTTTTTTTGTTCACTCAAACAATTTAAAAATCACACAGATTTGCAGTGGCTCTTTTTAAAAAAATGATTTTAGAATTTGCAGATCTAAAATAAAAAAAAAATTACAAATCTCATACCAATCTTTTGCTGATCGCTTCAACGGAGTTGAGTTTTCCACGACCTGACAGAGCTGGAATCTCCTCCTCACTGCATCACCGTGGCTCCGATACCACATGAAAGAGCAGAAGTCTCCTCAGACACACAATTTTTATTGATCAAGCAAAACATTACAGGGAAAATTGCAGGAGTTTACATACGTAAAGTCACACACTCATTCTCTCATTACACATTCAAAGAAAATAGGAAAACTAACCTATTTATAAGCTCTATGGATCACTTGGAAATTAAACAAGTGTCCATTTACAATAAATGAGCTTTTAATAAAACTACTAACTTTACTCCTAATTTAGAGCCTAAGAAACAACTCTTTTCTAGAGTCCTAATTTTCATTAACAAATTTCTAATTCTAAATATCTCCTAAATATATTAAATATTCTAGAATAATAATTATTAATTTAATATCTTAAATTAATAATTATTTTATTCTAATACTATAACCTATGATAAAATTATTTTTGGATCATCTAACATTAAGTTGTTCAGTCTTGAATTGAAAAATGACGACCCTCTTTATTTAGCTTCAGAAGTAAGATCTATCATGCATGACATTAAGAACACTGGTGTAGAAGTTGATATACCTCTCATAGCATATGTTAAGGCATTGTATCCCACTTACTCACATTATCTTGAGTCCTTGCAAGCAAGTGGAAACCTCATGAAAATCACCTTTGATTCCCTTGAGAAAAATTTTGCAGAAAGAGAGAAGGCTTTTGGAAAGATGACAACCCCTCTATCTTCTAAAGAGGATGTATGCTTTGCACATAAAGAGAAGAGTAATGCTAAATATTCTTCCAGAGGAAAAGGTGGCCGAAGAGGAAGAGGAAGAATAAATTACAGAGGAAGGGGCGGCAGACAAAATCAAACTGAAAAATATGATCTTCATTGCATACGCTGCATTAAAGATTGGCATGATGCATCTACATGTAATATGCCTTGGGATAAAATTGAGCAGCAAAGAAATCAAGAAAAAGGTAAAACTCATGATAGAGACAAAGGTAAAGCACCTGAATCTACGCATTATGTTGTAGCACATTGTAACAATGGAGTAACTGAAGACATGTTTGATGTTTCATTTACTTCTTGGAGAAATGATTGTTTTCTAGATTCAGGAGAAACATGTCACATGACATTTAAAAAATATTTTTTTGAAGAATTTACTGACAAAGTTGATGGAGCAGTATACTTCATAGATAAATCAAAAATCAAGCCATTAGGGCTTGGCACAATCAGGCTTAAGTTGCCTGGTCTTCTAGATCATCTTCTACATGAGGTTCTATACCTCCCTGAGTTGAGGAGAAACTTGTTGTCCTTGGTCCACATCCGCTAGCAAGGACACTCCATTCACATGTTTGATGGCAAGGTTGAGGTCAAAAAAACATCAGATTTCTCACTTGTCATGGAGGGAATAGAAGAAGGAAGACTCTTGAAGCTGCAAGTTTCCTCTGCTCATGCACAAAACTTTGCATTTAGTTCACATCATGATAAGGGTACATTCCCATCAAGTCTTTTATGGCATGCTAGATTTGGACACTTAAAATATGACAACCTTTGATTGTTGAAGAAAAATGGTGTTAATGGACTGCCTACAATTCCTAGGAAACTTAGGCAATGTGATGCTTATATTCTAGGAAAGCATAGCAAACAGTGATTTCATGATTCACATTCCAGAGAACATATAAAACTTGAGCTTATTCATTCAGATTTATGTGGCCCTATGCATGTTGCTTCTGCAAATGGAAATAAATATATGATAAAATTTATTGATGATTACACCAGAATGTGTTGGGTTTACTTATCGAAGAACAAATCTGATGCTTTTCAAACATTCAATAATTTACATGCATGGATTGAAAATGATGCACAAACTCATATTGGATCTTTGCGTACTCATAATGGAAAAGAATACACTTCAAACGAATTTGAAAATTATCTTTGACAACATGGGATCAAACATAAAACAACTATGCCCTATAATCCCCAATAGAACGGTGTACTTGAAAGAATGAACATGACAATTTTAAATATGGTTTGCTCCATGACGTTTTTTAAGAATGTAAAATTGATGTTTTGGGCTGATGCACTTCTATGTGCTGTATACATAAGGAATATGTGTCCTTCAAATTAAATTAGAAACAAAACTCCTTATGAAATGTGGCATGACCACATTCCTTCGGTAAAGCATTTCAAGGTCTTTGGCTCCACCTGTTATGCTTTGATACCCAAGGTACAAAGAAATAAACTTGGTGCTAGAAGTCAAAAATGTATCTTCTTGGGGTATTCCAATACCTCAAAGGATATTGTCTCTATGATGAAGTCAATAAGAAGTTTGTAATAGCAAGAGATTTTGGGTTGTAACTTCCTGTGGTTATCATTTTTTGAAGAGCTTTCTAGATTATCCACAGTATCAAGGAACATTTGTCGACGTTTCGAATCCCAACGGGGAACCATCTTCAGGACAATTGAATGAAGAATTGGAAGAAGGGTTTTTAGGCCAATAATAGTGAAGAAGGTTATGACAAGAGCCGACCAAAGTTATTGATTTGTATTTTATATATAAAATTTTATTTTATTGTTTAATTTAATTCCAAAAAACAAATAGGTAATAATTTTAATAAAAATAAAAATTAATTGATTAATTAATAATTATTAGTAGTAACTACTATAACCCTAATTTATCCCTTAATTCATCCCTTACCATAAATTAATTATGAAATTAATTATTAGATTAAATAAACATAAAAATAAATAATTATTTACTTTATTAATATTTATTTACATCTTTAAATAAATGTTAATACTAATTAGTAAATAATTAGTTTATTTTTATTTTTATAACAATTAGTGATATTAATAACCATCTCTAAAAAAATTTAGGTTATTAAATGTATTTTATCTTAAATTAAATAATAAATTAAATAGATCAATTAACTAAATTAGTAACTTTATAAACAAAATAATTAGTTATTTACTTGATATATATATATAGTAAAGAAAATATTAATATTAATACATAATTAGTTTATTAAATACTAATTAATTATAAATATTTATCACATAATATTTAAAAAATTAAAATTAGTTCATATTATTAAATTAAATTAGAAATAAAATAAAAAATTTAAAAATTGGAAATAAAATTATTACCTATTGGTTTTTTGGAATTAAATAAAATAAAAATTTATATATAAAATAAAAATCAATAACTTTGGTTAGCTCTTGTCATAACCTTCTTCACTATTAATGGCCTAAAAACCCTTCTTCCAATTCTTCATTCAATTGTCCTGAAGATGGATCCCCGTTGGAATAGCAAGAGATGTCATATTCCTTGAATCTTCCAAGACTGACAATGTTGTTTAGCGGCAACTTGATTGCTTGGATAGATTCGCACATGCAAAGTATTTTCAAGAATTTGATAATCAGATTCCACATCTTGAAGGGGGGATTCCTATACTGAATGAATATGTGGAATCATTTTCTGAAGCACTCTCTCCCCCACATGAAGAACCAACCA
Organism: Pinus albicaulis; assembly: GCA_034641835.2. Taxonomy (NCBI): domain Eukaryota; kingdom Viridiplantae; phylum Streptophyta; class Pinopsida; order Pinales; family Pinaceae; genus Pinus; species Pinus albicaulis. The sequence goes on from CM076584.1 coordinate 447,804,529, forward strand.
CGGATGACACCTTGAATGATGTGATTGATAAAATTGTGAGATTGAATCTTGATTCATTTCCAACTCAGTCAAATGAGCAGCCTGGGCCATCTCATAATGTTCCCCCCAAATGGCTGACAAAGACAATAGAAAAAGTTCGTCCCGATGAGGTTGGAAATACAGGAACAAGAAGTTCCACTAGACAAAACAAAGGTGATGTAGATAATTCTAATTCACCTGTTGATATGGATATTGCTTATAACTGTGAATTGAGTTTGTCTATAGATCATGAACCAACTTCCTTCAAAGCAATCTCTTCTCACGATGAAGGGAATGAACCGATGAAAAATAAGTATGATGCCTTGATAAAAAATGGCACTTGGAAGCTGGTTGATCCTCCTTTGGGAATCAAACCAATTGGCTGTAAGTGGGTCTACAAGAAAAAGTACAAATCATATGGCTCACTTGACAAGCACAAAGCTAGGCCTGTGGCAAAAGGTTTTGCACAGAAATAAGGGGTCGATTATGAAGAAACTTTTGCTCCCATAGAAAAATATGCCATCGTCCGAACACTCGTTGCCCTAACAGCTTAGAAGGGATGGAAAGTCCATCAAATAAATGTAAAACCCGCCTTTTTGAATGGAGATCTAAAGGAGAATGTTTTTATGTCCGAGCCAGAAGGATTTTTTGTGAAGGGCCAAGAACACAAAGTATGCAAACTTATAAAATCATTGTATAGCCTCAAGCAAGCACCGCAAGCCTGGTATGAGAAATTAACTGAGCATCTTCTGAAACTTGACTTCAAACATTTTGATCTTGATGATGCAACTTTGTTTCTTAAGAAAGTTTGAAAATTAGTTGTATATCTTGTGGTGTATTTAGATGTTATTTTGATGACAGGGAACAAGGAGAGTTATATTGCATCCATAAAGAAAGAATTGAAGAAAGGTTTTGAAATGACTGATTTGGGTTATGTTCATTACTATCTAGGTATTGAAGTAACTCAACATCCTAAATTTATATTTCTTTCTCAAAAGAGGTACATTGGATATCTTTTGAACAAGTTTGGCATGGATGAATGCAATCCCTTAACCACTCCAATGGAACAAAACTTGATGCTCACATCCATTGAAGGGAAGGAATTCGAGGATGCAACGAAGTATAGACAGCTTGTAGGAAGTCTTATCTATCTGACTACCACTAGACCAGACATCTCATTTGCTGTTGGAATCCTCTCCAAGTTTATGAAAAAACCTTGTGAAGGACATTGGTGTGTTGCAAAAAGAGTTCTAAAGTACTTGAAGAGGACTCAAGACTTTGGACTCAAATATACACAGGTAGGCGATTTCAGCTTGATCAGATACTTTGATTTAGACTTTGATGGGGAAAAAGAAACTGGGGTGTCTACTTCAGGTTATACCATGAGTATTGGATCATGCAAATAATAAGCTCCAACAGACTCCACAACCAAGGCAGAATATGTGGCAGCAACTGAAGCAACAAAGGAAATTGTGTGGCTCAGGAAAATCCTAGAAGAAGTGTAGATGAAACAAATGCATTCAACACCACTCATGATTGACAACACTTCTACAATAAAGTTGGCCAAGAACCTGAAGTTCCATGATTGAAAAAAGAACATCAATACAAAATACCATCTGATTCGACATCATGTTAAGGTGAAAACCATCCATCTATGTCATTGTTCCACAAATGAGTAGACTGTAGGCATCTTCACCAAAGCACTTGGAAGAGAAAAGTTTGAAAATTTCAGAACGATGCTTGGACTCACCAACATCCCTTCAGATTAAAGTGGGGAATGTTGACACCTAATCCTAATGGATTGGGTGAGATTGTATATTATTTTAATTTAGTAAATAAGGAAGGCCAAGAGACATTTGGAATTGAATCCCAATAGCCTGACCTCCATGTATAAGTACACACACAATCTCCATCTAATTCATATTCAGTTTTGCGGAGTTACCTCCTGTTCTGACAATTTTTCACATACAAGAGCCTTATTATTTGAACTAAAAGTTAGGGTTGAAGTAGTAAATGGTTATCATTAGGGAAAATTTTAGCCTAAAAGTGTCATAAGGAAAAATAATAAAATAATAGGAAAATAATAGTTATGAATTTTGGAGGGAAAAGAAGGCTGAAAATTTGAAATCTGGTTACACTTTTTTCCCTTTTTTAAGAAAAATGTCATTTTTAGAAGTTCTTCAACATTCTACAAGCCAAAACAATTTGTATGTTTAGAATTTCATTTTACGATAAAAATAAAACTTGTTAGAAATTTTATTAGCTTTCTATTATTTATTTTTTGGAATTTTTTTATTCACATTTGATATGTCAACTTAACAATTCTTTGAGTGTGTGTTCTTTAACAATCAAGGGATGCATAAAAAGTCATGTTGAGCCACGTTGGTGTATTCTTTGAAAACTTGGTGTTTTTGAGAAAAAAATGTGTTACAATAATCTAGATAGATTCTACTTCGGTATCGTTATATTTACGAAACCAACTAATGCATATCATAATTAATAGAATTTTTTAAACTAAACCAATATGAAAAAAATACATATTTTGAATATGTTTCAGTCCGCGTCAAGATTCTCAACATATTAGTTATAAACTAAAAATCTAAAAATTACCCATTACAGATGACGGACCAATGTAATGCACCATAATTTTTTTTTTTTTTAAATTGTATTTTGGGAGATACATAATTTTGATTTCATTGAATCATAATGACCTTTAGAATTTTTTTGCACCCATTTTATTACAAAATTAATTAAAATTAGTAAATATCTATGGAATTCCATAAAAGTTATATATCCTGAAAGTAGATTGAATTCTACAAATGCCAGTCTTGGTTCTGAAAGTTAATTCATAAAATTTGATAGAGTTTAACCATTTCAAAGTTGAAGAAATGTGTTTAGAGCCGAGTTTCAGCATAGTTGCAGACGTTTTAGTTCGGCCGAAATTTTGTAGCAGTTCGACCAAACTTGTCTTTCCGCTCTACCCTGTTAGTTTTAACGACAAAAAAGTTTGGCCGAAATTTCTGCCGCAAATTATGTTGACCGGAAAAAATTCGATAAAGCCCCTCTAAAAGAACAATTTCGCAACTCTATAAATGGCCGAAAACGGAAACATTATTTTCACACATTTCTTAAACTACATTTTTTCATTGTATTTTTTTCTTATCCCATTATAGGTTTACTCAGATTTCAAGTGTAGACACTCGTTGGGCATGGAATTAAATTCCACACCCCACGAGTACCTATTATGCATACTTTTGAGAAGACCCACATTGATAAAAATTGAAGATACATTAAAAAACATGTTGAACATGCTTTTTTAATGTACCTTCAATTTTTATCAATGTGCGTCTTCTCAAAAGTATTATTAATGGGTACTCATTGGATGCAGAATTTAATTCTACATCCAAATAATGTCTACACCCTAATGGAGGAGGGACCTAACTAATTGTATTAGCTATCCCGCCACTCCGCACTACTAGTTTAAGTCAAAAATACAATTTAAGAAAGTAGTTTTTAAAATTTTCCCTCCAAAATATTCACATGTACCTCTTTTTAAATTTAAAGAGTCTTGATTGGTTTACGTATTATGTACTTGAAAATTTCATGTGAAATTTTAGGCTAGAATTTCCTTTAATGATTATATGTATGACCGATAGAATAGTGGAATTACAACACTATGTTTTTAATCTTTTGAACTAGACAGTTTCGAATTGTATTTCTTTCTCATTCAACCCAAACTGCACATGAGGGGTTTTGATCTTCATGGTTATTATATATATATATATATATAATTTGTTAAATTTCGTAGAATTATCTATTTTTTTTTATGATTGCAAATTTTTCATGGGTATTGTTACAAAGTATTTTCATAATCTCTAACATGTGTTATATATATAAATTATTATTGTTCAATGTATATCATTCTGATTTAGAAGGGTTGATTTCATTTTCCCTTGCACCGTTTCTTTTTGAAAATTTTATTTTTTCCATAGCACAATAAATTTATGTTTATATGTGGAATAGTATGTTGTATACTCATTATAATTATGGTTTTCTAGAATTTACTTACAATTCAAACACCTGACAGAGGTTGGGGTCCTCAATGCTGGGAACCCAACCCTTTGCCCTTGTGGTGTAGTAAAAGTCTTAAGCTTGTTCTGCAGATTGTTCTGATCGAACCCCAAGGTGGAGGTGGGAAATTAACTCGGGAGTCTCAACCCCACTGTAATTGAGAATATGATAACATGTTATGAGCTTCTAGTCATTATTCCAATTTACGATATTTTTATTAGGATATCGGTTTTCCCATACACCATTCTTGGCCACTGTGTTTTAGATTATGTACAACAAGTTAATGAAATTATTTGTGCCAAATGTTTTTTTAAAGAACAGAACAAGTAGGTGGAATTTTATTGTCTATTATTTTTAAAATAAACATAGTAGATAAAAAACCCTATGCATTGGTTATTGTTTTCAACCATTCTTAATAGTTTTTTTTAAACACACACACACACACACACACACACATATATATATCATACAGATACCAGTTCTTCTACCCTATTGTTATACTTCCTAACATACTAGTTCTAAACTCATTCCAACTTTGTTCAAAGAATTCAAAAAACTACTTATCTATAATAGATTCGACCTGCTCAAATTATCCACTGGAAAAACCTCTTCTCCCTTCCAACGAGAACGACAATTACGTTTATTTCTCCCCTCGAGATCTAAAATTCTCAGACCAGTTATGTCGGCAACGATCCTTGACTGGATCAGTCTATAGGAATCAAGGTTTCCCAACCTAAGACTCATATACCTTCATATGCAACAAAGTTTCCATTGGATCTTTTCCAACTCAGGAATGCTTCGGAAGCAACATCCTTCCAACCTGTATAGTGGCTTGTGTAGGCTTATCCTTCTTCTTACTCTCTCAGTGTTCATCTTCCTTTTGGTTATTTTCCAAAAGAAAGACCAAAAGAACCCCTTACCCTTCCTTCTGAGATCCTTTATCTCCAAGGATGAAAGAGACATTAACTTCCATAATTGTCTGGAAGTTGTTTAGAATTCATTAGGATATTTCCATGAGTTCCAAAACTTGTCTTATCATTTTTTTTATTAACATAAAACAAAATTAATAATTCTACTAACCGTTACTTGATCATTTGAATTGTCCTATTCCAAAATTTTAGCTGGTAAATAAAAATAACTAACCCTAATAAAATTATTTACATTTTTGGAAATGTTACATCAACCGATTATAATTTCCCAATATAAATAAAGATATGTATATTTTTCATTATTGTGCATATTATACCAAATCAATTTGGTTTTCTTTTTTTATTCATAAAAGCCAATATTTTTTGAAAAGACAAGTTGGAATATATTGGCATATTAAAGAGCATTCTAAGATAAGTTGGAATTTATTGGCATATTAAAGAGAATTCTAAGATACATTGGAATTTATTGGCATATTAAAGAGCAATCTATTGGCATATTAAATAGAAATCTATGAATATTTTGATTTTGATCCTTTACAATTTTATAAAAGTGTTTTTATTGCCATTATTTTTAGTCAAATTTACTATTGCAAATTAATTTTGCTAAAAATATTCCATGTTAAATTGTTTGCAAAACAAAAGTGACAGACTTTATTTATAAAATTCATATAATTTGTTGTTCAATTTTCACTTATACCTCGAGATGTTAATTAGTATAAGACAATTTATTACTTATATAAACATTCATGAATCATCACCAAACAACCTCACATATGGAACACAAGATATAAATAAAAAAATCATAATAATGGATATATAGAAAAAAAATTATAGTGAAAATAAGAAGTTGACATGTTTAAAGTAGATTTTAGGAGAATTCAAAAATTATATTTTCCTCAAATCATATCTACGAAATTACAGTGAACTAAAGTTTAAAATTTCTACCATAGGTGCACGAATATATTGCCTATGTCTCCTCCAAGTTTCACAATTTGAAACATCGTAGAAGAAAATTTATAGTGAAATTTTCAAGATGGCTCATTCACTTCGCAAATCATATTTTATCTATGTTTAATACCCCAATGTGGATTTTTGTTGGGGTTATAGTATTAATCCCTTGGGTTTATTATTCCCTTAGGTTTAGAATATCAATCCTTTGGGTTCATTATTCCCTTGGGTTTAAAATATTAATATCTTGGGTTTATTAATCTAAGGGTTAAACCATGGTCAATCATGGTCCAACATCGCACTGTAACAAAGAGTGTCTCAATATGAAAATCAAATATGGTAAACCGTAGTCAAACATGTTTATTTAAGGGTTTATAATATCTATATTAAGGTTTATATACCTTGGGTTTATATTATTCCTTGTGTTTAAGATTATTCCCTTGGGTTTATAATTCCTTGTGTTTTTCATATTAATCCCTTGGGTTTAATATTATTCTCTTGGGTTCGTAATCCATTAGGGTTTTAGTATTAATCCCTTGGGGTTATAATATCAATCCCTTAGTTTTATTAATATAAGGGTTCATATTCCTAGGGTTTAATATTATTCCCTTGGGTTTATAATGTTAATCCCTTAGGTTAATTTATCTAAGGGTTCATATTCCTAGGGTTTAGTATTATACTCTTGGGTTTAATATTATTTTCTTGGGTTTATTTAACCCTTGGGTCTCAATATGAAAATCAACCATGTTCAGCCATTTTCAACCATGTTTATTTAAAGGTTTATAATATTCATGGGTTCAACCATGTTCGAGCATGGTCCAACGTTGCATTGTGACAAAGATTGTCTCAATATGAAAATATTATATGGTCAACTATGGTCCAACATCACATTGTGATAAATATTTTCTCGATATAAAAATCAATTGTGGTCAACCATGGTCCAACATCGCATTGTGACAAGGATTGTCTTGATATGAAAATCAACCATGGTCAACCATGTTTATTTTAGGGTTTATAATATTTATCTTAGGTTTTATATACCTTGGATTTATAATATTAATGCTTTGCATTTAATATTATTCCCTTGGGTTCATAACACCTTGGGGTTTTATTATTAATCCATTGGGTTTATTATTCCCTTGGGTTTATAAATCTAAGGGTTCAACCATGGTCGAGTATGCTCCAACGTCACATTGTGACAAGGTTTGTCTCAATATGAAAATCAACCATGGTCAACCATGTCTCAATATCAATCCCTTAGATTTATTAATATAAGGGTTCATATTCCTAGGTTTTAATATTATTCCCTTAGGTTTATAATCCATTGGCTTTGTAGTATTAATCCCTTGGGTTTATTATTCCCTTCAGTTTATAATATTAATCATGGTCAGTTATGCTTAATGACAAACAACCACGGTCAACCATGTTTTATAAAATCAATCATGTTCAACCATGGTCCAACGTCGCAATGTGACAAAGATTGTCTTAATATGAAAAGAAACATGGCCAACCATAGCTCAATGTCCCATTGTCAAAAATATTGTCTTGATATGAAAATAAATCATGGTCAACCATGGTCCAATGTTACATTATGAAAAGTATTTTATCAATATTAAAATCAACCATGGTCAAACATGTTTATTTTAGGGTTTATAATATTTATATTAGGGTTTATATACCTTGGATTTATAATATTAATGCATTGGGTTTAATATTATTCCCTTAGATTCATAATACGTAGGGGTTTTAGTATTAATCCCTTGGGTTTACTATTCCATTGGGTTTGTAATATCAATCCCTTCGGTTTATTAATATAAGTGTTCAACCATGGTAGAACATGGCCCAACATCACATTGTAACAAATTTTGTCTCAATATGAAAATCAACCATGGTCAACCATAGTTAACCATGTTTATTTAAGGGTTTATAATATTTATCTTAGGGTTTATATACATTGGGTTTATATTATTACTTTGGGTATAATATTATTCCCTTGGGTTTTTAGTATTAATCCCTTGGGTTTATAATATTAATCCCTTGGGTTTGATATTAGTCCCTTGGGTTTGTAATCCCTTGGGGTTTTAATATTAATCCCTTATGTTTATAATCTCAATCCCTTGGGTTTATTCATCTAGGGTTCATATTCATAGGGTTTAATATTATTCCCTTAGGTTTATAATATCAATCCCTTGGGTTTATTAATCTAAGGGTTCATATTCCTAGGGTTTAGTTTATACCCTTGGGTTTAATATTATTTCCTTGGGTTTATAATCCCTTGCGTTTTTAGTATTAATCCCTTGGGTATCAATATGAAAAACAACCATGATTAATGATGGTGAACCATGCTTATTTAAGGGTTTATAATATTAAAGGGTTCAACTATGGTGTTAGCACTCATAATGAACCTTAAGGCAGAGAAGAGGCAACTCTGAGGTAACCACAGACCAAGCTTTTGATCTAGCATCTAGCCCTGCCAAACCAGAGAGGGCTCTCTCTTTTCCAACAAAAAATGGCTGCAATAACTAAATATTAGGCTAGCTATGAAGAATAAGGATTTGGTTGAAAATTGTGGGTTGAAAACAACAAGAAAAGAGACTATTGGGCTATGAATTTGGGGCTAGTTTCTTCCGGAAAACTTGGGGCAAAGTAAGCGCAATGTATAGCTAGATTAAAGATGTAGCGAGAGAAGAAAAGAGGGAAAATACCGTTTCCCTGTAGGCATCAATCAAGGGATGGATCTATAGTGACAAATTTAGAAGAAAGAGAAGCACAGGGTTACTCAACATAGCATATAACAGAGGATGGATTCTAAAAAGATAACCACTACATCAAACAACATAATCATTGTGAAAGGAGCATCGTGCATGGATGGATTCCTAAAACTTCCCTTAGATTATGCTGTAACCAAATTAGCAGAAAAACCAAAGAATGGAAATGAATTTACAAGAAAAACATGTTGCACATTAAACATCGTGATGAATCCCAAATTTAAAGAGCAGAAAAAGCTTTATTAAAATAATATTCAAGGAAAACTTTACATAGTCCAATAGCAGCCTCAATCTGCTGCAAAAATCCAACCATTACACTCTGAAATTCGTAAAATATATACAATTTTCTCATCCCTATATTAAGGAAATTTAGATCAACCATCTTCTTCAAAATAGAATCAGTTACATTAAATTTGGACCGAATTTCTGTAATTAGGTGTCAAATATGAACTCGTATCTCTTGAACCATAGCACCTGTTAAAACACTGAAAGAGGTTTTTGTATATAAGGTCATTTTGGAGGAAAACCTCTTTCAAATTTTGGAAATTCGTTTCCATTTTCTCATAATCTGTGCCACAAAATCATCTCTAAAAAAAAAATCATTAAAAATTTAAATCTATAAAAATGAGTTGTAAAGATCTAGTCAAATATTCCAATTCACGACACCTGTGAATAAACTAAAAGAGGTTTTTTTTATATGGCTCATGATTAACCAAAATATATTTGTGTTTCTCAAAATTACTTTCCATAGATTATAACATGGTACCGCACTAAAATGACTAAAACAATAAAATAACCACAAAATTTGTTTTGTTTTAATGTAGGCTTCAAATATCACTGCATATCTCCCACATAGTAACATTTATGCATAAAATTAAGGAGTTTTTTGTTATTTGGTATGTGATGGACAAAAACCTCTTTCACTTTTGTAAAATTCTTGTCCAAACTGATTTTTTAGTAAACGTGTCCCTGTGTGCAGCAACTGACCTCAAAACATGTATAACCAAGAATCAATCATTCATTTCGATCATATCTTCTAATCCAGAAACTGGTTATGGGAGTGTGATATACCGTTGGAAATATTTTTCTGAGCTCCTTATGATGGAAACATTTACAATATGTTTTTCACTGAAGATAATGTGCAAAACATCTAACAAAACCAGACATAGTAAGAGCCCATGTTGATCCCTGGTGATAGGATGCGAACACTGGAACTAACATCGACCTTATTGGGGATGGAAGATCCTTGGAGGTGTCAAGAACACTGTAGACCAAGTGCCTCATCCATTGGGCAATACGGTCATCAAACCTCTGTAAACCCAAAAGCCTCATACCAATCCAAAAACATATACATACTGCAATATGTACATAAACCAATACCGAAAGCTGAAATGCTGCCTTGGGCAGCTTATTTATGCACAAACCTACCCTACTTTGCAAAAAAATTGGTAGATCAAGTAATGTTGTAATGCCAGACCAACCAATCAAGTAATTGTGACAAGGATGCTGCTTGGCAGTGCTTGAACCAAGACACAACTGGAAATGCTGATAGCCATCCATGCACAAAAGGAGTCTGGCTGTATAAATGGAAATCTGGCTTGTTATTCAAACTATTTTTTTTTCATATATGCCACAACAGGATCAAAGAAACTAGACTCTGTTTTCTACCCCAACTCCTCAATACATGCTTCCAGCTGCAAATTATTAATGCAAACATCCAAGGGCAGCCTCACCTTTCCTTCATTATGCTGGAAAATGTCCCCAAAGAATAGGACTTGACAGTCTAGATCCTCAAACTGTATTTGGGTCTCCAATTCAGTTATATCTTCTTCAATTTTGATGGCAAACTCTTGCAAAAATTTGAGCTTAACTTCATGGCTACATCAACAAGACTTCAAATAAGAAGAAAGAGATGAAGAAAATTTCTCATCTACCCCATCATCTGTGCACATATCTTCCCATTCTCTAAAGCCTTGAATAGAGGGCACCTCTATTTTGAATTCTTCCTCTTTCTCCATCCATGTTCCTAGAAAGATATGCCACAACTCAAAAAATGACTTAATAGATTTGACAAGCAAATTTTCAATCCATTGTCTACATTTTCCTTGAAATGAATCATAGAAAAATCTGATAAAAACATCCTCTTTTTCAACTCTAAGAGATTCTACAAATGTTTTAAAATTTGCTACATGTTCAAGAGTCAAAGCTAGATCTTCTCCATTGATTTTAGGGCCATTACTCAAAATATATGCATCCTTTGGTAATTGATTAGGAAAACCAGGAAGATTAGAAAAATCAATACATGAATACCTTGAACAAATAGAAGCAACAGTTGAGTCCTTCATTTAGCCAATGAAGCCACCATAAATACTTTGAAACTCGAGATTTCGAACAATGGAGTCATCAGGTAGATGATTTCAGCCTTCATATGTGTCTGACTACTGTCCATCATCAGAAATCAGATATGCAACTTGTACAATCTTTCCCAAAAAATATCTGTCACCTTGTCCCTGGCAGCGGCGCCAAAATGTTAGCACTCAGAATGAACCTCAAGGCTGAGAAGAGGCAACTCTGAGGTAAACACAGGCCAAGATTTTGATCTGGCATCTAGCCTTGCCAGACTAGAGAGGGCTCTCTCTTTGCCAACAAAACGTGGCTGCAATAACTGACTCTTAGGCTAGCTATGAAGAATAACGATTTGGTTGAAAATTGTGGGTTGAAAACAGCAAGAGAAAGGACTATTGGGCAATGAATTTGGGGCTAGTTTCTACTGGCAAACTTGGGGCAAAGTAAGCACAATGTAAAGCCAGATTAAAGATGTAATTAGAGAAGAAAAGAGGGAAAAGACTGCTGCCCTGTAGGCATCAATCAGGGGATGGATTTATAGTGACAAATTTAGAAGAAAGAGAAGCACAGGGTTACTCAACAGAGCATCTAACAAAGGATGGATTCTGAAAAGATAACCACTACATCAAACAACATCATCATTGTGAAAGGAGCATCGTGCATGGATGTGTTCCTAACACTTCCCTTAGAGAATGCTGTAACAAAATTAGAAGAAAAAATAAAGCATGGAAATGAATTTACAAGAAAAACATGCTACACATTAAACACTGTGATGAATCCCAAATTTAAAGAGCAGAAAAAGCTTTATTAAAATAATATTCAAGGAAAACTTTACACAGTCCAATAGTAGCCTCACTCTGCTGCAAAAATATAACCATTACACTCTGAAATTCATAAAATATATACAATTTTCTCATCCCTGTATTAAGGGAATTGAGCTCAACCATCTTCTTCAAAATAGAATCAGTTACATTAAATTTGGACCGAATTTTGAAATTATGTGTCAAAGATGAACTCGTATCTCCTGAACCATAGCACCTGTTAAAAAACTGAAAGAGGTTTTTGTAGATAAGGTCATGTTGGAGAAACAACTCTCTCAAATTTTGGAAATGCATTTCCAGTTGCTTGGAATTTGTGCCACAAAATCATCTCTAAAATAGAAAATCATTAAAAATTTAAATCTGTAAAAATGAGCTGTAAAGATCTAGTCAAATATTCCAATTCATGAAACATGTGAATAAAATGAAAGAATTTTTTGTTATATGGCTCATGGTTAACAAAAACCTCTTTGGGTTTCTCAAAATTACTTTCCATAGATTGTAACATGGCACCGCACTAAAATGACTAAAACAGTAAAATAACCGCAAAATTTGTTTTGTTTTAATGTAGGCTTAAAATATCACTACATATCTCCCACATAGTAACATTTATGCATAAAATGAAGGAGGTTCTTGTTATTTGGTATGTGATGGACAAAAACCTCTTTCAATTTTGTAAAATTCCTGTCCAAACTGACTTTGTAGTAAACTTGTCCCTGTGTGCAACAATTGACCTCAAAACATGTATAACCAAGAATCAATCATTCATTTCGATCATATCTTCTAATCCAGAAACCAGTTACGAGAGTGTGATATACCGTTGGAAATATTTTTCTGAGCTCTTTCTGATGGAAACATTTACAATATTTTTTTCACTGAAGATCATGTGAAAAACATCTAACAAAACCAGACATAGTAAGAGCCCATGTTAATCCCTGGTGATATGCTGCAAAGACTGGAACTAACATATGGTCGAGCATGGTGCAAGGTCGCATTTTGAAAAATATTGTCTCAATATGAAAATAAAAAATGGTGAACTATGGTCCAATGTCACATTATTACAAATATTGTCTCGATATGAAAATCACTCATGGTCAACCATGGTCCAACATCGCATTGTGACAAGGATTGTCTCAATATGAAAATTAACCCTAGTCAACTCAACCATTTTTATTTTAGGGTTTATAATATTTATCTTAGCATTTATATACCTTGACTTTATAATATCAATTCCTTGGGTTTAATATTATTCCCTTGGGTTCATAATACCTTGGGGTTTTAGTATTAATCCCTTGGGTTTATTATTCTCTTAAGTTTATAATATCAACCCATTTGGTTTATAAATCTAAGGGTTCAACCATGGTCGAGAATGGTCCATTGTCGCATTGTGACAAGGATTGTCTCAACATGAAAATAAACCATGGTCAACCATGTATCAATATCAATGCCTTGGATTTATTAATCTAAGGGTTCATATTCCTAGGGTTTAATGTTATTCCCTTGGGTTTATTATTCCATTTGGTTTATAATATCAATAATGGTCAACCATGGTCAATCACGGTCAATGATGGTTAACCATGGTCAACCATGGCCCAACACCCATTAGGGGAATTTTGAGGTCTAAAATGGGCCTCCTAAGGAAATAATAAAATAATATCTAAACCAATAAAATAATATTTATGAATTTTCAATTTACTTTTTGCACCATAATCCATGTAACCATAGTTAAATTAAATTCAAAAGTTGTACCAAAATAAAATTAATAAAAAAATTATATTGATGTGACTATAAATAAGAATGAGTTTTTTAAGAAAAATTCATTATCATTGAACAACTAATGCATTTTTCCTTTGTACTTTAACTTAAAATAAAATTTAAATATAAATTTATAAATTCTTAATTATATTATATGCTATTAATTGAAATTTATATTATTTAAATTGTATAATAACATGTAATTAATATACTATATAAAAATATTATAATATAATATAATAAATGTATAGAGATATGAGTTGTTTCTTTCATGAAATATGAAATGACAATAATATTATTCTATTCAAAAAGTGTGAAATGACATTTATTATGAGTACTTTACTTTGAATTTAAAAGTACTTAGAGCACTACTATGGTTAACTATGAGTTTTTATCCACCATTGAGAATGTGACAAGTAAGTACCTTTAACTTAAGAAATGCCACCTCATCCATTAGAGATGATGTCATCCCCTAAAATGTGATTGGTTCTTATAAAGTGAATTTTGATTGTACATTTTCCTTAGGAGGCCCATTTTAGACCTCAAAATTCCCTAATGAAATTGTGACAAATATTGTATCAATATGACAAAAAAACATGGTCAACCATGGTCTAATGTCACATTGTGACAAAGATTGTCTCAATATAAAAATCAATCATGTTCAACCACGGTCCGATGTCGCATTATGACAAGGATTGTCTCAATATGAAAATCAACCATAGTCGACCATAATCAACCATGTTTATTTTAGGGTTTATAATATTTATATTAGGGTTTATATACCTTGGATTTATAATATTAATGGCTTGGGTTTAATATTATTACCTTGGGTTAATAATACCTTGGGGTTTTAGCATTTATCCCTTGGGTTTATTATACCCTTGGTTTTATAATATTAATCCCTTGATTTTATTAATCTAAGGGTTGAACCATGGTCGAGCATGGTCCAACATCGCATTGTGACAAAGATTGTCTCAATACGAAAATAAACCATGGTCAACCATGTTTATTTAAGGTTTATAATATTTATCTTAGGGTTTATAAACCTTGGGTTTATATTATTCCCTTGGGTTTAATATTATTTTGTTGGGTTCAACCATGATCGAGCATGGTGCAACGTTGCATTGTGACAAATATTGTCTCAATATGAAAATCAACCATGGTCAACCATGGTCCAATGTCACATTGTGAAAAATATTGTCTCGATATGGAAATAAATCATAGTAAACCATGGTCCAGCGTCGCATTGTGACAAGGATTGTCTCAATATGAAAATCAACCATGATCAACATGTTTATTTTAGGGTTTATAATATTTATCTTAGGGATTGTATACCTTTGCTTTATAATATTAATGGCTTTGGTTTTATATTATTCCTTTGGGTTCATAATACCTTGGGGTTTTAGTATTAATCCCTTGGGTTTATAATATCAATCCCTCGGATTTATTAATCTAAGGGTTCAACCATGGTCGAGCATGGTCCAACGTCGCATTGCAACAAGGATTATCTCAATATGAAAATCAACCATGGTTAACCACATTTTCTTAGTATGAAAATGAAACATGGTCAACCATGTATTGATATCAATCTCTTAGGTTTATTAATCTAAGGTTTCATATTCCTATGGTTTAATATTATTACCTTGGGATTTTAATATTAATCTCTTTGGTTTTAATATTAATCCCTTGGGTTTATAATATCAATCATGGTCAACCACAGTCAATCATGGTAAATCATGGTAAATCATGTTCAAACATGTTTTATAAAATCAATCATGGTAAACCATGTTCAATCATGGTTAATCATAGTTAACCATGGTCAACCATGTTCAAACATGTTTTATAAAATAAATCATGGTAAACCTTGATCAATCATGACCAACCATGGTCCATCGTCGCATTGTGACAAAGATTGTCTCAATATGAAAAACAAACATGGTAAGCCATGTTCCAACATCGCATTGTGACAAAGATTGTGTCGATATGAAAATCAATCATGGTAAACCATGGTCCAACGTTGCATTGTGAGCAGGATTGTCACAATATGAAAATCAACCATGGTCAACAATGTTTATTTTAGCATTTATAGTATTTATCTTAGTGTTTATATACCATGTGTTAGCGCAAGGAGTCACCCATTGAATGCATAAGGAGTAAGCCTTACACATCATAATTCATTTCAAATTTTAAAGGGGTTGTTTGGGTGGTGGGATGTCTTCTCAAAGATTTTGAAATGATTTTTTTATATTCTTTAAGACTTTCATCCATTTGGAAAGTTGTGGAAAGTATAAATTGTGTGGTTAAATCGGTAGCATAGGGAGAAGAGTGTACAAATGAAATAAGATGGATAGCTGGTACGTATTCTAGGAAATATTCCCATCCTAAATCAGTCACACAGCTATGATGATGGCTCTTTACACAAACTCCATTTATGCAAAGTAAACAAAATTCATAAAATAGATTACATGTATAAAGTATTCCACAAATATTTTATGAAATCTTCACTGAAATGTTCTATAACATACATATAATTTGCAGAAAACTAAAAGAAGATAATTTATTGTTAAATCATTTAGCAATTTACCTTAATAGTTGTTGCAATTCATATTTCAGAAGAAATTAACAAATAAAGGAGACACACCACACATTAGATGTTCCTTGAATCACAAAATTCTCCAGCATTAAGTAAAAAAGGCTTTTTATTATATTCAAACTTCAGGTAGACAAACATCCAACCTGGAAATGGTATTTACAAGTGATATATATAGCAAGAGAGGCACCAACTCCATTTCTTCTAAAAATAAGGAAACATTACTCCTAACATTACATATGTGTCAAAATACATTACAACCATATCTCATCGAAATCTAACATAAAGGAGAGATGGAGAAGAAAGAATAGAAGAAATATGGGCTGAAATGTTGAGTGTGTTGTCATGCTACCCCTTTTTCTGTTGATTTATCTCCTTGTGACTTGGGTCTTTAAATAACCATGTAGCTCCATTTAATAATACCTACAAAAGCCTCATAAAAACCTTTCACCATCACTTGTTAAATCCATTTGGTTATGGGTTCTTATTCATCCTTAACTGGCTTGGAACAATTTTCTGACAGGTGTCAAAATTCAGTTAAAACGGGCACTACCATAAATTCCGGTAAAAAATTGTAATTGTGTAAAAAATGGAATGCTACAGGAATTTCCAGTAGAAATCTATTTCTTTTTCAAAAATACACAAAAAATGTTGAAAAACCTATGCAGACTTATATTCCTTGACATCTAAGTTGTTGTTCAAAATTGTGACTGATAAGAAAAAAGGAACTTTTATCAAAAAACCTGTTTACCTTCCTTCTATGTTGGCTGCAGCTTCAGCAAGCTTATCCAAGTCTATCTTGTTGTCAGCAGCTGATCTGGATCTGGTTTCTCTTTTGGCTTCTTCCTTGACAGTGGTCCTGTGAAGGGGGTTTTTTTTTTTTCTTCATGGTTTTCTTTGTCTTTGACCCTTCAAGTTTACCTTCAATATCAATGACCTCTGTCATTAGGCTTGGATTATGTAGAGCCTTGGACTTAAGCCTAAACTTTTTTTTGTCTTTGGTATGCCTCTTTCTGGTACCAACAACAGGTTTGGCTTCTTCTTACTGCTGATGTCATATCCAACATCCTTGAGGAGTTCTTCATCTGATTGTGTAGGTTGATACTCTTTCTGCATATTTTGCTGAATATGTGTTTTTGGAATTCCTGGCAGCACCTATGCTTTTGATTTATCTGCATTTCCAGACCTTCCTCTTTGGGCTCTGGTGTAGACATTACGAAAGGAGGAAGAGGGGGCACCATTTTCATATATTTTGGTTTATCTGTTGAGGAGATCTCTCCTTTTTCCAACTTTCTCTCGGCCTTAACTGCAGAAACCTTTTCTTTCCTACCCTTGGATTTCTTATAGATATTTTATTTTTTGGCCTTTCTCTTTGTTCTTCTTTTTTCAAGCTGAGGGTGTGGTTGTGAAACTGGAGGTGTAGGTGCAGGTTGGCCTGCCCTGTAAAACAAAAAATTATCCCAAGTTTGATTTCTCTTTACTAATTCTTTTTCAATTAGAACTTTGATTAAAGCTTGATGATACAAGCTATACTCAGAAACAGTAGTATGAGTTTTAACCCTCGTTGACATCTTTGTCAGACTTTTTGACAAGAAATATGACAGATTTAATGTCTTCATACCTGCAACATGAAAAAGAAACCTCATGTGATAGAGGAACACAATTGTATACCTCCTTTCACAAGTTACGTATATCTTGATAATCTTAACAAATTCTGCCCAATCATTCTTAAGATAGCTGCTTGGAATTCCCTTGGCCCAATTTGGATCTATGTGTGCATTATTGAGGAAACTATTGAGGTCTCCTCCTGTGATAACCTGCCCTTTAAACCACCTCTCTCCTTCCTGTGGAAGGTTAAAGGCTTCAGCAATGGAGTCTTCATAAACCTGCAAGCTAAGGCCATAAAATATGGCTTCTTGTACTCCATTAAAAGAGTTAGCAAACTCTTGAACTACTCCTGAGTGAGAGCTCCCTAACCTGGTGCACATAGAATATCACCCTGACTAGATAAACAAGCTTCTTACCCTCGAATTTTCATCCACTAGGTCTGCACCTTATGGCTCAATTCGATTTATTTTTCCACCTGTTTTAGTCATCTTCTGAAAATTAATGACTCTATCTCTTGAAACTGACAGGTGGCAGGGTTGGAGGAGTTTCACCTTACAATTTTTGCTTGTATTCTCATTTGAAATCCTATCTGAAATCTAGACTCCTCCTCAAACTATGACTCTAAGCAATTCGATCTCCAAGAGCTAAAATCTCAAATGACATTGCTCCTGCTTTTTTGGTGGTTTTAAAACAAAACCATGGTTCATCACCCCATGCAAATCGACCTTCATTATGGAAAATATTCACTAGTAAAAATGATGAAATTAATGACTAGGTGACTAAAACTGTTAGTAACCGCAATGATTTCAAGTGAATTTCTACTAAATTTGAGCAATTTTAAGTGATTGAATTAAAAGTGACTAACTTAAATGACTAATTTAGTCTTGGAATAAAATATAACTTAAATGACTAATTTAGTCTTGGAATAAAATATACGACTAGATAATAAGTGACTAAACTAAAAGCAACTAACTTAAATGACTAATTTAGTCTAGGGATAAAATATATGATTAGATAATAAGTGACTAAAGTAAAAGAGACTAACTTAAATGACTAATTTAGTCTAGGATTAAAATATATGACTAGACAATAAGTGACAAAATTAATAAGGATTAATGTAAATTACTATTATAGTCCAAGAATAAAAATATGGCGCCCAAATAACAAGTACAACAAGTATATGAATTAGTCATTTATGTCAATAATTTTTAATTGTGTCACTCCATATATAGACAATTTCACTTTTGGTACCAAAGTGTTACATTTCACTATAGGTGTCTCTGAATCCATTTGTAGTGTTAAAATTTAGAGACAAACAGATCTTTGACTTTACAGTGTTAAAATTATGAATACCCTTTTGTCTCTAAAGTTTAACAGTGCAAACAGATTCATCTACAATTAACATAATTGCATGTATCAGCTATCAAATTTACAGTAATGCCTTCATTATAATTTTAGTAAAGGTAATATTAATTAGATAGCCAAATTAATATATAAATATATATTTATATTTAATATTTGGCCATAAATTTTAAGTTTTAAACTTCATTGATTTATGTTAAAAGTGCGAGTTGTTTTAAATCTAAGGTTAAATCTTCATATTTACATTCAATAAATAGATAAATATTACATTTATTATTTTAAACATGTGATTTAATTTCAATTTAGTATTAACTCACCATATTTACATTTCATAAATACTAAATAGATAAACCTAAAATATATATATATTTATAGACCTATTTAGTAAATAGGTATGCAAATTTATTAATTTAAGTATGAAACTTAATTAATTTTTTAATGATGTATGAACCTTTGTCTTTTTGTAAGTCAATGTTATATTTATGTAGGAAAAAAGGATTACATATAGCCAGTTACAAAACAGATGGTCTCACCTTGACTTTTTTTGTTGACTAAAATTTGCACAAGATGAAAAAAAATACAAAAGAGGGACTAGGCACATTGTCCATAAACGGTTGGGCCAGAGGCACCAAAACACATATAAAACATAAAGAACACCAAATATAATAATAGTCATCCAATGTGATGGATGCAGGGTTGTCCGGGGTTGTTCCTAGATGCGGTGGAGGACAAAAGTCACACTGACCACGCCCTTCAAAGTGCACCAACCAAGTCTCCAACTTTTCTACTTTTTCAGTGAGTTAATTTTGGCCTCGCCAAACCAATGCTAGTTAGAGAGACTTGGCACTATAAATAGTGCATTCAATCCAATGTTTCCATCTACTCTACATTCTCCTCATGACCAAATCTCTCAGTTGTGTCCACTCTTTCCATCAGGTTGTTGATAAGTGCACGATAGTTCTATAGGTAGCAATGTTGGATAAATTTTCCCTCATTTACCTCAAATCAATCAAACCGGAAATTCCCCTTGCCACCACAACCTCCTCTTCCCCGACGACTATACTTTTGAACCCTAAAACCCCCACCTCTGTTATCCCCCCGCTTACCTCCTCCATGGCCCCCATGCGTACCCACACTAGTGAGTTGCACATGCCCCCACATTCTTGCCACCTTGGCATGGAGCCACCATGATAATTTTGTGAGT
Source organism: Pinus albicaulis (assembly GCA_034641835.2). Classification (NCBI taxonomy): domain Eukaryota; kingdom Viridiplantae; phylum Streptophyta; class Pinopsida; order Pinales; family Pinaceae; genus Pinus; species Pinus albicaulis. The sequence continues at coordinate 447,824,946 of CM076584.1, forward strand.
CAGCCACCCCCACAAGGCCATGGACAACAAGGGAAGGAGAACACCCACACCACACTGGGGGCTTCATAATTCTCTAAGGTCGAGAAACCCTACTGTGTGCAAATTCCAGAGACTAGACCCCCACTATAGAAAACAAACACCACCAGCGAAGGAGCCAAATGTCGTCTCCCACCACCACAGGGAAGCACAGAGACACCTCCCAGTTGGGAAGAAGGCTCCTTTTGGAGGAATGATGACTTTGGTACATTGATAGAGGAAACCAAATATGTATGATATCCAATGTATCAAAAATTCCATTTCTCTATCCAGATTTATTAGTCAAATACTCATAATGCCCCTTAACTTGACATGGTGCCAGGTTTATGTACCCAAGCTGACGTAGTGGACCAGAGACAAGATAAAAACCCCTACAATGTCACCATCTTAGAGCAAGAAGGTGTGACCGTGAATTGGAGACAAGATCAAAACCCCTGCATCATCACCATATTGGAGCTCGAAGGTGTGACCTGCGATAATGAGAGGGTTTTTAAGCTTAGCATCATGGGATTTGGCCTTGACAGAACAATCTTTCCTTTCATTTTCAATTGCACCAATTTAGATTCCCTCGACTTGTTGGAAAACTATTTGATCGGAAAGGTACCAATGAAGCTCCAATATATGGTCAATGTAATCTAATTCCCTTGTCGTGAATCCTCTGTTGTTATCTAAATAACAAGCTCACGGGAAAAGGTGGAAGACTTTGGACATTAAAAGAATGTATCCAAAGGTAGTTTTGGCTCTTGGGTACCTTGATCCTGAATACTTCAAAAGGTAGCAACTGACAGAGAAATCTGATGTGTATTCTTTGGACTAGTGTTACTGGAGTTCTTGTGTGCAAGGGAAATGAACTGGCAGAAAAAGGGCAAGCTTGAAAAAATCATTGACCCTCACCTTGTTGGGACCATCAACCCCGGTTTTCTGAAAATGTTTAGGGAGACTACCAAAAAGTTCTTGGAAGAGATGGGCTTCGACAAGCCTTCCATGGGAGATGTTCTATGGAACCTGGAATATGCATTTAAACTCTAGAATATATCCATGCAAAATGATCTAGATGAGAATAGTAAAAATCATATTGTAGATGCTCCTTTGCGCTACCCAGATCCTGAGCCTTTTGGTTCAAGTTCAGTATGACTTCAAGTCTTGTACGAAAGTTCTCAATTTATAGATTTCATTAATGAGCATGTGGAATTTTGGAGCTCTCAACATCCCACAAAGGGATAGTTGTGATAATTTACCTATTGTTTCGAACATGTTATCCTTCAGTGGATATGACACATAATGGATCCATACCTTGGTGCAATAGTTCCTTACCTCAGGATGTTTTCACAAGATTCAGGGCAAAGTGAAAACACAACACTAGTGGCTTTGGTTTGGGATGGGAGCTACAAGTATGTAGAAGAGATTGAGGGCACATGCATTATGTTCCTTTTCGCTGCCAAGAGCCTGAGACTTTTTATACTAGTGTAATTGGATGAGGTGTTGGTGAATCCTCGTGGGAGGTGATCACAAAATAAGACTACTTTTCCATGTTCCAAATTTACCAAATTAGCACATGTAGACAGAACATTAGTGAGTGTGAAATGGTTAGGTTCGGTACTTGTTTATTGCATATCACATTAAAAATCTAGTGCCTCCTCGTAAAATCCTCTCCTCGTATAATCGACCACCATTAGAGACGATTACACCACATTTTTTTTAATCATTTGGTTTAATCGAACAAGATGGTGGAATTGGTTTTGAGTTTCAAGGATTTTGGGAAAATATTATTTTTGTGACCCCATTTTCATAATATACCTTGGAGATTTGGTTAATTTTAAAGTAACAGCTTCCACTACCCAAGAATAACACAAGGGAGTAGGAGGGTTTGTTACACTACTCATGGTTAAGGCCACTCTCCTTCGATAAGGTTAAATAATTACACTTCAATGCTAAGTCGGGGCATCGCAACACAAAAAATAGGGCCATGTAAAACCTGCATAACAAAAAAAGGAGCCCTACCTTTAGTTCTTCCCTTCTCCAATTATGCCTTATGTTCTTTAGTCAAACAAATTTTCAGAATTATTTCAGGTCCTTGAACTTGGTGAAACCCCTCCTTGATTTCCAATCCCCATTCACTTCAGTGTTTACCTCCACACCAAGTGCCCCTAACTCAAGAGGCTTCATATTTCCTTCCATTGCACATCACTTCCTTACACTCAAGTGTGGAAAGGTTTTGTGCACCCAATTCACAGGTTACAATGCTTCTATGGTAAACAATTCTCCATGGTTCTCCTCTTGTTCCCTTTGCATTATTATTTAATCTTCACTTTCTCTCTATTTTTTCCCAAAATTCCTTCTATTCCCCCTTCCTTATTCCTCAATTTTGTCCCTTGACTAATTAATTTAGTTAAATAGAAATTTTTCCCAATCCCCTCACAACTTTACCTCAATGAAGTTTCTCTCCTAGATGTTGAGATTCATATAGATTTACCCCTTCAATTTCAACAATACATACATTTGAAATAATATTTACATCATGATAAAGTGTGGCATGATACCCATACTGATTATTAAATATTAATAATATTAATTATATTTACAAAATGAATGGTTTAAAAAATATACCTTATAGCCTTTCTAATAGAAAAAGTTTGGAAATTACCCAAAAAGAAAACCAACACACACCATACGATAGAAACCAACATGCACCTTGGAAGAAAACACTCAATATTTTATATATTGTTTAACTTCAAATTAAATAATATATATCATGGTTGTATAATATTAAATTCTTTGTTGCTTTTATACTGATAACTCGCTCTATAGAATTTACAATATATAACATTTCTGACTTTCTTCCACTCTATAAAGACATGTTTGGCTACTTTAAAAGAAATTTAAAAGAAACTCATATCATTATGAGACACCACTTTTTGATGGCTACATTAATTTCATTTTAAATAAATAGCAGGAAATGAGCGGTTTCTCAATTGTACTTTAAAAAGGAGTTGATGGGACGATTTGAAGTTTGGTGGAGAAGAATTGAATTTTTTGAATGGTAATTGGCACCAGCTTTCCTCCAAATATTTTCCACCCCTCTAATATCTGTAGTCTCCTTCACACAACTACCCTCTTCATTCATTCAATCGCTCGCAGCCTTCTACCGCCAATGGAAAAACTCCCCAGGCTTACCTACAACAGGTCTCACAAGCAGATATGGGAAATGGGAAAAACTGTTTCCAAATCACTTGCAAAGGCTCAACAATGGCGGATACAATAGGAAGTCATATTTTCTGACCCTCAGCCAAAGAAATAAGAGAACCCACCAAAATGGCACTGAACCCCTTACGAACAGGTGCCCTTCTTCTCCCTTAGAAAGCACGAAGAAGCTATCAGATGATAATACCCATCTGAAGAATGAAAATCCAAATTCGCCATCACTCTGCTCAGATCTCGAGATCATGGTGGAATTTCCCTTGACTCCTCCTTCATGTTCGCCGTCTGACATTTCCAAAGTTGTTTCAGAAATTTTGCATTTTGAAACCCTTAATAGTGCGAAACTAAAAATGAGATATATGTCAGAGTTTCTGGCTCGAGAGAATGGTGGGGTTTGTGTGGAGAGTACCCTTTTCATCATAGAAATAGTGGACCCTATTAAATGGCAGGGTTTGTTTGGAGAGTACCCTTTTCATCATAGAAATAGTGGACCCTGTAAAATGTTTCAACACGAATATTTTGGACACTTATATTTTTATTATTGCTAGAGTGTGGTTTTAACGAGTTTGCATTGATGTGCAGACACTTTCTCCAAGTTTTCAGTTGAAGTTATTGCAAGCCTAAAATATCAATAGCTGTCGAAGAACATTTCCATTCCCTTCGTGCTACGATGCGTCCTCCCTCCATATTTGTAAAATAGCGCATGACTTATACCATTCTTATGTAATGTAGCCTAATCCCTCTCTCTATGCCATGGAGCCACATCAAATAACAATGTGTATTGTTGTAACACATCCTTTCTCGGTTGTCCCAATATCTTTCTCTCTCTCTCTGTCGATATGAATTCCTCACTGATATGTGGGGATCCCGTGGGGTTTTTTCCATCGCCATGAAGATGATCAGCGAGGGTTCCATTTGGGACAAACTCATATACAAGAAGCAACTCTGGACTGTCTGCAAGGGTTCAGCCATAAAGATGAATGACAATTTGAGCCTCCTAGAGTTATCCTGATATAGTCTCGAGACTTGAGTAAAGACGTACAAAATTTTCTGGCTATTCATGAAAGCACAGGGCCTCTCAGGGATTATGTAAAGTTAATATAGATTTTTGTTTATACTAAACATTTAGTACACTATTTTTTTCTTTTTTAAATGCCTTGACCACCGAATTAACCATCGGCACACTGCTTGACACAAAAAATGTTGCTGATGAATTTCTGAAGGAGTTTTTGTCCTAGTATGGCAAGAAGTGGGATGACAGAGGATATGAGAAGCACTTGGATAAAGCCTCACTAGAAGCAATGACTCTAATTATAGAGGACTACCAACTTACTTGCACTCCCCAACAATTCATGTCTAAAATATGGCCATTAGGGGAATTTTGAGGTCTAAAATGGGCCTTTTAAGGAAAATGTACAAACAAAATTCACTTTAAGAGAACCAATCATATTTTAGGGTATGACATCATCCCTAATGGTTGAGGTGGCATTGCTTGAGTTAAAGGTACTTACTTGTCACATTCTCAATGGTGGATAAAAACTCATGGTTAACCATGGTAGTGCTCTAAGTACTTTTAAAGTCAAAGTAAAGTACTCATAATAAATTTCATTTCACATTTTTTTAATAAAAATATATTATTTTCATTTCATATTTCTTGAAAGAAACAATGCATATCCATATACATTTATTATATTATATTATATTATATTATTTTTATATGGTATATTAATTAGACGTTATTATACAATTTAAATAATATAATTTAATTAATAACATCTAATATAATTAAGAATTTATAAATTTAAATTTAAATTTTATTTTAAGTTATTTAAGTACAAAGGACAAATGCATTAGTTTTTCAATGATAATGATTTTTTCTTGAAAAGCTCATTCTTATTTATAGTCACTTCAATACAATTTTTTTATTATTATTTTTTTTTATACAAATTTTGAATTGAATTTAACTATGGTTACATGGATTGTGGTGCAAAAAGTGAATTGCAAATTCATAAATATTATTTTATTGGTTTAGCTATTATTTTATTATTTCCTTAGGAGGCCCATTTTAGAACTCAAAATAGGCTTCTTTTGAAAACACGTAATTTCTTAACCTTCACTTGTTAATACTTTCGCACTACGAATTGGATACTTGATTTATTATCCATCACTATAACCATTTACAGACTCCCTCTAATTAGTTATCAGGGAATTTAGTTTATTTCAAAATGGAATGGAGGATTAAGGATATGCTCATCATTTTCTTTTGTCGAAGTTAAAATTAGTTTTCACCAATTTTAGTGGTTTGTTTCATTTCCCACCTTTACCTGGTTTTAAGTGGGATCCTGCAATTCCAGTGCCTCGCTAAAATTCCGCATAGGTTGAATTCCTACCAATGACATGTGAATCTTTCCCAATGCCCTAGTCTTGAATTCTTGTTTAAAACCTATATCCACCATGTTGCTGGTATTGATTTCAATTCTAGGGTCACAAGCACTATTGTGAGCGAAATTTAAATGGAGAGACCGTGATTATATAAACTTTGTAAGCAATAGGTATAATCTCCCAAGCCAACCTTCTAATTTTAGTGTTCAACTTCATCTTTGTCCAAGCCAACCTTCTTTTTTTAGTGTTCAACTTCATCTTTGTCCAAGCCAACCTTCCCTTTTCAGTGTTCAACTTTATCTTTGTCCATTGTAGCAGCTGGTTTCATTTTCCACAGTAAAGACATATCCGGTCATCAGCAACGCTGCGAGTTAAACCGTAATGCTAGTATTTGGTTTTATTTCTTACGAATTAAACACTTTCAGTCACCAATACCATTACGAAGGAAATCATAATTGTAGTGTTTGGTTTCATTTACTGCAAATCAATCCCTTTTGGGTTGCCAATGAGTGAAAGTGAAAATGGATAAACTACAATGATGTAAATGTCATAAGATCTTTCAAACAACAATGAAAACATGGGTTCCTAAAAAAATTAGAGCATCGAAGTGATACTAGGGCAGTACATCAACAATTTTGACTGGGGTTCTTCATCACTTGTAGGAGTTGAGGCCTTCCTCGAAATTCAGAAGTCGACTTACCCTTCCTTGCCCCTTCTTCATAAGAAGAATTATGAGTTAGTATGCATTTATAGGGACATCTACCTGGTTCATTCGATAAGCCTAGTTGACTTGACTTGCTTGGTTCAATTATGGATATATAATTGGGCTCATATGGATCTAACTGTACCATGAAAATAGCATGTTAAAATTAACATGGTATTGGAGCATAGGTGAGGGAAAGCCCAAGTCAGAGAGAAATCTATCAGGCCCGAGGGAGAGCTATCACTCAACAACATGGAAACAATTTTGTCTCTCTCTACACGTGCAATAATTTCTTCTTCCATCTACAGTAGGAAGGGTCTTGATCTTTGTAAGTTTCGAGCATTAACCACCTCTTTAATATTTTTGAAGCAACTTCTTTATCTCTGCGTCCATTTCCTGTGTATTTCTTAGTATCTGTTTTGGTTTCATAATTCCAAGGAGTATACTTTCGTCCCATTAAGGGTATCATCTTTTATACAATGATTTCCTCTGTGGCCAATAGATTCATTTTTGAACAATGTGTAAGAACTAGGGCTACAAAAACAAGCAAGAGTGATATAAAAAACTAGTCCATGCAAATTCAAATAACTCCCTACTGCATAATTTTTGAGCAACACCCTTGTCTATGTGATAAATATAAATCGATGAACAGTAAGGGTCGTTAACGATCCATTCAAGCTTACTTGAAAACTTTTTCTTTATATAATTTTAGCCCTCATTAGGAATTTATTACTAAGCATGAAAGGTTTGGTGCTATCACATTTCACTAACAGTTTGGCTCTAAAATAAATTGCATGAACAGCTGATGATGTTTCCAGAATTGTAGCATAAGCCCTCATCTTTGTGAAATATCACTCTAATCCTTGAATTTCAGCATATTTTCTATCTTGTGAAGTGAGGAGCTATTTCTATCTTCTTGGGGCTACAAATCAATCAGCAAGGATGATTTGTTAAGATGTGAAAGTATTGAAGTTCCTTTTGGATTGGCTTGTATTTAAAACTTACACCAGTGATCCTTTTATCTTGCAGACTATTTGAACATTCCCCAAAATATTTTTTACAACTCCTTGAAGCATTTCATTCATCTCTGGTTAGGGAAAGAGCTTATGACCTATTTTAGATTTATGGATAACTTTTTTACTGATATGTCTGCAACCCCTTTTAGATCGTGATTCTTTTGCACTTTATTTGTCATCAATTCAGTCATCTACATTCCAACACCATTATAATGATGAATAATTCAAACAATTGATTTAGAATTCTGGAGTTTGAATCTAAATATTTCAAGGTATATTCATACATATTATAGTTTCTGAAACATTAAAACTTTGAAATATGAAAGGTATTCAAGTATAATTTTGTGCTTAATTTGGCTTCAATATAGCGTCATTATTGGGGATATAATAATTTTTTCAAAGGCTTCCTCCATATGCAGCAATATGAATAGACAGATGACTACTATTCATAGTTCTCACGCTGCAAGCCTTTTATCTATATTAGAAAAAAGTAGCATATAAAAGGCCTTGCAAGGTTTTGGATTGATGGCAGTCTTGACCTTAATAAGAAACAAAGACTATACTTGAAAACTACATATGTTGATGTCAGAATCCCTCACTCCAAGATATCTTGTAGGCTTGATCAGATATGTGACATAGCAATAACAATAGTCTTATATAAGACAATGATCTGATAGTATTTTTGTTGTGACACACATTGGAGAAGACATTTTGAGATACTTTAAATATTTTTAGACCTAATTCCAAGTCCAGGATTTGAAGAGTAATACCATTCAGTATTTTAAGATGTTTTGAATATGTGCAACAATTTCGTCACTCACTAGTAAATTTGGCCCAATTTTCGATGGCCAAAGTGTCGTTATTCCGACACATAGTCGTCGCAAGAGTGACAGTCTGAGGCCAGACAAAGCATGGTTAGACTTAGAGTCGCAATTCTGACACTTCAATAAAGCGTCAGAAGAGCGACACTTGTTCCGACACTTTATTGAAGTGTCGTAATACCGACGCTTTCAAAGTGTCGCAATACCGACGCTTTCAAAGTGTCACAATATCGACGCTTTTAAAGTGTCGCAATACTGACGCATTTCAGAAGTGTTGCAATTATTGCGACACTTTCCGAAAGTGTCGCAATACCGATGCTTTACAGAAACGTCACAATACCGACGCCAAGAAGAATTGTCGCAATACCGACGGACATTTAAATAAATTTAAAAAAAATTGGAACGTCGCAAGACAGACGAAAAGGGAAAACGTTCAAGGTGTCAAAATACTGATGCTTATAAGGCCTCAGAAGAGCGACACTTACAAAGCATCGGTATACCGACGGTGAGTTCAATTTTTAAAAAAATGAAACTTTAAAACAGGACAGTAAATTGAATAGTCACGTAAATTGAGGGTCTATACTGTATTGGAATACATAATACAAAAAGTATTGGAATATTGTAATATGTCTTAGCATGGACTTTAGTAATAATTTTGACTCTTAAGATTGTTTTGATATCAATTAAGTATTTTTTGGATAGCACTTTCATGTAACTGCAGAATATTGGAAGACAAATTACTTGATTAACAAACAAGTAGACAGTCTCATCTATTTGTAAAGTGACTTGAGTGCCTTAAGAGAGTGCTCTTTATTCTCTACTGAAATAAAGAAAGCATTTTTTTCCTTGGAAGGAAATATTGTAAACATGAAAAGGTATATAATTTTTTGAAAATGTATAGATTTTTTGATATTCTTTTGCACAGAATGTGCTTTTCCTGGGGAAACACACCTGCACTTTCCTTCATTCCATGGATGGTAGCCATAGTAAACTAGATTCTTTAAAACTCAAGGTTAGGTCAGCATCTCAATAACAATTGGCTCACTAAGTAAGCATATCACATAGTGAGATTTGAACCAAACTTAAGCAAGGGAGGAAACAACATTCCCTCTCATCCACTCAAACTACACCTAATTGGCAACAAAAATTGTCACTTAATTTCGGTTAAGCCGTGAATGAGCACAAAGGATAACCAACTTTGGGTGAATACAAAATACCAAAAAAATTCGTTTTATTTTCATATTTTAAGAAACCAAAATTGTTGGATCCACTTATGAATCATGATGCTTGGGATTCATTTCATGGATGAGGGATCTGTCTCGATCTACACAGTAGACAAGTACGAAACATATCTCGGGCAAATCCTAGTGGATCGGGATCCAATCTGGGGATCCATCCCTCAGGACTAATAGATCTAGTAACACAGCTTTACGTTTTATTCTGTTGTTGAGGCAAATATACAATGACTATAAATGCCACAATAACTGTAATATGTTCATGCACTTCAACCATGTAGGAGGCAATGGGAAGGAACTATGGATGATTATACAATCGAATTGGGCAAGGTTGATCCAAGTAATAATTAGATACTCAACATTAGGAAGCCAGCATTCTCAAATGAGGCCAGAGAGAATTGGAATCGAAATTAATAGCACCATTTGAGAAAGATGTGTTGAGATTCTTGTTTATGAGCTCTCAACCCAATAGTAATTTGCCTATGCTTCATGACTCAAACACTAATTCCATAGCCCATGGTCCATCATTCATAGTTCTTTACATTTGATCAGATTTACCAATTTTTTGAGTTGGCTATCCATTTTCACTTTGCCTCAACCCGTTTCACATTTTTGGCCTCCTTTACTCATATACTCCATGGGATTTGAACATGGATCTCATCCATGAAAACCCAAGATCTCTACCATTACTCCTAACCCATGTTGAGGGCACTGACATTTTAGATCACCTATTGGAAAGGATTCAAATTCCACATAAGCTAATTATTCTTTGTTAAAACTTAATCTTTGGTAAATTTTAATTTCAATAAATGCAAAGCAACTTATCTTGATTTAAGTCTGCAATTTCTCGAGTTGTAGCTGGGATTAATGTAAGTTGTTCAATATAACTTTAAACATAAATGTAAACTAATGCAAAATGTATACCTTTTTTTATAAAAAGAGATTCATTTAGAAAATACATCTTAAGCATATCATTTTGATATTTACTATACCAAATTCCTTCAATGGCTCTACCAAGTAATGAGGAAGTCAATTGTCGTGCAAGTCCCTGGCTTAGATCATACACGTTCAAAAAAACCTTGTATCCTTCTTGAGACTCACTGAAATCAGAGTTTTCCATCAAGCTCTCTGCCCGAATTAGGGGCATGGAGAAAAAAATGAGTTGAATGAAGAAAAAGGTATGAAAATTAGTCCTTAGGGGCAGAGCAAGCAATCTTTATCTGTGAATTTGAGAGAGGACCAATTTTTTATGAAGAAGAGGTGGATGAGAGACAAGATAAGAGTCTCATAGAAAACTTAAGAATTTCAATCTAGCATAGAGGAGAAATGCCAATCCTAGAGGCATCAACAGGGGAAAATGAGCGTCAAGTTTTTCAGTCTAACTATTTATATGAGTGTTTGTTTGCAGGACTTGAATAATATGAAGATGAACGAGTACAAGAAGCCATCATAAAGGAGAAAGACAAAAAATTATCTCTTGAAAACAAATGCAATGCAAATAAAAAATCATGGACCTCAAATAAACAGGGTAGAGGACCAATCGAAGGGAAGCTCCAAGATTTCACAAGATGGAATAGATGGAAATAAAAAAGGAAACCTCATATCAGGTCCGATAGAGGTCCAAAACAATATACGATTTAAAAGGAAATAAATTTCAAATGAAGTACCTTTTTCATGGTAGCATCTCAAATAAATAGGCTTGTGGATCTTGAAACAAAAGAGATTCAAGAGAAAGTCATGTATTCCAAGCAAAGGTATGATCTTCATAAAGATTGTAGCCAGGATGATTCAAGAAATCAATCTTATACAAGGAATCAAGAAAGAAAAAGAATGATGGAGGACCAATATGGAGCATTAATAGAGACGGTGAAGAGTCCAATTAATGAAAAATCAAGTGGAGAATGAAAGAAGAGACCATGAACAGGTTACAAGCCATACCGAGAAGGAATATTAGAGAGAAAGACAAAGAAAAGGTGAACATTTCATTATTAGGGAATCATATAACAAGTTTTGAACAAGATGGAGGTATGGTGATCCATCTAAAACCTATGTCTCGGCTTGAAGGACCTTTGAAAAACCATAAGGGAGAAGAACATTGACCCAAGTATGAAGAAAACTTGGAAAAATCAAATGGAGTTCTAGGATGGAGTCTGTACTATGCAGGTATGGAGCTTGAAGACCAAGAATACCATATTAAGTACTAGATGAGAGTATTAAGGATTTCATCTCAGTTCAAACTAGAAGGAAAATAGAGTAATGAAGACTTTCAATATCTCATAAAGTATGACAACAAAGCTAAAGCAATGATGGCCAAGGAGCAAAGTTTAGTTTATCGTCATTCCATGATCACAATCTTGAAGAGGAATCTACAAGCATTTAAGTAATCAGCTTGAAGGTATGAGATGTTTATCATACATTTTCTTATTCAATCTCAATGAGAAACCAATAGCCTATGAGGGGGAAAGACTCTTAAAACAATATTTGTTCAAGGTATTTGACAAGTTTTTAAGTTGGTAAAAGAAGTTTCATTTGTGGGTCTTACAAATTCATGAAAAGAGGCATAGTGAAACTTGAAAGTGGAGGGGTCTTAACATTCCTCAATGTCAAAATTCGGTTATGGCAATGTCAAATGTATAGAGATCCAGCCTAGTAAAATTCTTTTATGAACTATGGATGCATGTATAGAGAGAAATTGAAGAAGCATCTCTGATTTGTAATAATGATCTCAGGTTTCAATATGAAGACGAGATAAAGCAAATGAATGACAAGTCTAATATGAAAAGGTGTATACCATACTTGGAAAAGAAACATACAAGAAAACATCAAAATGGAAAAAAAACCTACCTAAGAACAATAATATACAAGGATGTCAAAGAAATGAAGGCCAAAATAGGGGACATGGAGCCGAATTCCAAATAATTTTTTGAATTTTCAAAAGTTGTAGGTCAATAATAGGGTAAAAGACTCATTGATTAGCAAGGGAAAATGAAGTTTCTTGAGGATGTTCTTAGAGAAAAGATCATGGGTTCAAATCAAATTAACTAACTCAGAATAGCCACCCTCTATCCAGATGTGTCAAGGAAGGAGAGGGGATTACACAAGGATTTCCTTTCAAAACAAAAAGCCATTGCTACTGTAACTGTACAGTACCATAATCAACACTTTGCAGCAATTAACCATGTGCTAATCTATAATTCTAAACTCGAACACATATGCATGAAATACTTAGAAAAGTGCAATCATTTTTTCCATCCTTATAGTAAGGCTTTACATCAACCAAATGGTAAGCCATCCAGCAAGTCCACTGGCATGAGAGAAAGAAACTTTTCTTCTTGGTGGAGGGAACTATCATGGTGGTGGAAATCAATTAATGTTTGTAGTTCAGGCAGGTTTTTCACAGGCCTAAGTGTCTAGGCATGCATAAGTTGCCCACAATTAAAGAATTTTTTAGCATAATTTCAATTACCTCATTGAAGCCCTGTGCAGCTCCTGATCGCTCAACATTGTTGTTATCTGATTTCAGAGTCCCCAGTAACCAAGGCACCAGATAAAGGAATTTCTCTTCACCCATGCCCCTTATGAGCGACCCATGAGCTCTAGCTAAAATATCACGTACTTCTGGTATAGGGTCTGCAAGAACCTGTGCAGAATTTAAATTAATTAGAAATGTATAAACAAAATATCTCAATAAGACACATACAAGGAAAAAGATTCTTCCAATACCTTCTTCACTTCAAGAAGCATCAAGCTTATATATGGTAGAATATCCTTTGGCTCTGTTACCAAAGAACACATGTTTCCAACAATCTGGGTTGCTTTCTTTGCACGTATCTGAACTTCTTTCCCTAAGACCGTGGTGGACTATAGGAACCAACAATGCTAGTGATGGAGCATCAATAGTATTGACAAACGTTGTCTACAATGATGGTAAGAGATAAAGGAATACAAGATGTTGGTAATAAATAAACAACATCAAATCTCGCAAAAAATGGTATAGAAGGCCTGACACAAAAATTTAAAAAAATACCTGCAGAAGAATGTCAAGGGAATGCTTTGTGTATTCATTGGGATATGGGATACTCAAGAGTAATGTTGAAACTATTGCAGATATTTCAGGGTTTTGATTACACTGCCAACCTGTTAGCACCAGTCAAATAAAAATTATTTGAATAGAAGAATAAGCAATAAATATTGAACAAAATAGAGACGATTGGAATTGACACTCGGATACAAGGCATGTTACCTGCTGTAAAGCCATCTAAGCAGTGGATTGAACCTTTGGGTGTGTGTCTGTTAAAACCTGCAATGTCCATGACAAAGAATTAGATTATTGAACCAAAAGAATAAGATACTTAGTTAAAACAAATATTGTGATAGTTTAGAACCCTAAGCAATCTCAAATGTTACTTCAATATTTCTTCATTGATCCAAACCTTAGTCAGTTTAGGAAAAAATTTTGGAAGACATTGTGATAGTTGTTGAGGTGCACAGTAAGCCATTGCTCCCAGTAGCTGGACACTTAACTTATATAACATAAAAATGATCAAATAGTGCAGGTAATACAAGTTCCAGCTAGGGATGAAAACCCAAACCCCTAATTTAGGCAGATTAGCGCCTGCGCACGCACACAAATAATATTATTCGTCTAGACAATCAAATGTGCCGTATAGTAGGGTTCCAACAAGGGGGAAAAGGTGATGAAGCGAAGTGAAGCTTAGCCAGTGTAACGCCTGAAACGAGTGATAAGAGTGCAACTTCTGTGGTAAGGTCTGATCAAGCTTATAAGCTCCCACAGAGGCCACTGTGCATTTGTTTCATCAGATCGGGTTGGTAATGGGTTGCAGTCCCAATAGAACAAATTACAAGCAGACCCATGAGGCAAGATCCTGAAAAAAAAAGCTAAAACACCAACCAAAATTCTTGTTGTATTGAAGAATAAGATACTTGTTTTTGGATTTGTGGAGTTGAGAGCAATGCAGAGATCCTCACACTGTCCATGGTGCCAGATCTATGAGCACAGTGTGGGGCACAAATCTCCCGCATCCTTCCTCCAAACCTAAAATATTATGGCTGCATCCTTCCTCAAAATCGGCGACAGTATGGCTACATCTTCCCTCCTTCCCTAGACAAACCATGCAACCAGAGGGAAATGAACGAGGGAAATTAAAAAAAATTATTTTTGAAATTTTTTGACATTTTGAAATGAAACACGTGTCTTTTTTTTAATGCCACTCAAATTAATTTAAAAATATACATATTTTTTATAATTATAATAATTTGTAAATAACTAAAATAATTTTTAAATAATTAAATGTTTGTTTATTTTGATTGTTTAAAAATATTTACAATCAAAAAAATAAAACATATTTTTTTGAGAAGCAATTAAAATTATATGAGTAAATAATGGACTGATTTTTTCATATAGTAATCCTTCTACCCTATTAAATCATCATGCTTTATTAAAAGGAGTTTTAAACTTTACACTATTAAATTATGTTCTATTTTAAATATTTGGAGTTCTAATCTCTTTTTTTATATATTTTTTCTTTATAATTTATGTATTATTTTTTCCTTGGATATTTACCTATAATTGAATACAAATAGTAATTTAGATTTGGTAGCTTCCATTGTAATTATCAATACTATTTTAATTTTTTATCATGATTCAAGACTCCAGATTAGGTTAGGAAATTGTGATGATAGACAGGGATCACTTAATAGGGCCATTATATGGATTCTACGCACAGTCCTTAGTAATGCCAATTCCTTTGATTTTTTTCTATGAGGAGCCTAGTTACGCTCCTTAAAATTCAAGGACAAAATTAAAATTGATCTGCACCATACACTCCAAAAGAGGGGCATCCCTATTGGTAACAGAGCTACAAGCCTATTTGGTAGTTACACTAAAATTCTTCGGATTCAAAAACTGATATGATTCCAAAATTGGCTCGTTTTACAGTTCACATAATGCAAATTATGGCAGCTTGTATGTCACAGACTATGTACCCCATGAACAATGGCATTAACCCTTACTACAGTTCAGGCTTATACCTGACCTTTGGAATCTAGAAATCAAAATGTGGTTTAAAATTTAAATTATCCTCCTATAGGTGACTGACCAAACTACATGTCTAATAGGGAAGCTTTTGTAATCATTCAATCTTTAAAAGACTTGGCATGAGTCAATTTGGGGAATTGAAGCTAGTATGAACCCCAGTCTTCTCAAATCGGAGAAAAAATCATGGAGGATCAAGGGCTATGGTAAGATGAGAAAGCTGGATGAGGAAGCCAATGGCACTGCTCTGCAACTCTCGAAGGACGATCTGCATTCGCTGTTGGAGCCACTGAGAAAAGACGGCCCGACCCGAACACGCCTGGTCGAGCGACCTCACACAGCGTGACACGATGCGCCCAAACGAACGATTCCACAAGGGAGCAAACAGAAAACGGGCCACCTGAAAGTGCACAAGGTACCCGAGCGGTCACAACTTAGCAAAAATGATACGAGCGTCCTCGAACGAAACGGCTCGACCCAAACATGCCCAGTCGGGCGACCTCACATGGCGCGACGTGGCGCGCCCAACCAAATGATGCCACAAGGGAGAAAACGACAAACGGGTCTCCCGAACGTGCACAAGGCACCCGGGTGGTCACAACTTAGAAAAACTGATACGGGCGCCCTCGAATGAAACAACCCGACCCTAATGCACCCGGTCGGGAAACCTCACATGGCGCGCTCAACTGAACAATGCCACAAGGGAGAAAATGGAAAACAGGTTGCCCGAACGTGCACAAGGCACCCGGGAGGTCACAACTTAGCAAAACTGATACGGGCGCCCTCGAATGAAACGACCCTACCCGAACGCACCCGGTCGTGCGACCTCACATGGCGCGACACGACGTGCCCGAACGAACGATGCCAGAAGGGAGAAAACAGCAAACAGGCCACCCAAATGTTCACAAGGCACCCGGGCAATCACAACTTAGCAAAAATGATACGGGTACCCTCGAACGAAACGACCCAACCTAAACGTGCCCGATCAGGCGACCTCACACGGCACAAACACGGTGCACCCGACCGAACGATGCCACAAGGGATCAAACGAAAAACGGGCCAACCGAACATGCACAAGGCACCCGAGTGGTCCCAACTTAGCAAAATTGATACGGGCTCCCTCGAATGAAATGGCCTAACCTGAACGCGCCCGGTTGAGCGACCTCACACAACGTGACATGATGCGCCCGAACAAACGATGCCACAAGGGAGAAAACAACAAATGAGCCACCTGAACATGCACAAAGCACTTGGGCGGTCACAACTTAGAAAAACTGATATGGGTGCCCTCGAACGAATCGGCCTGACTCGAACGCGCTTGGTCGAGCGCCCTCACACGGCACGCCCGAACGAACGATGCCACAAGGGATAAAATGGCAAACGGGCCTCCCGAATGTGCACAAGCTGGCACCTGGACGGTCACAACTTAGAAAAACTGATACAGGCACCCTCGAACGAAACGGCCCGACCCAAACGCGCCCGGTCAGGCGACCTCACACGGTGCAACACAACGTGCCCAACCGAACGAAGCCACAAGGGAGAAAACGGCAAATGGGCCACCCAAACGTGCATAAGGAACCGGCCAAATGAGAAGCAAAGTAGGGGAGGACAACATTGAGAACAAAATCCCTTTTGTTTCCATCATTCTTAACTATATGAAAGACTGAGCTAGTATAGATTCAAACAAACTGAAATAATAAAAGACAGTATTTGCAATTCATGCTTAATCGATGCTTATGTGGTGGATTTTACATGCAGTGGATTCTTCAGGATTGTCTTCAGCATCTGTATTTCTTGCATTTGTTGAGCTGGTACTTGGTGCATGATTTTTTTCCAGAATATACTTCAAAATATCAACGGACTCTTTGACGTGATTGCATCTGTTTGAGAGGTCATTGAACTGTCCCTGGAGTGAAGACACTCTGTGAAGGAAGAGATTGAGGTCGGCCTCATGTTTCTCCTTGGTGATTTGGGCATGAGTGTCAATTTCGGCATCCAAGATCTTCTGTTGTGTGCAAATTTTCTCCAACTCTGCTTGCAGATCAGCGCAGTGGAAGCAGTCTTTTCTTCTTGCCATGTTGTGAGAGAAAATTGATGAGCCAGAGAATGACAAGGCCCTGCAAAGGCGCAGATCCAATGGGCATGGATCTTGGTTGGAAAGGAAGCAGGGGGCTTTGAAAATCACAGAGACAGATGATCGGAATGAAGGAAGATGGGGGGAATGCGAACGCATAGAAGGGGAATGCGAGTGTAGAAGAGGGGAGAAGGAGGAGTGATTCAGATCGGGAGCGACCATGATTAAATACACAGGCTTAAATAGAGAATCGAGGTGGAATGGAGATGCTGTCATATGAGATTTGGGGGATAGATCACGGGGATGGCATGAAGACAGCAGGAGCGCTTGCGAGAAAGGACGAAGGCTGAGTAAATGGATTGAATTCAGAGATATTATGTTAGTAGTATCCTCTGCAAAGGATTCGGATGAGATTTCAGGTGATACGAGAGCTAAATCAGTCATGAGAATAATATGAATGTTAGTGGGGAGGAATCTGATGGTGTTGGAAACCTCTGCAGATAATATGTGAGTTGATTTATTTCTAATTATTGCAGGAAGAATTGAGATTCGGTGGCGCTACATCGAAAAATTCCTATAGGATGTAAGCAGGATCTATTTGCACATGTATCTGCCTCCTTGTTGAGCGAACGAAGTACATGGTAGAATTGGATTTCTTTCATCTACTGAGCAATTGCTTGGCATCGACTGATTGTTTGCTGCAGGATCACATTGGAGGTGTTCTGATTGTATACCATCAGATTAATGACAATAGCCAAGTCTCCAATGATCGTTGTTGTGCGTATGCCAAGTTTTTGAAGCTGGATGAGACCTTGATAAAGAGCGAGAGCTTCAGCCCTGTTATTGGATATATTGCCTAATCCCCATTCATAGGTAGTTATGATGTCTCCATTGGCGTTATAGATGGTTCCTCTAGCCCCGGCCATTCCTGGATTAGATTTAGAGGCACCATCAAAAAAGAGATAATGGGTGTTGCAGTTTCTGATCCAGAGAAAGAACTCTTCATATTTCATTCTAATTTTCTAACTGTAGCTAGAATTGTTGTTGTTGTTAATGTCACTCCTGCTGTGGGCATTATTGTTTTTTTCAGTAAATACCCAATGAAGTTCCTTTCTTCAACATAGAGTTCGGCTGTGTCAAGTTTCCCTTGAATTTTAGCAGACACTGCTTCCAATGTGAGACTCCATGCCTTATTGTATAGCTTCCTGATGTTGGTTTCTTTGTCCTTGAAGACCATGAAATTTTGAGCTAGCCATATATTCCATAGGAGAGAGCATGGTAAAGCATTCCATACTCTATGAGAAATGTTGTTTTTCTTATGCTGCCAAGGATTTTTTCTTTTCCAAAGATGCAAGACTTCAGCAATGGAGTTGTTGGGACCCCATGGAAGGTTGATGTTCGGAAAAGCTTCTCTCCAATAGGAAATGGAAAAGGGGCAATCTATGAATAGATGTTGAATGGTTTCCTCAGCTACTTGACAATTTGGACAGCGAGATGGGACAATTACCCCACGTTTTTTTAGATTCTCAGAGGTGAGGACTTTCCCTTTTAGGAGGACCCAAATAAAGAATTTTATTTTTGGGAGAGTCTCTTTTTTCCACGTTATTTTCCACTGTGCCCAAATGGGCATGGATTATTCATTGATGCAGATCTGCTGGTAAGCTGCATTGACTGTGTAGCTAGAGCTTAAGGTATCCCAGCGAAAGCCATCATCACTATTGCGTTTGGTGGGGGCAATGCCATGAAGATGGGGTTGAACATTGTTGAGGCTTGCTTCCAATTCAATGGGTATATTTGGGAAGATCCATCCTTTCCAAATCTTTGACTAAGCTTCCCACTGAGATATCTGATCCAAAGTATGAATCCCCATGTTGTTAAGAAAGGATAGGATCTGCTGAGTTCCAGGTCTGCTACTAATGGGTTGCTAGCCCATTATCTTGTCTGCTCCAATTCTAATATGGCTGCCGCCCTTGGGGATCTTGGAAATGTTTTGTGCAAGGAGGGGTATTTAAATGCTCCACAGAAAGATTTATTTAAATGGAATGGGCCCCAAGGGGTAGTGGGCCTTGAGGAGAAGAACTATAGGATAATGATCAAACGTTAAATAAGGGAGGACAACAGCATATGTAGTGGAATAAGCGGAAAGAAGAGAGACATTTACCATAATTATGTCGGCGCACACAACCGAATGAAGGCACAAGGGAGAAAACATCAAATGGGCCACCCGAACGTGCACAAGGCACCCGAGCAGTCACAACTTAGCAAAACTGATACGGGCGCCCTAGACCCGAATGCGCCCGATCGAGCGACCTCACACGACGCACCTGACTGAACGATGCCACAAGGGAGAAAACGGCAAACGGGCCACCCGAACATGCACAAGGCACCCGGGCAGTCACAACTTAGCAAAACTGACACGGCTACCCTCGCACGAAACAACCCGACCCAAGCACCCTTGGTCGTTCGGCGTCACACGGCGCGCCCGGCCACACAGAGGCACAAGGTCGCAAACGGAAAACAGGCTACCCAAACATGCACAAGGCACTTGGGCGGTCACAAGTTAGCAAATCTGACACGGGCGTCCTCGCACGAAACGACCCGACTCGAGCGCCCTTGGTCGTGCGGCGTCACAAGGCGTGACACGACGCGCTCGGCCGCATGAAGGCACAAGGTATAAAACGACAAACGGGCTGCCTAAATGTGAAAAAGGCACCTAGGTGGTCACAAGTTAGCAAATCTTACATGGGTGCCCTCACACAAAATATCCTGATCCGGGTGCCCTTGGTCGTGCGGCGTCACATGGTGCGACACGGTGTGCCTAGCCGCACAGAGGCACAAGGTAGCAAACAGCAAACGGGCCACCCAAACGTGCACAAGGCACTCGAGCGGTCACAAGTTAGCAAATTTGACACGGGCGCCCTCGCATGAAACGACTCGACCCAGGCGCCCTTGGTCGTGCGACGTCACATGGCGCAACACGGCGCACCTGGTCACATGAAGGCACAAGGTAGCTTACAGAAAACTGGCCACCAGAACGTGCATAAGGCACCCATGCGGTCACAAGTTAGCAAATCTGACACGGGCGCCTTCACACGAAACGGCCCGACTTGGGCACCCTTGGTCGTGCGGCGTCACAGGCACGACACAGCGCGCCCGGTCGCACGGAGGCACAAGGTAGCAAATGGAAAACGGGCCACCGAAACGTGCACAAGGCACCCAAGTGGTCACAGGTTAGCAAATCTGAAATGGGCACCCTCGCACGAAACAACCCGACCCGAGAGCCCTTGGTCGTGCGATGTCACACAGCGCGACACGGCACGACATGATCGCACTGAGGCACAAGGTAGAAAATAGAAAACGGGCCGCTCGAACGTGCACAAGGCACCTGGGCGGTCACAAGTTAGCAAATGTGACACGAGCGCCCTTGCACGAAATGGCCCGACCCGGGCGCCCTTGGTCGTGCAGCGTCACATGGCGTGACACGGCACGCCCGGTCGCACGGAGGCACAAGGTAGCAAACGGAAAATGGGCCACTAGAACGTGCACAAGGCACTCGAGCAGTCACAAGTTAGCAAATCTGACACAAGCACCCTCACACGAAACAGCCCGACCCGGGCGCCCTTGGTCGTGTGGCGTCACACAACACGCCTGGCCGCATGGAGGCACAAGGTAGAAAACGGAAAATGGGCTGCCTGAACGTGCACAAGGCATCAAGGCGGTCACAAGTTAGCAAATTGGACATGGGCACCCTTGCACGATACGGTCCAACCCAGGCGCCCTTGGTCATGCGGCGTCATGCGTTTGGTCGAGCGCCTTCACATGATGTGATGCCCTCAAACGACTCGACCCGACCCGAACGCGTTTAGTAGGGCGACCTCGCACAACGTGACATGGTGCGCCCGACCGAACGATGCCACAAGGGAGCAAACGAAAAATAGGTTGCCCAAATGTGCATAAGGCACCTAAGCAGTCACACTCTAGCAAAACTGATATGGGCGCCCTTGAATGAAACGAACCGACCCAAACGCGCCTGGTCGGGCGACATCGCACGGCGTGACACGGCACACCCGATCAAACAATGCCACAAGGGAGAAAATGGAAAACAGGCTGCCTGAATGTGCACAAGGCACCCGGGCAGTCACACTCTAGCAAAACTGATACGGGCGCCCTCGAACGAAACAGCCCGACCTGAACATGCCTGGTCGGGAGACCTTGCACGGCGCAACACAATGCGCCTGACCGAACGATGCCACAAAGGAGCAAATGGAAAACGGGCCGCCCAAACGTGCACACGGCACCTGGGCAGTCACAAGTTAGCGAATCTGACATAGGCGCTCTCGCACGAAACAACCTGACCTGGGCGCCCTTGGTCGTGCGGCGTCACGCGTTTGGTCGGGCGACCTCACATGGCGTGACGCCCTCAGACGAAACGACCCAACCCAACCCGAACGCGTTTGGTCGGGCACCCTCACACGACGCAATGCCCTCAGACGAAACGACCCGACCCAACCCGAACGCGTTTGGTCGGGCGACCTCACACGGTGCAACGCCCTCAGAAGGAATGACCCAACTCGACCAAAACGCATTTGGTCGGGCGCCCTCACATAGCACGATGCCCTGAAATGACCCGACCCGACCCAAACATGTTTGGTCAGGCGACCTCACACGGCACGACACCCTTAGATGAAACGACCCGACCCAACCATAACGCATTTGGTCCAGCGCCCTCACACAGCGTGACGCCCTCAAACGACCCGACCCGGCCCAAACGCATTTGGTCGGGCGACCTCACATGGGGCGATTCCCTCAGATGAAACGACTCAACCCGACTCGAACGCGTTTGGTTGGGCGCCCTCACACAACGTGATGCCCTCAGATGAAACGACCTGACCTGACCCGAACGCGTTTGGTCGGGTGACCTCACACGACGCGATGCCCTCAGATGAAATGACCCAACCAGACCCGAACACATTTGGTCAGGTGGCCTCACACAGCGCGACGCCCTCACACGACCCGACCTGACCCGAACACGTTTGGTCGGACGACCTCAAACGGCGCGATGCCCTCAGACGAAACGACCCGACCCGACCCGAACGTGTTTGGTCGAGCACCCTCACACGGCACGACGCCCTCAGACTAAACGACCCGACCCAACCCGAACGTGTTTGGTCGGGCACCCTCACACGACGCGACGCCCTCAGACAAATAATCTCAAGAAGGTATATCCTTTCTTTCTGAGAAAGGTTTTTTTAAGTGTCAAGAAAAACTCTCATACATAGGGATTTCCAGCTTTAAAGGAAAGATTGTACTTTTTCCTTATTATGTGTTGGATAAATTATTTGTAACAAAGGTGTGTCACCAATGTAAATCCCTAAAACTCTTTTTAAATAACTACCAAGAAAGTACGACGCATAAACTTTTGTTTGAACTAAAGGAGATTGATGATTATTCCTTCACCATTCAACTAAAACATGAGATAACTATAGAATTTCTATGGGAATTCGTTGAAAAATGGCTAACGAACAAAAAACAAAGGATATTTGATAAATGACTGTCTAAAAAGCTCAAAATCAAACCGTCGCAATAGCGACACATAGCTTTTATCCGTCGCAATTGCGACACCTTTGGCCAGACCGTCGCAATAGTGACCCTTTCCTAAGAGCACTCTCTTAAGGTGCTCAAGTCACGTTACAAATAGATGAGACTGTCTACTTGTTTATTAATCAAGTAATTTGTCTTCCAATATTCTGCAGTTACATGAAAGTGCTATCCAAAAAATACTTAATTGATATCAAAACAATCTCAAGAGTCAAAATTATTACTAAAGTCCATGCTAATACATATTACAGTATTCCAATACTTTTTGTATTATGTATTCCAATATAGTATAGACCCTCAATTTACATGACTATTCAATTTACTATCCTATTTTAAAGTTTCATTTTTTTTTTTAAATTGAACCCATCGTCGCAATTGCGACACCTTTGGCCAAACCATCGCAATAGCGACCCTTTCCTCTTACGGTCGCAATAGCGACACTTGCGCCCAAACTGTCACAATTCCGACACTTGCGCCCAAACTGTCGCAATTCCAACGCCTTTCTACAAGTGTCGCAATACTGACACTTACCTCCAAGTGTCAGTATTGCGACACTTGTAGAAAGGCGTCAGAATTGCGATAGTTGTGGGCAGGATTCGAAAAATTGATAAAATTTGGGGAAATTTCCGACATTTGGTCAAAAGTATCGAAACCAAAGTGTCAGAATTTCCGCCAAATGTACTAGTGACTATTGAATATGGGAAAAATCTTAATTAGTTGACCTTGTATATATATTGCAAGTTGTTGTAATGAATCCTTGAAATTGACAATTGGCTGACAGTAGCGACAAAACATTGGCAAGACAATGAATCAGGAAGGTGACTGTAATTACCTTCTATCTTTCTATAATCTATGATGGGATGATGTATTAGATTTAGCACAGTGACATATAATGACAGTGAAGTGCCAATGATAGTTAAGACAATGTTGATTGTACAGTAACCCTTGTCACAACAACAAAAAATGGTGTGTATGCTATATGATGTGCAACAATAACATTAGTCTTTATAAATATCATTTGAGGTCTGGTAAGCTTTGCAAGAAATTAGTAAGGGTCCTCTTTCATTGATCCTAAAGCAAGTCTATAAGCAAAGGTTGTTGATGGTTTTAAGAACAGAGCATCTATTTAAGAAATGGCAGTGGAAAAATATAATTTAAAACTTTGGGTTTTCTTCATTTAACTTATTTAAGAAACAAACATGCCTACTTTTTACAGACTTCAGTCTCATCCCTCGACCTGAAAGCAAAGAAAAATTTTGGCCAATATTATATTAATGGTCATTATGAAACATGTTCTCGTTTATTTAAAATTACATGTCCTTTTTTCTAGGAGTCAAACTCTTGATAAGCTAGAATATATATATTTATTTCATATTCATTGAGTATATAGTCCTATAAAATCAAGTATCCTCATTGAATTTATCTCTGGAAATAGCTAGGTAGCATTTATACATACCAGCACGCTGGTGAAAATTGTTAGGAAATATGTTCATGTATTAATTCTAGCATATATATCAAAATATGCTTACTACCATTGCTTATGCAATAATTTTTTCCACACACATATTTTTTCCGTAATAGATAAATTCATCTTCTATTCATGCATGTAGTGTCATGCATGTAACACTACAAGAAGAAGGGTCATTTAGCCTCACATTAGCACCACTATTTGTAAATGATTTGAAAAATATTTATTTTTTAAATAGTAGTGTAAAAGTGGTGATAATGTGGGGATAATGTGAGATACTGAATTGGTGTTATATTTTCTGGTGTAAAAGTGGAGTTAGTAAAAATAGTTAAATTTGGTGTTAAATGCATATGTGGCATTCCATGGTGTATGGTGCAAACCACCAAAAACCAGTCTGACATGGATCAAGATATTAAGGGGATCAATGATTAGTCTATTTCTGTATCTGATTTTCAGTGAAGAAAAAGTGAATTTGAAGAAGAAGAAATGCAAAGACAAAAAAGAGATGGATGAAATAATTTTTCCTCAAGCGAAGCCAATGCAGTGGATTGCAGGCATAGAATTTTCGTCAAATGATGTTGGATCAGCATTGCAGTTTCTGAAATTTTTCTTAGCATTTGAACAAGTATGTACTTCTTATCCAAAATGTGTTTTAAGTTCATATCTATGGTTCGAATTGAAAATCTTGCACCGTGGATATTTTATTTTACATTGTCGTATTTTTTATCTATGTGTTTTTATTTTATCAACAATACCAATTTTTTTCTATAAACACACTAGTGTGACAGTATGAAGTGGAAAATTTTTAATATTGGTCAGTTTACACCATGATTTGAGAAAACATCACTTCCTACTTATTCAGTTCTTGATTTCTGCATGTTAGATATAGCCCACAACACCTTTCCATTCTTTCATAGCCATGCTTTTACACTAGTCAGCAATAATTGCTATAGAAGTTCTTTGATTGTTAAAATAAAAGTAATCTTTCCAAGGCAGACTTTTGGAAGTATATGTAAATGAGTTCTTATAGATGTACCTTACCGATAGATGACAATATATGCTATACTTAGTGAAATTGAAATACCAAAGCCTCTCTGATCATCAAGAAAATATGGTTTTGTAAGGTCTTTGTATTATAATGAATTTCCACTGTACCGTTGACCACATGCTTATATTGCAACTATGAAAGTTTAGTCCCAATTATGAGGCCTTGGCCTCGATTCTATTCGAAGCATCTCCTCTTTTTATAGGTCTTTGACACATTCTTACCATTCAACATAGCGGTATATGATAAACTTTGTATTCATAAACAAATGAGCAATGATGACTCAGAAATGCCACTAAATGAATGAAAAAACCACTGTTCTATGGCGATTCGTCTCTTAGGGTGGGAGGGGGCACCTCTATGTTTCCCATGTTCCCAAGGTGTATTTTTATTGTAAGATGCTCCAAGAAACATTTTTCCACATATCTCTTTTGGGAAATGTGGTGAAACGGAGAGGGAAATGCATTTTCCCAAAAGCGTTTTTCATTTTTCCCATTTTTTTGGGACGATTGAAGAAATATTTCTCTACATATCTCCGTGGGAAATGTAGATGGAAAATTTTCCCTAATGTGAAGGATGCATTTTCCAAAAGGAAGATTTTAAGCATTTTCCCTATAAAAAAATGTGCTTTTGGATGACTCTTCTGGATGACTCTTAGAAAAAATGAGTTGCCAATTTTTATGGTGTCGCAAATGCTTCTACTTGCTTGTTTGACCATCCCTATATGTGCAACCAAGACTGTAATTCCTTGTATTCCTTCTCCAAGTGACTCTTTATTCATGTTGTGTTCACTCTTTCCAATGCCATTGTAACCCTCGCCTAGTCCAATATACCATCATTTCGACACGAGTCATTGATCCACATTTTACTTTTGACTAATCAATGCTCATTAAATTGTACTTTGTCAATTTTGGATTTTTGGCCATGTTATTAGAACCCCATTGTCGAGGTTCCTAGTGTAGTCAATGTTCTTTATCCATGTTGTGTTCACTCTTTCAAATGAAAGTGCAACCCACACCTAATCCAATATACCATCATTTCGACATTAGTAGTTGATCCACATGGTAATTTTGACTAATCAATACTCATTAAATTGTGTTTTTTCAATTTTGGATCTTTGGAAATGTTATTACAACCCCATTGTCGAGGTTATTAGTGTGCTTGATGTTCAAGGTGATCAAAGGTTATAGAGATTTTGCCACTTTTAGTGGTATGTAGAAGTAATTGATTGATTTCTAGTAATAAAATTTTGTTCCAATTATATATTGTGCAAGCTTTTAAAAGGAAAAAAAATCTCTATCACTTTTCGGATAATATCAGTGGATCGTTTACATATATCATCACAAAATATAGTAATAAGCGAGACAAAAAACTAGATATGGAATTCAGCAACCCCCACAAAATTATTATTCATATACTCTTGGTATTCTAGCACTTATGGAATAAGTTAGAGAGCTTGTTTGCTAGGGTATTGAGTTCATGGTATATACGGCCACAAGAGAACCAATCCAACTTCTTGTTGACTTGTTTGATACCTTTCAAAGTGTGAGCCAAATGAGGGGCCACTATGCTGACTTTGTCATAGACTCAATCCACAACAAGTTTTGAATCCCCCAAAATATTTAGTTTTTAACATATTTTTGGTTGACCACATCTTTTTTGGTTGAAAATTCAACTCTCATGTTTGTGCCCATACTTGGAGAATATTTTATATCCAAAAAATGAGCAATTTTTGCATATTTCTTTCCACAATGATTTTATTTCATTGCTTTGATCTTTGATGTTGTGTCATCAATTAAAGATTCCATTCCTCCATTAGCAGGACTGCCTACATACAGACCTCCACTTTCAGGTTTTGTTTCTTTAAGTGATTCATGCCCAATGAATTTCAACTCATCAATGCTAGCTGGGTCATATGGTAACATTTCATCTACTTTTCATCAACCTTTAAAGACAAAAACCAGCATATAAAATGATTCACAACCATTAATAGGAAAAAATAAACTGGTTACAATCCATTCATGGCCAGTTTGGATGATGATAGATGGGCCAAGCCTGTGGATGCTTTTGCTGATGGCTGTGATATGCGGATAGATGCGGATCTTAGTGGTTCCTCTGCTATGTTTCAACCTGGCCAAGGTTATAATATTGGCTTTGCAAGAAATACCTATGCAACACAAATGAGTATGAATGTCATCCTTCCTAGAGGTCCTTATGTGCAAGCACCACTTCCACAAGTTGGACTAGTGAGAAATAATTCTGATGCTGATAGGTGGAAACGTGATTTTGGTTTGAAGAATGGTTTTATTCCTCCTCCACAACCTTCTATGCCCACAGTTCATATATCAGAGAACCGATATGAAGTGGGCAAGGTTTGTGATGAGGATCAGTTGAAACAAAGACAAATTAAATCCATCCTTAATAAATTGATGCCCAAAACTTTGAGAAACTTTTTGAACAGGTCAAAGAAGTGAACATTGACTTTCCATCATGTATTCATGGTATAATATTGAAATATATGACAAAGCCTTGATGGAGTTGGCTTTTTGTGAAATGTATGCAAAATTCAATTTTTAGCTTTCTGTGGGAATACCAGAATTTATGAAGATAATGAGAAGGTTTTTTTCAAGCGAGCTCTTTTGAACAAATGTCAGGAAGAATTTGAAAAATATGAAAGAGAAGAGGCTGAGGCTGAGAAAGCAGAAGAGCGTGGTGAAAAAATCCTTTTAGCAGAAGAAAGATGGGATAAGAAGGCTGCAGCACGACGACGAATGCTAGGAAATATAAGGTTTATTGGTGAGCTTTATAAAGAAAGTATGTTGACCGAAATAATTATGCATGCATGCATCAAGAAATTAATTGTTGAATTTCAACATCCAGAAGAGAAAAATGTTGAATATTTGTGCAAAACGATGTGCACTATTGGTCATATGATTGACCATTCAAAGGCCAAGGAACATATTGATGCTTACTTTGATAATATGACAAAAATGTCCAATAACCAAAGGCTTCCCTCTAGGATGAGGTTCATGTTGAAGGATCTGATTGATCTGAGGAGGAATGGATGGCAACAAAGGAATAAAGTTGAGGGCCCCAAGAAAATAGAGGAAGTGCATCGGGATGTTGTCAAAGAACTACATGGACAGTGAGGCCACTCTCGAGCTACCAATATGGGAAATTCAGGTCAGAGACTTGTGACACCACTTGATCATGGTGGGAGAGGACCTGTGATGCCACCTTACATGGCAGGTGCAAAGACGGGTTTACTTCCACATATGGGTGGGATTAAAGGGCCACAACCCCATATGGGATCACGTGACCGTGAATTCAATAGTCAAGACGCTCGAATTGGGGATAGGGCTCAATTTGAAAATCAGTCTATGCAAAGCCCTTCAACACTCAGAGCTTCTGATGATGGCCACTTGACTCTTGGTCCTAAGGGAGGTCTTGGCAAGGGAATAAGAGGGAGGGCTCAGATTCTACCATATGCTAAGAGTGCTCTAGCAGATATTCCACCATTCACATCTTGAGTAATAGAAAAACGTGTGCAGGTTCGATTTCAGGTTGAAGTTCTGACCGGATGCCAGTTGATATGAGAGATGAAATTTTGATAATGACTTATGCTGCATAAAAGCCTTTATTTGCAAAATCATGTGCCTAGGAAAGAAATGTTTTGGATAATGACATAAGAGATTTTAAGAATTCATACACATGTGGTGACAGAGGTGGGAAGACTGCAAATGTTGAATTTCAACTATAATAACATTCTTCTCAAAGAACTTTGATTTCACAACTCATTGAGGTTCAACTTTAGAAAAAGGATGAAATGGAAATCAAATAATATTATAGGTGCATTCCTTTACAAAGCTTCTATGCATTTTCATTATGTCTTTTAGAGAATTCGACACGTTTCCCTGACTTTTTCTTAATTTTGCATGACATAGCATCCAGTGTGAGAGATTTGAAGGAGGCAACTTTTTGTGTAGATGACCTTAAAGCATCATTCTTCCATTCAACTATGGTTTCACTTTGTATATTGTATTCTTTTTCAAGAAATATGTTGAAATTGATCTTTTGGGGATTCTACTTACACATTTATGCAAGTCTAAGCCTTTCTTGCTAAATCAAGGACATCTTACTAAAGGGTAATGTGAAATTTTTTGTTTGTTCTTATTCAAGTTTGAATTTATTTAAGGACTACTAAGGTCTATGGTCATTTGCAATTATGAACTATAACTATATATAATTTTGATGTTTCTAGGTTGGAGACTGTATTATTTTCATTGGAGGATGCTATTGTTGATGCGCCCAAGGCTCTTGAGTTCCTTGTTCATGTAGGGTCAAAATTCACTAAGATAATTCCATGTCATTAGAACAATTTTGCATCCTTCCTGGGAAACAAATCCATTACAAAATAGGAGTTGCCCAAGAAGGAATTTATAACATGAAACCAAAAAAATTACCAGCAATGTAAGTTTGTCTTTCCAAGGCATATGATAAAGAAAACTGGCTTTATTTAGGGCTACTCATCCATATAGGGTTCAATGTGCAATTGGTTAACTAGATAATGAATTGTCTTTCCTCAATATATGTGCAATTCTAATTAATGGCTCAACCTATTCTTCTATCATGCCTACAAGAGACGATGGGTAGGTATGACTAATGGCTCCTCTGCCATTTTTTAATGTAGATTAGGTGGCCTCAACAGAGTTATAACAGAGTAAATTAGAACTATAAGCTTAGAAACTATACAAATAGGATTTGCCCCAAACTTGACATATTTACTCTTTTTTTATTATATTTTTCTTTTAGTTGATATCACCAAGGTAGATGAAATTATGCTGAAGGACCCCATCCTTGAAGAACTAAAACTTCTACCTTAAAAACTACCAACAACTGAGGAGCTACAAGAATCAACACCATCTTTGATTTGAACCTAAATAGTCTTATTATCTCTGTATATTTCCCTAATCACAATGACCAATATATCCTCATCATGGATTATTTCTCTCATTCTGTTTATTAGTAAAATCCACAAAATGTATCCCTACATTTCAATCTTGGGAAACAAACATAGAATTGTTATCATTTAAATTATCCATATCTCTTGGAGCCCAAAAATCCATTTGGTTTGGATAAGCTTTATTTATAACCTCAAAAGAAACCCTATTATAAGCTGAAGGACCATTATGTCCTCTTGAGTCTTGATAAAGTATGATGGAATGAAATGGGGTGAAGACCATATCCATGTTTACCATGTTAGAACCTAGTTTCATTGAGATGACGACCTTGGTTTGAAGATATTCACCATACAAACTAGGACCACCCATACTTATCATTGCCATCTCTCTTTCATCATCAAGATTAACCTACTGAGGACCTATAACCCGTGGAGGCCCATGGCAGTCATTGCAATGTAATTTATTAAAATACATGCCATTTCTTATTATGATATTTACCACATCCGAAAATGGCATCGTTCACATCATTTTGAAGAAGTCTACAAATTAAGTCAACATATTTTTTTTCACATTTACGACTTACCTCACATTTGTTGGTTCTTGAAGCTCAAGCACTTTCATAACAAAAATAGGCAAAGTCAAACAACAAAAATGGTCCACTCTCTTTTTATTTTCTAATATTATAATGAAGTTTTATTAGAGACACTATTTGTTTGACTGTTTTTGTTAGAATATGGTTTGTTCTTGGTTTTATGCGACTTTAAATTTATCATATGTAGCATGTTGAGAAATGGGAAAGAATAATGTGTGACATTTATCTTACAGAAATTGATGCTCAATGAAAGGATACATAGTTTGACCAAGCTACAATTCACTTTGGTAAAGGTGGAGGAACATCTTAAAAAACTCCTTAAGAATACACCATATACAAAATTTGACCATAAGAAATATATGCATTTTTCTTTTGTAGATATGTTCTTTTTTCTACCCAAGATATCACAACAAGAAAAATATTGATATTGTAGAAAGTGTTTGAGGACATCATTAAGGTCAATTTTTTTGATGTCCTATTTTATTGATACTTTTTCATATGTCAGGAAGGCTTTAAATATGAATTAATATGTTCATGAAACAAATCAGATTCATATTTTATAGATATAAAAGATAAAAACAAATTTCAATGTCTTTGTTAGATTGTTACTTGACTTTGCGGTGGGCAGGTTACAGGAAATGTGATTGGAAAAAGGACGGGGAGACGATGCATATCACGTCTTAGATATGGTTCATTCGTTGTTAGAGATCTCTTAGACACCTAAGCCATCTACTTTGGAAATGTTTCTAGTAGGAATTCCTATGGTTTTAATGTTGTGATTATTTCACTTCATGGTTATTTTGGGCAAGCAAATGCTTTAGGAATGCCAGACACGACATCGATGGATAGGTAAACAAATTTTTTATAATTTCAATTTCCATTCCATGATATCCTCTCTTTATTGTTTATTATATTTTAGACATTTATTTTGATTTTATTTTGTATTTTAACTATGAAATTGAAAATAATTAGTACCATGTCCATTTAAACAACAACCAAAGCTTGAAGTTTAAATTAGTATTACACTACATTTATTGGAATACTTATAGCTATTTTGTGCTAAAATATTTTCATCACTATCAGAAAAAGCTACTTTCATGTTGTTATTTGAGTACATGTTGTTTATATACTTGACTAAGTTCATGCGTTAGAAAATAAAATGTTTTTGTGAATAAAATGACAGGGATTAAACATCACACCTCAAATTATTTGTTTTCACAAGTTATCTATAGCTTGAGCTTTTTAGCATATAACTTAGTTGACATGATTTTTCCTAAGCTTTCCTTGAAATTTGAATACTAAGTCACTAAGGTGTTATTTTCTATATATGGTGATATTTTATTGGCTTTGTTTATACAAGTTATCTCGCCACATTATAGTGGCAATTATCGCCCCAATGAAGATAATTTGTTCGAGTTTCTTACTTGTATGGAGAAAAATGGTTTTGACACTGCTAATGTTGAGGTATATGTTGTATAAATTATTTATAGTCTAATTTAGTTTATATTATAGTGTTCATTTTCTTTCATGTTTTACACTCTGCATTGTATGTTCTTCTTTTTTTAGATAATGAACTTAGTATTGATGGTAAGAAGCATGAATTGAAAAAAGAGGGGAGCAATAACATTGGAGCGACAAATGAAAAGAGAGAGAGAGAGGAGAACTGTTCCGGTGATACTCTTAGAGCCAATATCCCGCATAAGACACACATATAAAGACTGATGGTCAAGTCTTCAGAGTTGGTGAATTCACCTGCAATGCCTTGAAAACACAACAATAATCTTTGAAGTGATGAAACATCATTTCATGTGTAAATTGTAGTCCAACCAATATTAAGTTGGAAAATCATATTGTAATACTTTAACATTTCATATAATATAATTTATGTGGTTGAAATTATTTATAGTTTCACTTGATATTGTTTAGTATTGTAATTAAAATATGCGACTTTGTGTTTTCATATTAGATGAACATGCACATTGTATGAAAATTTTAAAATCATACAAATTAATTTATGTTGATTAATAATAAACACACAATCAATTTAAAACTACTAAATTAATAGTTTATATTGATTAATGATGAACACAAATAAAATGAATATACGACTAAACTATTCATTTATAATGATGATTAATGAAAGTAAATGAAATGAATATAAACTACTAAATTAGTCATTTATATAATGAATAAATAACTACTGCAAATGATAATTTTGTGACTACAAATGATAGCTAAATTTTTCATATATACGACTATTAGTAGCTAATTTATAGTATCTTATAACACGACTAAAATTTAGTCATATTTCTTCAGTCATTAATTGGTTTCAAACGATAACTAAAATTTGCATATATATGACTATTAGTAGCTAATTTATAGTATCTTATAATACAACCAACATTTTTGTCATATTTCTTTAGTCATTAATTGATTTTCTCGGGTGATCATATAGTAATATATTTGGTCATTAATTGTAACAATTAATGACCAAATCAAATATTAAATCAATGACTAAATCAATGAACAAATTTATGACTAAATTAATGATCAAATCAATGACTAAATTAATGGTTAAATCAATGACTAAATCAGTGACCAAATATACAACTAAACAACAAAATTGAGATAACCAATTAAAGACTAAGCTAAAAATAAACTAAAGTTTGTCGCGTTATAAGATACTGTAAATTAGCTACTATTGGTCACCGACCAAAAAATAATCGTTTATATGCAAATTTTAGTTGTTTTTTTACTAAATAATTAGCCATTTTGTACTAGTGATTCCTCACCGTGATGTACACCATGTGATAACCATCATTACCTTCAGTTGGTTGCATATTTTTCTATGGAGGGCTCCAGATGGCTTGAGACAAGAAGATATGTGACTAACAGTCACCTCCCCTGTCTTGCTGATAATTCGCTGAAATTTTTGGCAGCAATGATGTGCGACCAACCAAACGGTTATGGAGTTAAGCTTGATGCCCATGATCTCCTTCATTTAGAAAAAACACGTACTTTGACATACATTTAACTGTCTTGGGGTTGACAGGCAGGATGAGATTAACGGTTAAGTGCATTACTGCGGGTTGACACATAGGCATTAACGTATACCATGACTTGACTTCAACTAGACTAACCACATACGACACCTATCATGAGATATGAAAACATTTAAAAAATATTTGAAACGTATTTACACTACAACACATGGCTTGAAAAAAGCGGATGCGCTTTTTCGTTTATTTTTTAAAAACAGAGTATGCTTCTGGAATTTCCGGCAACATCGAAATAAAAAGAAAAAAGACAAAAACATGAATATAACAGACTGTCTGAAAAGACTAAAACTAACGCTTCCGGAATTTCCGATAGCGACCAATTTTTTTTTAAATTTTCGAAGTTTAATCCTAAAACAAAAATATGAAATGGACTCATGGCTTAGCAAAGAACTGTGCTAACAACATGGCTTTAAAATATTAATTCCTTGGGTTTAGTATTTTTCCCTTAGGTTTATAATAACTTGGGATTTTAGTATTAATTCTTTGGGTTCATAATATCAATCTCTTGATTTATAATAATAATAATAAGTACTTTATTATTATTATTATTATTATTGTTAAACAATAAATTAATTATTAATAATTAATAATTAATTAAATATTATTTTATTTTATTTAATGTAATGGTTGATTAACTATTTATTATTTATTAACTATTGATTAATTATCAATTATTTGTTATTTATTAATTATTATTTAATTATTAGTAAATTATTGTTTATTAATTAATTAATTATTAATTATTAACATTATTTACAATAACGATAATGTATATAAATTAATGTGATTTAATATAAATGTAATAATTTATTAACAATAATAATAATAAGGCCTAGTCTAACTTATAAATCAAATAGCCTTTTTCACTAGAATATATCAAAATTTGGCAATACAATTTCAAAAAAAAAATTGTTTAAAGTGTAGTTTTGAATGTATAAATGCATTCAGCACCCTCAAAAACACCTCAGCACTTGAATTATGTAGATTAAAAAATTTAAACTCAAGTTTTAAAATATTTTGATAAATATTTTAATCAAAATTAACTAGAAAAATAGTCATGAAAAAAGCCATTTCATCTATAAGTTAGAATACACCTAATAATAATAATATTTTTACTAAAATAGTTATTTTTGTAATATAATAATAATTATTATTATTATATATTTATTAATATGAATATTAATATTATCTTGAGTGGGCCGAATGGTTAAGAGCATGTGTTTCTTCACACGTTCAAAACTAGAGTGGTAGAGTATGTATGCCTTCGTAGAATTAGTGTTGCAGGGAGGTGGGGTCCCCTATCCCACAAACAAGGGGATCTCATACACTAATTTTGTGTTTGGGTTGGTCGCGACCTTAAAATTGGACAATAATAATATATTTATACCATTAAGATTTATGTACATTTTTCAATCAAATTTACTAATATAATTGTATTAGTGAGAATGTTTTTTAGTATTGATAAATATAACACCATTTGAATTCATGCTTCTGTGATCATAGTAATTTTTCCCAAAATCTTTTGGTTGTAATCAATTTTCTGTCCAATGTGATTACAACTGAAGATTTTGGGAAAAATATAACACCACTTTGAAAAAATGCAAAAATGAAATTCTATTAGAAAATGAATTGTGATTGAAAGAACCTCATAAATACATCTCCACCAGTGGTTGCTCAATGTCGGCCTTGCTTTGTAAAGGTATATCCGGTTACCTATCAGGAAAATCACAATACACAGTTGACTTCACTATGGTCACCAAATTTCCAAAACATTCTATAATTTTAAAATAATAAATAAAAATAACTTTTCCAATGACAATGAAATGTCCCTATTATAGAGACACAATACGCTTTTCTATTTAAATTTTGCGTCCCTCCATCAACATTTGCCTTCCCATCACACGTAATTCCAGCAAGACGATATACTTTAGATGCTTCGCATTTAACTGTTCAACGATATGGAAGAAAACACGACAGCAAAATTTATTGGTATCATCAATTTTCATTAATTAGTGCAACTTTATGAGTATCGAAGCACTTGGTACCCTGCAACTCTTCAGTGGTTTTTTCGATACTTTTCAAATCTCCAAAGGTGGCAACTTAGAATAGTACCCCAATGAGATTTTCGTAACACTACAAATAGTCAATAAGAGACGAGGATTTACCATGCAGATAGAACCAAGTATTTGGATCAATGGCAAAGGACTGAGTTTTTCCCTTGACAACATGGTTTTAGGTCACATCACTATTATTTAAATTTTATTTTTAATATAAAATATATTATATATAAATTCAACAACTTAAAATGATATTTTATTAATTTTCTATGTATAATAAATAAATTATACTAAATTATATTGATTAGTTTAAACAACAGGAGACATATGTTAAAACTATGAATGCAAAATGTCAGTTATAAATAAATTTCACATTAGACCACAAAAAAAAAAGGATAATTTTTCAAAAAACTTCAAAAATTTTACAAGTCTAAACTCCATATAACTTATACTTTTTGTGGATATTAGACCAAAACATCCCAAGAATATCCCATTTCAATATATACCACTAGATCATTTAGGATTGGGACCAAGAGATGATGATGGTTCATTGCAGTGTTGGTCAAAGAGAGTTCTAATTGTTGTTGTGGAACTCTAAACCTTGTTTTCCTAGATTATGTTGAATATCCCCCATTTTTTTCAACTTTTGATTTATGTATTGGAGTATAGTGTTCAATCAAGATTTCCATTGAAGTTTTTAAACTAGATGTCATCATGTTGTAATGCAATTGAAGGGTAAGGATCTCTTCTTGTAATTTTTACATTTGTTCTTGTTGTGCAACAACCATTGTTCCAGAACAAAAATCCAACTTCATGATTGAGAAAGTGATGCTAAAGAACCCCTAATCAATTTAGCTTCAAATCTTAATTAAATCATTTCCAATACCACCCAAAAACATACCCCTTCCAACAAACTAAAATGTTGGAACCCAAACAAAATTCAAATTGACAAAGACCTTTGATATTGCAAATGAGTCATCTCCCCCATATTCCTATTAACCCAAAGCAATTTGAAATAGCCTAACCCGAGACCTTAGTGCAATTTCCTACTATCATAAACCCATACAACAAGAGAATAAAAAAAAAGAAAATAACACAAATAAAAATAGACCTAAGGAAGGTGCCAATGAGAAAGACACCCTAAAAAATAGAGCAATCCACGGATGAGGGATATTCCAAGCCTCCCAATAGCCATTAAGAGAATAATTCCTTACCGTTCATGGAATATCAAGAGAAGAAAATTTAGTGTTGAACAAGCCCAAAGGGAAAATCCAGATGATGCTCCCTAAGGAGAAAAGTATGATAAAAAAAACAACACCCACTCATATTTATCATGGGAAAAGCCTCATCCACACACATTGTCCTAATTTTCTTTCATAGTCGATAGACCACCGTAACACAAAAAACACGACAAATAGAGACACATCCATATCCAACCTGACAATTCCCTACCACACACATTGTTGAACAAATGTAATATGTTGTAGAGTTGCCACACAGGACCTGAAGAGTTTCGATGCCCTCAAATATTTTTTTCCATATATTTCATGGGTATTTAAAGGCCTATATGTCTCCCCTTAAACTTGGAAATGTGGCAGTTTCTTAGGCTGAGAACCATGCAAGAGCTTTTAAAAGTCTCATTTAAGTTTGGGGTTTTATCATTCTTCTGTCACCCCTGTCATTGGTACAATGCTTAGAAGTTATGGGGTAATTATCCACACAGGCATGAGCTTAAGGTAAAGCTCCTGTCAAATAATCCTCCATGCCAAGAATGACATGCATTTGGAAACTCGGTTAACTCTAAAGTCAAGTTGTTGAAAGAAGAAGGACAATTTACATTACTCATTACCTCTGTCAACCCGAAGTTTCTATGTGTTGGATTGCAATACATGTGTATTGTACTTATGTGGATCGGATTGGGGTATTTATTTGGCTCACTTTGCATATCTTACTATGCTCCTTTAAATAGTATTGCTTGCTATGCTTCATAAAGAATTATTCAGGACAAGGGAAAAACGAGAGTTTCCCATCTAACTTAATTTTACCTAGCCTGAGTGGTATTCTTTGATTACCCATTACATTCTTCAACTTGTTTTCATGGGGGTAAATCACCTACTAAATAATGGATAATAAGATTTGAATCACCAATCATATTCAGGAAAGAGAATGAAAAATGCATATAATTCCACAAAAATATTGAAAAGAATCTCATACAACAATTATGTGTCTCCCCCTTAGAAATAAGTCCCCTCCCCTCCCCTTTCTAACATATAATGCCTTTCTCATCTCATATCTCATATTTAATTTGCAATATATATATTTTTTCATTTTTTTATAAAATACTCCCAATTAAACTTAATTATTGATAATTTTTTTTATATACAATCCATTTAACTTTCATGCAACTCATTAACACTTTCCACGGAAACATCTATTTTGAACACCACTTATTTAACCCTTTAACAACTCCTTTAGAATTTTATTTTATTAACGTCCTGTCCCACTTAATAAAATCATATTCAAAACTTTAATTATACACCGTTATCTTTCATCGTTTAAACATTATCATAGTAATCCTTTTATTGAAAACTGAACTTGACCCAACAATGAACACGCAACAGACTCTCCATATTAAAATAAGAATAAAAAATTTATATTCTATTCATATATGACCACATATTACCTGCGAAACAATCAAGCCTCGTAAGGAAATCTGCATGTTAAAATTTTGAAAAATATAATATACTAGTATTTGCACTGAGAGGTGCAAAGTAATGTTAGGGAGTGGAGAAAGTGAAAAACAATAATTAAGTGAAATATATGGAAATTTTAGTTTCTATTATATTAAAAGGGTTGATCAAAGGATTTGTAGAACAATCGAACCTCTCATATGGTTGGAGAAAGATGATCCATCTAAGTTACACATATGTTTATTGAGATAAAAATGTAATTGTTGGATTTGAACACAATCAGTGCGCGCGTGTCATTCCATAAGGAGTAGACATGGTAGATAAATGTTAGCAAAGGTGAGAATGAAATCAAAGAGAAAATAACGAATCAATAAATTCAAATTCTGTTAGACGCAAACTAATGTAACGGGAAAATTCACTTCATATTCACCCACAAACCTCACTTGATTCTCAAAGTACATGCAACATTTGGTTCCATGATTGTGTGACAACCAATACATTAGTTTGGTTTCCTACTATTATATCATTGGATAGATGAAAACCAAAAAAGCATGATAATGTAGTGTCGAGGTAAAATAAAATAGATAAAATGCATGGGTATATATCTTCTTCTCTCGGCTTTGAGGCTTGAGCACCCTCGCAGATTTCCAGCGTGCCCTGCCGATTTTGGAGTTTAGGTTTTAGTCAGCCGTTTTTTTCCCTATATGTTAAGACCACGATGGACGAGAGTAATAACGCTCGTCTACACCACCACCACAGTGGAGGAGGCATGACTGAAGTCATCGCCGACAGAAATACTGGTGCTGGTGGCAGTGCATCAAATAGACTGAGTCTTTATTTGTCGATGCCTCTGCCCAGTTCCTCTTCTGTCAAGCATACTGCATCACCACCTCCTCCTCCTCCCCCTCCGCCTCAGCCCGCCGGAAAACCTGCGGGGGAGATCGTGCTACAACAGGCAAGGGAGGGACGAAAGAAATAAAGTATTTTTAACGTCCATGAGGCTAAAAGTAGTCTATGGGACTGTGAATAACAAACTATTAAAAGAATCAAAAAAATATTTATATACAACAGTTAAGTTAAGAATGGAGATACATAAAACATGCGAGATTATTTTTCTTTTGTAGACACCTTTATTTGTTAATGTAATCAAATATTATTGTTGCCTTCTAGCTTTCCCTAATTTATGATGAATGATGACCAAAACTCTACTACAATTCGCTTTCAATCTGCCCAAATTTTCGTTGTTTTTATTTTTCTTTTCATAAAAAATATGTTGCATCCTCCAGTGCTTTATGCCTTTTCAATTCAGCGGTACGTGCACAAAAAGACATTTCTGCTACAAATAGATAGATGGATTTTGTTGCCTTGGTTCTGGGGTCAATTTCGGTAGTGGTTATATGTATCACACTTCCAATTATATGAGAGGCAGCATCCTTGAATGTTTCCTCCAATGCATGCCCCTCTCTTTCAAATTTCTCAGCGGAAAATCAATACTGCATAATAAATATCATGGATAATTGACTCTCTATCTTAGTGATCCTTCAACATTCTTGATTTTGACAGAAAGTCCTGCATGCTCTAATAGACGCTTCCCTTCTCAAAATCTCCATATTTTGAGCATTCATTACGTACTGATTTTCCTAGGGGCATGACTGCATCCAAAGGCGTGCTACTTTTTGCAAGGTCTGTTATACATTTTCCATCCATTTGAGCTGCAATGACTAACTCATGCATGTATCCAGCCATGTACAAAAAGTATAAACCTTGGAATACGATATTTGGAGACAAACCGCTACCTTGACTCTGATCAATGCTTGGGGTGAGTGTTATTTGGAGCTGAACCATGGGAATCTGAAGCAAAAGCATTGGAAGGAAGTGGCAAAGGCCTTCTTTGTTCATTTTTTATAGAAAACTTGTCAAGCAAATAAAGTTACCATGTTTTTCTTTGCACGTAAGACATGCATATGGGTCGGGTGATTGGAACTTTCAATGTGGTACTGGTAAATGTCAATTTTTATTTTTTATAAATCAAATATTGTGATATCTATTTTATAAATTAATACCTTTGAATTGTATCCATGTCTAGGTGAGATGGTTATTCATGTGTATCTACATGGTTATCTTTCATGTATGTAGAAAAACAAACAGGAGTGTCTCCTATATTATACCCACTGATTCCACTGATTTCGCGTCAATTCAAACACCATGCGTAAAATTTAGTTGAAATTTTCTTTGCTTAATCTGCTTTTGTTGAAATTTTCTTTGCTTAATATTCTTTTGCTCAAGCCGCCTAGATACAAAATTTGTAGAGTTTTTGTATCCTGCATATTCATTCTGCTTCTCTTTGGTCTGAAGTTGCAAAATCCATGGACATTTTGACTGGAGTAGCATCCAGCGCCATAAGTAGTGATGTTATTCCTCCACTCATCCAACTCATAGATGACGTTCTTGGTAGAGATGAAAACACTCAACTTCTGCAACATCAACTCAACCATATGAAGGCACTCTTACAAGACATTAATAGGAAGATTCAACATGAGCAAAGAATCCCCCGGACACAGTAAAAAATTGGTTGCAAAGGATTCACCATTCACTGGAAGATTCCAAATGCATCATACGTCGCTCCCAACAACAAAGATGGTGTTTAGATTTCATTTTCTGCAAGCCCAGACCCGCTACACAAATTAGAGAGTGGAATACAAAGTTCGACCAGCTCTTCAGCAACCTTCAAAGGGACTTTTCAATCTTTCATGATGCTCAACATATGGTATCGTCGGTACCATTGCAACCATAGGCATTGCTTTAGACTGTACCAGAGTCCGGATTTGTGGGATTAGGGATTAAACATGCTGAGATGTGACTGCGGAGATGGCTCGACAACGAAGATCATGAATTTCACATAATGGGCATTTACGGCATGGGCAACATCGACAAAACATTGCTTCTGAAAATAATCTACAATGAATACAAGAAAGATAAGTTGTTCGAAGTCGTAATTTGGACAACTATGACAGACATCGAGTGCAAGAATCGCTAAGACGATGGAGAAATCAAGGACGGCTAGGACTCACCGAATACTCAATAATCTGTCTACAAATGTCAATATATAATTGGCTAGAAGGGAAATAAGGAAGCTTTCTGATCGGGTGGGGTGAACAGTGTTTTCCCACCCAATCTCATAAAGAAAACACCTCTGGTGTAATTATTAAATATAAAAAAAAAATTGATTATAAAGTTTGTGGGTTTAGAATAAAAAGTGTTGTGTTAAAGCATTGCTTGATGTGAAGTCACTAATTCAATTCTGCTTCTATTAAAATAATATATTGAACATAAAAGAGATGTAACTATACTATTGCTAAGCTTAAAAAAAAAAATCTAAAAAACTATTTAACTTCATCAAATTTTCAATAAAATTAAAAAAAAATAAAAAGAAAATGATTTTGATAATATCCTTGAGAGTAAGAGTAAAATGTAACTCACTCTCGCAGATTTTCTATTATAAAATAACGGGTTTTTTTTAAAACAATATAAAATAAAGATTAAAAAATATATACAATCAATAATGTAACATAGGACTGTTATAACAGAGGATTTTGTGAATTCTTGGTCTGTTTCAATGCCTTCGGAGGTCTGATGATTTTGTTTCCAAACATCATCAAGCGAATCAAATGAATCGTTCAAGTGGGTGGTCAATTGCAGAGAAATCTGGCACAAGAGGTTCAAGGGGCATTTTGGGCTAATAACAACAGCCTAGACAACCAGGCTTTGAACGACATGCGTCTAGTTCGATCAACGGTGTAGGAAGTGTTGAGGATGGACTCGACGGTTTTGTTTCAGTATGCGAAAGCCAAGCAAGATTTCGTTCTCGAGTCGCACGATGCGCAGTATCAGGTGAAGAAAGGTGAGCTTCTAGCAGGGTATCAGCCCATGGCAATGAGAGATCCCCATGTCTTCGAGGATGCACACCAATTTACGCCAGATCGCTTCATGTATGACAAAAATAAAGGGAAGAATCTGGTGCTCTTCAGCAATCTTCAAAGAGACTTTTCAATCTTTCGTGATTCTCAACAGATGGTATTATCGGCACCACTGCAACCAGAGGCATTGCTTCAGACTGTACCGGAGTTCAGATTTGAGGAATCGGGGATTAAACATGTCGAGATGCGGCTGCGAAGATGGCTGGACAACGAAGATAGTGAATTTCGCATAATGGGCATTTACGGCATGGGTGGCATCTACAAAACATCCCTTCTAAAAACAATCTACAATCAAGAAAGGTAAGTACAATTGTGACAGATCTCCAGTGCAAGAATCGCCAGGTGGAGAAATTATGGATGGCCAGGACTCAGTCAATACTCAATAAACT
Organism: Pinus albicaulis; assembly: GCA_034641835.2. Classification (NCBI taxonomy): domain Eukaryota; kingdom Viridiplantae; phylum Streptophyta; class Pinopsida; order Pinales; family Pinaceae; genus Pinus; species Pinus albicaulis. The sequence goes on from CM076584.1 coordinate 447,868,302, forward strand.
GTGTACACATGTTAATATATAATTATTTAGAAAGACAATAAGGAAGCTTTCTGATTGGGTGGGGAAAATAGTGTTTAATCACTCATTTTCATAAAGAAAATGCCTCCCGGATAAAGATTGCAATTATCATGTTTACCTCTAAAAAAATATTTAACGAAACAATGAAAAGAAACAATATGTTATAGTGCTAAACATTTTTAAATATATATTTTTTATTTATATTAAAATTAGCACAAATGTGATTGATATATGTTTATAGATATATATTAAGTACATATACCACTACATTAGTAAATAGAGTTTATATAAGTCTATATTATAAATCTTAATATTAAACTCAATATTATAAAAATTTTATATATAAAATTTAATATATATAAGCTCTTTATATTATAAAGTTTAATAGTTCAATGTCGTATCCATTGGTTTGTAAATAATTAATATTTAATAAAAAATATTAGGGTTTGTGAATAAATTTTAGTAAAGTTGAATAATAATAATAATAATAATAATAAAGTTTACTATATAAAGTGACTATAGCTATGGTCACCTTGTTTTATTATATTTGACTATAGTCAACTATTATATCTTGTAGATAATTATGGTCAACATGGTAACCATTGTCAACTATAATTTACTTTGTTCATGATGGTTGATAATAGTCAATCATCAACTCTAGTTAGCTATCATAAGTCATTACTGAAATTGGTCTATGGTCAAGGATGATCAACCATGACCAACAATGGTAATTTTTGGTTGACCATAGTCAACCTTGGATAATGATAGTCAACCCATGCTCAACATGGAAAACCATGATAGACCATGGTTAAAATGATCAAACATGTTCAAACTCAATCAAGAATGGTCAACATTAATGTTACATTCATAAATTGATGTAACATTAATGTGTTGTTACATTTATGGTTGACCATGGTCAAACTTAGTTAGTCTCTATCAACTATATTCAACATTGGCAAACTAGTCAACCATAATCAAACTCATCAACCCTCTTCAACCATTGTCAACTAATCCACCCCACATAAGTCAACTAGCACAACCGCATTAATAAATGTGGTTGATATACTTTGGTCAACCTCATTTTCCACATTTTATATGTCAATCCATGTATAAAATGATGTAAATCTACATATATCAACCACATTTATTAATGTAATTGTGCTAGTTTAATTATCAATTAAACTTTAAAAATATATTTTTTTTAATATATTTTTGTTTTGAAAATTAAATATTAATATTAAATTAAAATAAAATTAATATAACAGAATAACTAAATTATTGTTATAGTTTTTTTTTAATAGAGAAATTAATATAATCTAACCCATTAAATTTTGTTTTTCTTAAAATTAAATAATAAATAACATGTTATCTTAACTCGTAGTGGTAGCATTAATTACGTCGTAAGGCGTCACTATTTGAAAACAGCTTTGCTGTATGCATCATGTCATAATGTGAAACTGTTAGATTATATGTTAGACGATTAAAACATATTCAACTGTTGGATGAAAAAGCAATGGTAGTTGCAAATATTTAGTTACTAAAAGGCTTCTAGGGCTTCTTTTTATTCAGAATCGCAAGGTTATTCATGAATTCATTGCGCTTGCAGAGCTTTCATACTGAATTATGGCATTTTTTCCCTTTACTTCATGACCTTTGAATTTGGGCGGATTGCCCTTTGGGCAGTGTTAGACCCCAGTGCAGTGCGGCTCAAAGTGGGGACCCAAAGATACTCTGCCCTTGCGGTGGCGGAGTATGCCTGATTCTTACCTCGCATACCAAGAAAAATCCTGGCAAAAAATTCTACAAATTCCCTTGTAAGGTAAGCTATTGAAGTTGTGCATTATAAATTTTACAGGTTCAGTTCATAACATATCATGGGTTTGGGATTAATTCCTTTTATCACTCTGATCTTGATTTTTACGGAATAATTATAGAGAGCTTCTCAATGTAAGTTCTTTCAATGGTGTGATACACCAGTCTCTTCTCTCAGACAAAATTCTCCAGGAGGAGGAGGAGAGTTTAAACGACACTCTACAACTCCCACACAGATTTCCCCAGTAGCTGCAGGGGGAGGGTTTAGAGGGAAGTCTGCAATTTCCACACAGATTTCTCTAGTAACAGCAGGAGGAGAGTATAGAGCGTAGCCTGCAAATCCCACACAGAATTCTCTACCAGGAGGGTTTAGATTGCAGCCTGTAAATCCCACATCAAATTCTCTACCAGGAGGGTCTAGAGGGAAGTCTCCAACTCCCAACATTAACAACAAGAGAATGGGAAGAGGTGGAGAGATACTTGTCTGGTTTCACAAAGGTGGACGAAAACCGTTATTCCATGAAAACATTCTTCAAGATCAGAAAACAAAAATATTTGGAAGCTTTAGAAAAGTAAGCATATCCTTGTTTCTTAATGTGTTTTCTCTCCAGAATGTAAAGATGAGTGAGATTTCATTATTGGTATGTTGAAAATAAAAAATTATCATTTGGATATTTACAGGGAAGATCGTGCTAAAGCTGTAGAGATATTGGTGAAGGATCTCAAAGTCTTTTCTTCATTCAACGAAGAGCTCTTCAAAGAAATCACGTAGCTTCTTACCCTAGACAACTTCAGGTACGTTCTTCATATTACATATTTGGATTTTCGAGTGGGAAAGAAGATGTGAAATCATGCATTAGCTTTCAGAGGTCCTGTATAGTTGGAGTGAGTTGGATTTGGTATTTGGTATTTGTAGGGAAAATGAGCAGTTATCTAAGTATGGGGATGCAAAGTCATCCAGGACCATTATGCTTGTAGAGCTAAAGAAATTGTTAGAAGCTAATCCTCTATTCCGTGACAAACTCACATTCCTCGCCTTCAAAGCCTCAAGGCTCCGAACACTGATAAATCAAAGGTAGGGTGCTTTTTAATGTTCAGAAGTTCATAGAGGCCAATGGTTGATCTCTTTTCCTTTTGGTTTTTAACTGGTCAAGATGAGTGTTTTTAGTAGTCCTTCACTACATACTTCAGAAAATTGAAATAACGAATTACTAATCAAACACTGAGAATTCTCTGTTTATGTTATGCTACAGTCTTATTTTGGAACAGGAGAGTTCTCTGTTTTTGTTATGCTACAGTTCTATTTTGGAACATGGGATTCCATAAAAGTACTAACATAACATAGTGTGCCATTGGCCTTTTTGTATCCAGTCTCAATTGGTAGCACCAGCTATGTAAAAATCCCCAAACTAATCCTGATATTGAGACCCTGTTTGTCTATCATACATGCACACCACCAAATGGGGCCTGAGCACCAATGCCTTCAACTAATCCACTTGTGGGTACACTCCCAAAAGGAGCAATGTTTCCTGCTATTGCCACCCATAGTTTGAATCAACTGGTAAATTTGTTTTGATGGTCAAGCATCCATGATTTCAACAAATACATTTGTTTAATTAATTTTTTTTGTTTCCACAAATCATTAATAATGTGTTTGCTGCATCTTTTTGATATGATTTCAGCCTTTCCAACCTGCTGGTGCTTCTTTCGACAGTCTTTCGGGCTGGATGGAAAATCCTAATCCTGCTGCTCCACGCAATGCTAGACCAGTGTCTCTTGCACCACCCCCAAATGCAGGGTTGTTTAATTTACTATATTTTGTAAAATGCTCTTTAGTAGGCTAATACCATGTTATCTCTTGGAAAAATTGTATGGCATGCTTGAATGTTATTGAGTAGGAAAAATATTTTTTAAAATGCTCTTTAGTAGGCTAACACCACGTTATCTCTTGGAAAAATTGTATGGCATACTTGAATATTATTGAGTAGGAACAGTGGAAGAAGAGATAATATTTTATGTCCTTTCAAGTGGGATGGATTTAGCAGGCTCTTTCTATTCATATATGTCAGATATATTTCCCTTTTTCCATAACACGAGTTTTCCAAATAGAGCATATTTTGACTTCTCTTTCTGTGAATGGCATCAGCGGCTTTCCTAAAACGACCTAGAAGTCCACCATCAAATGGTCCTACTATAGACTATTAATATGTTGATTTTGAACACCTTATGAAGCGCATCTGGGGTGGTCAATCCGAGGAGGTACATACAGAGCATTAATTAAGATTGATATTTGATTATATGATGGATTGAAATTGTCTTCCTGTAGTCCATGTGTTTATTACTATTAATTGAGTTAGAACTTAATGCTAAATCCTCTTTTACTTTTTGTTTGTTTCAAGTTTCTTGGCTTTTCTACCAGGTCTATTTACTGTTGTATGTGGTCGATTTTGAGTAGGATATGCCAATTATTCTACAGGGATTGTTTTCCACAAACTAAGAATGCTCAATTTCTAATTTTAGGTGACCTATTTAAACGGCAGTCTACAACTCCCACACAGATTTCCCAAGTAGCCGCAGGAGGAGGTTTTAGAGGGAAGTATTCAATTTCCACACAGAGTTCTCCAGTAACAACAGGAAGAGATTTTAGAGTGCAACCTGCAAATCCCACATAGAATTCTCTACCAGGAGGGTTTAGATTGCAGCCTGTAAATCCCACACCGAATTCTCTACCAAGAGGGTCTAGAGGGAAGTCTTCAACTACCAGCATTAACAACAAGAGAATGGGAAGAGGTGGAGGGATTCCTGTCGGGTTTCACAAAGGTGGACGACAACCATTATTGCATGAAAATATTCTTCGAGATCAGAAAACAAAAATATTTGGAAGCTTTAGACAAGTAAGCATATCCTTGTTTCTTAATGTGTTTTCTTGCGAGAATGCAGAGATGAGTGAGATTGCTTATTGGTATGTTGAAAATAAAAAATTATCATTTGGGTATTTATAGGAAATATCGGGCTAGAACTGTAGAGATATTGGTGAAGGATCTCAAAGTCTTTTCTTCATTCAACGAAGAGCTCTTCAAAGAAATCACACAGCTTCTTACCCTGGACAACTTCATGTACGTTCTTTATATAATATATTTGGATTTTCGAGTGGGAAAGAAGTTGTGAAATCATGCATTAGCTTTCAGAGGTCCTGTATAGTTGGAGTGAGTTGGATTTGGTATTTGGTATTTGTAGGGAAAATAAGCAGTTGTCTAAGTATGGGGATGCAAATTCGGCCAGGACCATTATGCTTTTAGAGCTAAAGAAATTGTTAGAAGCTAATCCTCTATTCCATGAAAAAATCACATTCCCCGCCTTCAAAGCCTCAAGGCTCTGAAACTGATAAATCAAAGGTAGGGTTCTTTTTAAATTTCAGAAGTTCATGGAGGCCAATGGCAGATCTATTTTTCTTTTGAGTTTGAACTGGTCAAGATGAGTGTTTTTAGCAGTCCTTCACTACATACTTCAGAAAATTGAAATAACGAATTACTAATCAAACAATGAAAATTCTCTGTTATTGTTATGATACAGTTTTATTTTGGAACAAGGGATTCCATAAAAGTACTAACATAACATAACAATTGGCAGCACCAGCTATGTAAAAATCCTCGACCTAATCCTGATATTAAGACCCTGTTTGTCAATCATACATGCACACCACCAAATGGGGCCCGAGCACCAACGCCTTCAACTAATACACTTGTGGGTACACTCCCAAAAGGAGCAGTGTTTCCTCCTATTTCCATCCACAGTGTGAATCAACAGGTAAATTCGTTTTGACGGTCATGCATCCATGATTTCAACAAATACATTTGTTTAATTAATTTTTTTTGTTTCCACAAATTTTTTTGGTTGCTATATACTATGCAATTTTGATAGTTTATAGCTCTCAAGTTTGAAGTCACTACACACTGTTAAGACTATTAATTATGCAATGTATATGTATCGTAAGATTGAAGTCCCCTAGCATATAGTTTTATGTTGAATGTATATGTATCTTTAGGATTGAAATCTGAAGCCTAACATACAGTTATATGTTGAATCTAGATGTATTGGTTTATTGGTTTTCTTTCATATAATAGAATCCAGTTTTTTTCCTTTAAAAAGGAATTTAGACTGTGTGAGTCTTCTTTTCCCCAAATTTCAGGATGGGTATAGGTGGTTTGCAAGGTAAAATTTGTTTCTTTCAATATATTTTCTTGCAGGTTTTTTCCTAAATTTTAGTGAATGCAGAGAAAATTTCCGAGACGGGCATGTAATTCTTTATTCTGGGTTTTTTTAATTTTCCTCACAATTTACAAAATTGTTGTCTTGGTGTCTCTAACTTGTGTCATTTTCCTTTGTGTCCTACCTTGTTGTGCCTAAAATTCTCTTAGTTTAACACCATATAGTTGTGCATGATCTGTCTCATTAAGTGATAAGAGCTTCATCTCACAAATTGAAAGTCTTAAGCAATAAGTACTTCATTTGTGATGGTTAGGATGAAAGTGATTTTTGTTGTGTGTCCATTGTCTACAAAATTTATGGGTGCCATTTCGTGGTCCAATTTTATTGGAAACCATTTTGATTGTTGGTTTTGGGTCTCTATGGACTTTGTTGCACACATTGACAGCATTTCTCTCGTTGCCCCTTGTCTGTTTGGTTGTAATCAAACTATGTCGACGTTGGATGGCATTATTCTTTTTATTCTCAACTTTGGAAAATTTCGAGCATGGTTTCATCTTTACAAATATTAGAAATTTTAAGAAAGATTGGCACCTTGCTTATATAAGAAATTTTGGTTTTGGAGAAAGAAATATTAGAAAAGCTTATGTTTCTGAGGAATATCCATCACAAAGACTTAAGCTTGTAACACCCATCTATCCTTATTAGTATAACTTCCATATTTGATTTTAATTGTATTTTTATTACTATTATCGAGATATATACTTCCATATTTGTTTTGAATTAAACTTTTACTTTATTTTTATTTTTGAATCTTTTTCAATATAACTGGAGTGTGCCTAACACTGAAGAACATATGTTTCCTCCCGAGTATAAGTTTGAAGAAGGTAGTTATGGTGTTTCCTTTGCAACATCTGATGATGGTGCAATTGCTAGTTATATATATTTATATAGAATTAAGTTTTCAAATTAAAATATATATAAATACATTTCGAATAAATGAGTGATATATTTTTATTATCTTTATATATTTTCAAGACTATCTATATATATATATTTTAGGGACTATCTATATATAGTCGATGCAATCGAATGGTTAGATGAAAAAATTTGCTATGAACAAGTATTCAAATCGCAAACAAAACTACATACGTGTGAGAGCTGTTCGGTTTTCGCTTGTTGACATTTTAGAGTTATAAAAAAAACAAACCTAAGAATTCTTGGCACTGAATAATGCCGATTAAAAAAAAAAAACCTAAGCTTTCTTGGCACTGGACGGGGCCGATTAACAATTTTTTTTCTTGGATGAGGGTTGTGTCATGATGTGAAGTGATTTTATTAGTTTTTGCCTTTTAACATTAATAGTTTTTTTGTGTTATTATGTAAATATATGTTAAAGTTTTACAAACTTTATCTGTTTTTATAAGTTTTTATTTATAAGATGTGTTTTAAATGTTGATTCTTTAATTAAACTGATAGGGGGGGGTGAATCAGTTTAATACATACATAAGCTTTTCAAAATTTTCACCAAATTTATTTACAACTTTATTTGTGAACAGTCTTAAAATGTTGCAGCCAATATTAAATTAATGTGACACCACACTTATGTTGAGAGCAGCAAACAATTAAGAAGATTGAAAGAATCACATCAACACATAAGAAACACACACAGAGACAACAGATGTAAGTGGAAACCCATAAAGGGAGAAAACCACAGCTTATTATTGTTGTGATGCAAAGGAAAGCTCCAACTCCCTCTCACCACTGTTTTCTGCAGGCACCAACCTATAGGAGGCTCTATCCTCAATTCTACAAGCTACAACTTGCAAGGGAAGCACCAACTCCCTTCAATTTTCTCGAGCACCAACCTCTGTAGCATGTGCACAAGCGGCTATCAAGCCGCGGCTTGATGAGCTCCAACTTCCTCAATTTATCAAACTGAATCTTTGCTAATTTACCTCAGATATCAGCTCTGTTATGTAGCTTCTCTTTTCTGCTCTTCTTTTCTTAATCTTCTCTTCCTCACTCTTCTATATCCTGCCCTTTCTATATTTACACTCTCTAACATCTCTTTGCATATCAAGATGATATTATTTATAGATTTCCTCACATGACTCTTTGTATTCTACTTGGAATTTGAAATGGACAGTCATGTCTCTTTGCCTTCTGCCTTCTCACTCCTTTTATCTGCTTACTTAGAAAATGTAACTGTAGGTATCAATTTAACATTACAGTGGGAATTTATTTTTTTCTCGGAGACTTGCCAATGCATCACAAACAATAAAAACAATAAAAACATTTACATTCGAATTACAAAGTGAATTCCAACTCACTCATTCACCCTCTTGGCTAGCTACACATTTGTCTTTTATTTGACTTTGTTTTGTCTTTTTCTGTGATTGTGTTTTAACTCTTTTCTACTCTGTATCCTATTCTGTCCTCTACTGTGGTGTAATTGTTGTATACATGTAGCAGTTCTTTTATATCAGTGCCTATTAGAAAAATACGTGACTACTGACTTGTAGCAAGTGTCTTGTTGATGTGGAACATTCCGCAAGTGGAACGGACATCACAATCGTTGTATATTAAAATCGCCCTCCCGTCAAGCTGAGGCATATATATAAAGCCCACGGACCACACGACACTTTTTAATACAATCGTAACAACTTTACGTTTTATGCGCTCCACTTATATAACATGGACCTTTGGTGATTAGAACTATATTAATAGACCCTCGGCATATTTAATCACATATGCATATTCCATTATATGCACACCATAGTATCTCAACATATATAATATATGAAATTCGTCCATATGAATAACCCGACATCTGCATATTTAAATTATAATATAATTAATCAAATGTCAAGACCGTGGTAATATATAATATAATTGCGAGTTCAACTTTATTGTCGAACATGATCACCAAGGTTGCCGCCTTACATTAATACCCGGAGTCCACTGCACGTATCTCCGACTTTTATATTACCTTCGGACCTTATATTAAGACCATAAAACGTTGAAAACAATAATTAAACCAATTCATTTATATATATGACTCCACCAGGCCCCACAATTTAGTCAAACAACCAATCCACGGAACGCACCGTACTTGGCTTAATCTCTGTGCGCTTTTATTAAACCTCGTGCATCTTCGTTTAATGATCTCTGTCCGATGCTCCTCTGCCAGATCGACGGTTTATATCCATTTCGCTCGACGTCTTTGGTTGGTGTATAACGCGCGAAATTGCAAGTTAAACGGCAGCTTCCAATACCGCCTATGCCACGTGTCACGAAGTCTATGGAATCGCTGGGATTTCTACAAAACCACCTTACGGTCGAAAGGTGGTGCGGAATTGGGAAATCCGCCTCCGTGAACCCACTCGTGGTTTCAATCCCCTCATGGTTCCTCCGGTCATGGTTTCGGTTCTCCTTTATTATATATATATTCTTTGTTACGACTATGGTTCCACCTCCATCCATACTGCGCATTTGACTATGGTTCCACCTCCAACGCAGAGTTCCACCATTCATATGACTATTAAAAACACAGTCCGGAAATGTGTTATGTGTAACGCCCGACTGTATAACAGATTCTGTATCCTCCATTTGGGTAGGCAATTCCTGGAATAATATTTGTGTTATATTAAATGTATAACGCCGGTTGGAGTGTGCAATTCCCGGAGTGGGGTTAAATTATTATGTGCATTATATTGTCGCTTGAGTTAAGCGATTCCGGAATTTTACCTTTCTGTACTTGCTTGTGATAACGGATGCCTTTCTGTTATATTTTCTTCTTCCTTTGCACATCTCTGCTTCCAGCGCGTCTCCTTTACCATCGATGACAACATTTCCAACGGTCTCCCCCTTTGGCATTGATGGAAATATAATTCTTTTGTTTTCCTGTTAGAATCCTTTCTTCTGGTGCTCGCTCTTCCTGTTTGCCTCCTCTTCCTCCTGTTGTTTGTTCTTCCTCCCCCTTTGACATCAATGGAAAAGGGTTGATACCATGCTGCTCCAGATTGATGTATAAAACTTGTTGGGAGAACACTTTGAAGATTATTGAACTTGAATATACGTTTTGTCTCTGTCTGATATAGTGAGCCAATATATGTTTATAGTTGTGTTCCATCTGTAGTGCCTGGTGTTTGTAGTCTGTGCTAGATTGCAGACAAGGATGATGCACTTAACGACTGAAAGGTCCTTGTTGCTTTTTCATGCTAAATGCGATAATGCTGATAATGCTGATCCTGTGGACCTGTTTTATGCTTCCCTTGCTTGTTGATTTCCTTTAGGAATGATATTTTCGTTTCTGTTCTCCCCCTGAGACTATGCTTTCTCTTCATATTAGAGAATAGTATCTACAGATACTACCCCTAGTATGTCTCTCAAGTATTCGAATGGTTCTCTGGAAAGTGGTTTAGTAAATATATCTGCTATCTGTTCTTTTGTTGGTACATAGTCAAATTTAACTATATTCTGAGCCACTTGTTCTTGGAGAAAATGATACTTGATTGGTATATGTTTAGTTTTTTAATGAAGCACGGGATTTTTAGATATACTTATAGCACTTGTATTATCACATTTGATTGAAATAGGTTCATCAATGCTTACCTTCATGTCTTGAAGAGTTTGCTTCATCCACATGACTTGTGTACAACATGCTGCTGCTGCTATATATTATGCTTCAGTTGTAGACAGTGAGATGGATGTTTGTTTCTTGCTTAACCATGCAACTAGGCTTTCTCCTAGATAGAATGCACCTCCACTTGTACTTTTTCTGTCATCCACACAGTTGGCCCAATCTGCATCTGTGTATGATGTTAAAGTGAAGCTTTTTCCTTTAGGATACCAAAGCCCATACTGTGTAGTTCCTTGTAGATATATGAATATTCTTTTGACTACAAGAAGGTGATTTTGTTTAGGTGTTGCTTGATATCTAGCCACTAGTCCTACTGCTAGCATGATGTCTGGTCTTGATGCAGTCAGGTACAATAGACTTCCAATCATGGATCTATAGAGTTTTTGATCTATATCAGCGGACCCATCATCGGCCTACTGACTTGCATCCCGTGATCATGGGGGTAGTCACGGGTTTGCGATCCTCCATTTGAATCTTTTCGGCCTTTATTTTAAGTATTTTTCTTCAGAGATGAATGTGCCTGTGTTCTTTTTGCTGAAATTGCAGTCCCAAGTAGAAGCCAGTTTCTCCAATCATAGACATTTCAAACTCTGTCTTCATCTCTTGACAAACCCTTTTGCTAGTTCATCTTTATTGCTTCCAAACACAATATCAACATACACTACGACAATCGGGAGTTCATTTTCATAGGCTTTTATATATAGATTGATGTCTACTCCACCTCTCTTAAAACCCTGCTTTTGCAAATATTTATCCAGTCTTGAGTACCAAGCACGAGGCACATTTCGATCCATATAGGGCCTTCTTGATCTGCACACATAGTCTTCTTTGTCTGTCAATGAGAAGCCTTCTGGTTGTTCCATGTATACTTCTTCTTCTAGATCTCCATTAAGAAAAGTAGACTTTACATCCATTTGATATACCTTGAAGTCTTGGTAGCATGCAAATGCCAGAAACATTCTGGTAGCTTCCATTCTGGCTACAGGAGAAAATGTTTCATCGTAATCCAGTCCTTCAATTTGTGAATATCCTTTGCAGACAAGTTTGGCTTTTTTCCTTACCTGTCCTTCCTCATTCATTTTATTTTTGAATACCCATTTTGAGCCTATGAAATTTTTCTCAGTAGGTCTAGGAACTAGTTCCCAGGTATTGTTCTTTTCAATTTGTTCTAATTCTTCATTCATTGCTTTTACCCAAGACTTGTCCTTGCTAGCTTCTTCAAATTTCTTTGGCTCTATTTGTGACAGCATGGCTATGTATACCTCCTCAGTTTGTTCTATTAGTTGCCTTCTTGTCTGGACCCCTGCTTCCTTGTCTCCTATGATCTGTTCTTCAAGATGATTCTTCTGAGTGTAGCTTGAGGGGGTTTTCGAGCTCAGCTCTGCATCTTCTGTTGTCTTGCTTGTTTCATCATCATTCTGGTCTTCCTCTTCATGGTTGTCTGATGGACTGCAACAGTCTGTATTTCTTGTATTGCTTGGAAGTTCTTCATCAAATCTCACATCAATACATTCAATTATTTTCCGAAGAGTCTTGTTGTAGCACCTGTACCCTTTACTTTTGGAAGCATATCTTAGAAAAATCCCTTCATATTCTCTTGCATCAAATTTCCCAAGGTTTTCATCATTATTCTTTATGTAACACCTGCTACCAAAGACTCTAAAATGTTTTATTGAAGCTGGCTTTCCATGCCATAGTTCATAGGGAGTCTTGTCACTGCTTGGCCTTAAGTGAGCTTTATTAAGGATATGTACTGTTGTGTGTACTGCTTCTGCCTAGAAGGTTTGAGCAATACTATTCTCTTGCATCATAGCTCTGGCTATTTGTTGTATAGACCTGTTTTGTCTCTCTACTTCTCCATTCTGCTGAGGTGTCCCTGCAATAGTAAATTGTTGCTTTATTCCATGCTCATTACATAGGTATGCAAAGTCATAATCTGTGAATTCTCCTCCTCTGTCTGATATGATACATTTCAGCTTGCATCCAGTTTGATTTTTTACGCTAATGCTTTCTCCTGAATAAATTTTTCCAATGCTTGATTTATTTTTGAGAAAATCAACCCATGTCATTCTGGAGAAATCATCTATTATCAACATGAAGTAGGATTCTCCACTTGGTGTTTTAGTCCTTGAACGTCCACACAAGTCCATGTGTACAAGCTGAAGTGGCCTACCTGTTGATAGCTCATCTTTGGTCTTAAAGGATGTCCGGGTCTGTTTTCCCAATTGGAAAGATTTGCATATGGTATTTAAAGACCTTTTTATTGCTGGCATATCTCTGACAGCTTTCTTCTTGCTCAGTCTGATGATGTGGTTGAAGTTAATATGCCCCAATCTCCTGCGCCATAACCATGACTCCTCAAGTTTGCTAAGATGGAATGCTTCATTCTCTTCTTTCACTATGTAGACATTACTCTCTGTTCAAACACCTTTGAGCAGAGTCTCTCCTGTGGTGCTTGATCTGACTTCACAGTCTTGTGCTCTAAAAAGAACTTCACAGCCTTTATCCCACATTTGACTGACACTCAACAAATTTTCTTTCGGCCCATCTACAAATAGTACATCTTGGGCCTTTCCTCGCTGCCATTGTCTATCTTGACTGACCTTATTTTTTTATTTTTTTCACGATTTATCATTGCCAAAGGTAACATTTCCAAATTTATTTTCATCAAGAGTTATAAACTTGCTTTTGTCTCTGTCATATGTTTAGAGCACCTTTGTCCAAATACCATTGACTCTTCAAATCTTGGGCGGTTAAAGCCAAGTCACATTTATTCACCTTCTTTATCCTTGGAGGCCCCTTTTATTTGATGTCTTTTGTGAGGTCATGAATTATATCTTCTTAAATAACATTTGGAAGGCATATGTCCAACTTGATTGCACATACAACATTTGATTATAGTTTTTGCAGAAATATGAGTATGAGCAGAATTTCTTTGATTCATAAACCTCCTTGAGGTGTTGAACATCAATCTTTGTCCATACTTTCTACATTCAATAATTTTTTGGCCAAATTCCTTACAGTAAAAGCAATAACCATAGAAATTATTTTCATACCTGATGTAAGGTTGTTTTCTCCATTTATTTGTTTGAGGCAGTCTCTTCACTGTTTGCATCTTTTGCAGGTTTGAATTGCTCCTCCTTGTATGACAATATGCAGCTATGTGTCCCAGCTTATGGCAGGCATAACAGGTGGTATTCTTCATTGGAGGGAAGAATCTCCTTTGATGGCTTCCAAATATGACAACCTCAGGAGCATATGACCCTTTTTCTTTTGTCTGAGTATTTATTTCATTCTTTTCTATTTGAGAATTCTTCTGCTCTCTGTCATCCTTATTACATGTTTCTTCTTTTGTAGAAATTTCCTGAGCTGCTTCATCAGTCTTCTTAGCTTTTACAAAAATTATATTTTTGTAGTTCTTTTCTTTTCCTTTTCTTGATTCCCCTTCATAACCTATTCCATTTTTTATTAAAGGAGATCTTTGAGCATCCAAAATTTCATCCAATTTACCAGATCTTGTTGTTTGAGAAGAGTTTATATACACTTTCTGTTGGGCACTTTCTAATTTCTTTCTCAGACATACAATTTCTTCTTCCAGCTTCTCTTGTTCTTTATTTTTATCCTTGATTTTCTGAAGCAACATATCTTCTATCTTCTTGGCTTCTTCAATCTTTACCTTCAGCTACATAAGGATTTCTGAATTTTGTTCTTCTTTCACATGTTTGAGGAGGATCTCTTTTTGTTTTCTGCATTTTAGTTTGAGTCTGTCAATCTCCTCCAGTGCACTTCTTAACTCCCCCTCAAGGTCAACTTCCCCTTCTTCTTCTTCATCTTCTAGTAGGAGTCCTTCAAGATCTTCTATGGCCATCGATAAGAATTCTAGGTTCCTTCTTCTCCTGAGGATTCATGCGAGTCTTCAGATTCATGTGCATTTGTCTTGTTGAGCATAGAAGGATTTTCTGCTAAACTTCTTTCCTTTCTGCCAGTTCTTTGATGTATTTTTCTCTGATTCTTGAGCCTGATTCTTTACTTTCTTGTGAAGACACTTAGCAGCATAGTGTCCAACTCTTCCCTAGTTAAAGCATTTGAAAGGAAGTTTACCTTTGTATTTACTTGAACCTCTATCCATTTTCTTGACAAAATTTTCCTCTTCTTGATCCGAGCAAGAGCATATGTCTTCCTCTTCTTCTTTCTTCTTTTATGTTTTAAAGGCTGCCTCCCTCGTACTTGGCTTCTTCTATGGGACTCTCATCTCATATGCTATTAAATTTCCAAGTAGGTGGTTCATGGTCAAGGTTTCCCAATCAGTTGTTTCTTCTATTGCGGACACCTTTGGATTAAATGTTTGAATGGAAGATCTTAGAATTTTTGCACAATTATACTTTACGGCATGGTTTCTCCAAGAGCTTTCATATTATTAATAATTTAGACTTTTAGGAAAAGCGCTTCAATGTCTTCACCATCATCCATTTTTAAGTTCTCAAACTAGGCTCTATAGACTTGAAGTTTGGCAGTATTTACTTTCTTGTCTCCCTCATGGATGTTCTCCAGGGTATCCCACATTTCTTTGGCAGTGTCTTTGTGCATTAATTTGATGAACTCTTCTTCACACAATCCATTTAAGATGGCATTCATAGCTTTTACGTTAGCTACAAAATCTTGTTTGGTTTCTTTCTCTGAATCAGTTTCCTTTGGGGCATATCCATATTCCACAGTAGCCCACACTTCTATGCCTAGAGACATTATGTATGTCCTAATTCTGATTTTCCAAAAAGCATAATTTGCACCTGTAAAGAAAGGGGATTTATTGGTTGAACATCCTTCTTTACTATCCATCCTGAGAACCTAGGATCTCCTTTCATTTGTTAAACTTGTACAAAGGAACCTGCTCTGATACCAATTGTTGAATATTTAATTAAACTGAGAGGGGGGGGGTGAATCAGTTTAATACATACATAAGCTTTTTAAATTTTCACCAAACTTATTTATAGCTTAATTTGTGAGCATTCTTAAAATGTTGCAGCCAATATTAAATTAATGTGACACCATACTTATGTTGAGAGCAGCAAACAATTAAGCAGATTGAAAGAATCACATCAACACATAAGAAACAAACACAGAGACAGCAGATGTAAGTGGAAATACATAAAGGGAGGAAACCACATCTTATTATTGTTGCGATGCAAAGGCAAGCTCCAACTCCCTCTCACCACTATTTTCTGCAGGCACCAACCTACAGGAGGCTCAATCCTCAATTCTGCAAGCTACAACTTGCAAGGAAGCACCAACTCCCTTCAATTTTCTGCAGGCACCAACCTACAGGAGGCTCCAACCTCAGTCAGCTACAACTGACAGCTATCAAGCTGCAACTTGATAGGGAAGCTCCAACTTCCTCAATTTATCAAACTGAATCTTTACTGATTTACCTCAGATATCAGCTCTGTTCTGTAATTTCTCTTTCTGCTCTTCTTTTCTTAATCTTCTCTTCCTCACTCTTATGTACTCTTCCTTCTCTATATTTACACTCTCTTACCTCTCTTTGCATATCAAGATGATATATTTATAGATTTCCTCACATGACTGTTTGTATTCTACTTGGAATTCGAAATGGACAGTCATGTCTCTTTGCCTTCTGCCTCCTCATTTCTTTTATCTGCTTACTTAGAAAATATAACTGTAGGTATCAATTTAACATTACAGTGGGAATTTGTTCTTTCTCGGAGACTTGCCAATGCATCACAAACAATAAAAAACAATTAAAATATTTACATTCGAATTACAAAGTGAATTCCAGCTCACTCATTCACCCTCTTGGCTAGCTGCGCATTTGTCTTTTCTTTGACTGTGTTTTGTCTTTTTCTGTGATTGTGTTTTAACTCTTTTCTGCTCTGTATTCTATTTTTTCCTCTACTGTGGTGTAATTGTTGTATATATGTAACAGTGCCTTTTAGAAAAATACGTGACTGCTGACTTGTAGCAAGTGTCTTGTTGATGTGGAACATTAAAAAGGAAGGAAAGCTGGACCTCACAATCATTTGTATATTAAAATCGCCCTCTGATCGAAGTGACATATATAAGGAGCACAGGACCACACGACTTTTATTAATCATACAAAAACTTTACATTTATCTGCGCTATTGTATGTAAACATGGACACTGAGTGATTGAAGAACTAGTAATAGACTTATATTGTTACAATCCACATATGCATATTCCATTATATGCACACCATAGTATCTCAACACATATAATATATGAAATTCGTCCATATGAATAACCAGACATCCGCATATTTAAATTTAATCAAATGTCAAGACCATGGTAATATATAATATAATTACGAGTTCAACTTTATTGTCGAACATGATCACCAAGGTTGCCGCCTTATATTAATACCCGGAGTCCATTGCACGTATCTCCGACTTTTATATTACCTTTGGACCTTATATTAAGACCATAAAACGTCGAAAACCATAACTAAACAAATTCATTTATATATATGACTCCGCCAGGCCCCACAATTCAGTCAAACAACCAATCCACGGAACGCACCGTACCTGGCTGAATCTCTGTGCGCTTTTATTAAACCTCGCGCATCTTCGTTTAATGATCTCCGTTCGATGCTCCTCTGCCACATCGATGGTTTATATCCATTTCGCTCGGCGTCTTTGGTCGGTGTATAACGCGCGAAATTGCAAGTTAAACGGTGGCTTCCAATACCGCCTATGCCACGTGTCACGAAGTCTATGGAATCGCTGTGATTTCTGCAAAACCACCTTACGGTCGAAAGGTGGTGCGGAATTGGGAAATCCGCCTTCGTGAACCCGCTCATGGTTTCAGTCCCCTCATGGTTCCTCCGGTCAAGGTTCCGGTTCTCCTTTATTATTTATATACTTTGTTACGACTATGGTTCTGCCTCCATTCATACTGCGCATTTGACTATGGTTCCACCTCCAACACAGAGTTCCACCATTCATATGACTATTAAAAAAATCCGGAAATGTGTTATGTGTAACGCCCGGCTGTATAACAGATTCTACATCCTCCATCTGGGTAGGCGATTCCCGGAATAATATTTGTGTTATATTAACTGTTTAACTCCGGTTGGAGTGTGCGATTCCCGGAATGAGGTTTTGTATTATGTGCATTATATTGTCGCTTGAGTTAAGCGATTCCCGGAATTTTCTGCTCTGCCACTGCTTGTGATAACGGCTCTACCTCTGTTATATTTGCTTCTTCCTTTGCTTGTCTCTGCTTCAGCGCTGCCTCCTTTGCCATCAATGACAACATTTCCAACATTAAATTAGATCTTAACAACTTCAAGGCTTTGAATTTATGTTATTAGTTTGGTTTCCTTTTATACAAACTAGTCGCTAAAAAATTTTTGGTCATTTGATACAAAATTATTAAACCCAAAAATTAAATTTAAAAAAAAAAATGTTGTTTTGAAGTTATTGCATCCAAAAATGCTTTCGAGCCCAATATAATAGAGATGTTGTAATATAATGTCCAATTTAATATTTTAACTTGGTCAAATTACATAGAAAATAAATTAAATTAAATTCAAAATATAAAATAAAATAATTAAATTAATAATTATATTTATCAATAAAACATTTTCACTTCATAAAATTACATAAAACTAAAAATACAAATTAAATTAAATTAAAAACAAAAAAATAATAATTATATTTGTAATTATAATTATAATTAATAATTAAACAAACCTAAATTCATTTTAACTCCAAATCAACCTTAATAAATCTGAAATTAATATATTATAATTTAAATTATATTCAAAATTTAAAATAAATTATTATAATTTTAAAAATATAAATCACTTTTAATCCAATAAAATCCAAAACAATTTTACCTATATTTCTTTATATCAATCATAACATTTACTAAAATAAAATAACTTAAATTAAATTAAATTATATATACCTAAGTCTAACAATATTTTTTATTTTAATCATTTCGAATCCCGTGTCTATCACATATTTAATCCAAACCTATACATTCAATTTTATTTTATTTTTTAAATACCCCATTGCACTTAATAATTCAAAAAAAAAAATTAAATACTCTCCATTTAGCTTTCGTGCCGCTGAATAACACTTCTATTGAAAAATCTTTTTCTAACACCATTTATTTAACCCTTTTCCAACTCATTTAGCATTTTATTTTATTCACTTTTGTCCCACTCAATCAATATTTTATTCAAATTTTTTTATGTATACACTATTAGCTTTGATTGTTTATTCTTTATCATAATAATCCTTTCATACAAAACTAAACACGGACCAAACAATAAGCCGCAACAGTCTCCATATTAAAATAATATTCTATTCATACGTGCCAAATATTACCAAACAATCAAGCCTCATAAGGAAATCTGTATATTAAAGTTTTGAAAAACATAATATCGATTCAATATTAAAAAATTAGAATTATCATAGTTACATTAAAAAAAATTAAAATAAAAAGCCTTGACGAAACAATAAACCCAATCACGCAATTTATATTTATTTAATATTTAAAAATTTCTATTTCATCATTAAAATTTAATATCATGATTCTTGCGTCTCAATTGTGCCTCAACTTTGGTTTTTTTAATAATATCCTTGGAAAACTTCAGTGTTTTGCTATGAGGAGCTTCGCACGCATAAAACATGTTTGTTTAATTTATACTAAAGATTCTCAAGTATGTTTACTTGCATTAAAAATATTAAAGATTGTCCAATATATTTATTTAGTTTATTAAAAAATACTAAAGATACCTTAAATATGTTTATTTAGTTTATTCAAAATATTAAAGATTACCCAACATGATTGTGGCAATGACGTTATTATAGTTGGCAACATGTAAGGACAGTCCCAAGAAAAAAAAATGCATATGATTCCCAAACACATGGAAAGATTGTAAAAAATATATAGTTAAAATAATAATTTTAAAAAACTTATGGTTTTTTTTAATATTGAAGATTATAAAAAATATACTATACAAATAATTATGGTAAGAATAAGTATATTAAAATATAATTGTATATATAAGTGTTCATTATTATTGTGGTGTACAATGTAAAATTGTTTTTATGGATGTAAAGAAATATGTTAACTATTTAAGATTTAGAAATATTTGGCACAAGCTAAAGCTTACCTTCCATAAAACCAAGTTATTTTAGGTGGCTTGTATTTCTTTTAATAATAGTGATGAGTAATCGTGCATTGTAGAGAGTTACCAATGAGCTAAAGCCTACCTTCCATAAAACCAAGTTATTTTAGGTGGCTTGTATTTTTTTTAATAATAGTGATGAGTAATCGTGCATTGTAGAGAGTTACCAATGATAATTGTCCTCACTCCTAATTTGACCACTAAATTATGATTAGTTTCCCATTATTTTAAAAATATACATATGAGTTCAACATAAAGTAATGGATCATCCTAATTTTAAGTGTTAATTCTTAACTTTCAATAACAAGTTAACGAGTTAATGAATTACCAATTTTCGTTCATCATTTCCAAGGTTAAGTTTTAAAGGCTTTTCATTATCTAAATATTCAATATTATGTGTAGGGAAATTATCATTCTATTGGGTGAGAGGAGGGCACCAACTATGGCATCTCCCTATCTATTCCCTAACAATTATGCAACCATCCTAGGGGCAAGGAATTCCCTTGCAACAATGGAGTTGTTTAAATTAGATTAAATGTGTAAGAGAGGAACTTTATGGATTCCTAATGATAAAAGTGGTGCCCCCCTAAAATTTAAGAAGTTATCTTAGGTGAGAAAGATCCAAAGCATTCTTTTGAACTTGGACAATAATATGCATCCATGTATTTGCATGACTTAGGTAGTTATCATACTAGGAGAAGTATTAGTCATATCAAAATAATTCAACATAAGATGATCATTCCTCTTCTTTCATAGGAAAAATGACATTTATATTCTAATTAATCATCACCATTCTCAAAACCCTCAGCCAAAGGGAGTATGTCACCCAAGATATGATTTCTATGTAATGGAAGTGGGAAGGAACTAACCACGAAATTTCGAAACACCTATTAGACTTAGATAAGGAATACAACTAAAAAAGAGTTCCAACTTTACCACACGGGAAATTTAGGTTAAGGAGGGCATAAGCGAGGTAACGTATTTCCAATAGCTAAACCCCCTCAAGATAAGAGACTAGGAAAATAATCATCTCTTGGACCACATCAACACACCCGCATGCTACAAGGTAGAAAAAATCAAACTTGTAGTTTTTATTTAAGAACAACCTCCACAACTTAGTCAAAAAATCATCTAAAATGGCCTTATGGGAGACAATTTATATCCATTAGCATGTTTATATTTAGGGAAACCCTTCATATTGTTCCAATTTCATTATTTCTATTAGAAGTAGAAGTGTTGTAGGTAGAACTTGATAAATAAATAATTTTAACCTTATCCAAGCCCAAGGATTAAGCCCAAGGATTTGGCTTGGCTAGTCTATATATTGCATTCATGTTTAGCAATGGCACCTAATCTTTCATTTGGGAGAAAAAATGTCCATATAAAAGTAAATTATTGTTTTGAAAAAGTGATCTGAATATGGGAAAAATTCTGAAACTTGTTATTGTTATGCAAGCTCCCTCACTAGTATTAAAAATGTGCTTAAGGATAATCTCATTTAACCATTTGTGAAGAGGTAAAATTGTCAAGTTTCATGGGTCTTTGATGAGATAATTATGAGTTAATTAACATTTAAAAACTCATAAACAACAAATAAAATGCAGTAAAATAACTCACAACAATCACATAACACAATAGATGATGATGGAGTTCACCCCTCCTGGGCTACATCTCCATGGACCTGCTTTAACTAGCTAGGCCCTCTTGGGATTATGAGTAAAATGTCTGATCAAAAGAATCTATGTTTCTCCAATGGATTTTATGACTATTCCATTGGCTTCAGAACACTCAAATACCCCAAAAATGACTATTCAATCACTGAATTTGGTTCACATCTTCTCTAGGCTTGACCTCCAACACCAGTGGCCATGGGCTTGTTTAATCTCCAAAGTGACAAAATAACCTTCATATGTGCTCCAACACCTCTATAAACTATAGCACTATGTTCATATCATAAAATACATCAAAAATTGACTATTCACTCACTGAAAACGACCTTAAGTTGATCTGGGCATGGCCTTCCCTATTGGTGGCCCTAAGCTTCAAAATTATTCAAGGTGCCAAAAACACATGTATATGAGCTCCATTACATCTTTAATTTATTCCAATGGATTCAAAGCTTGCCAATCTACTAATAATGACTATCCTTGAGCAAAAATTGGTCATAAATTGACCAAAATATGCCTCATTAAAGTTTCCCCTAGAAAAACTCCACCAAATCTGGAAAATTGGAGTTAACTAGACTTAACTTTGGCTACCATGCAGAAATTGGAGGAGCCTCCAAAAATACCGCCAGCATAAGAGCAGTTTAATTAAGAGATAAGTGTGTTTAATTGCGCACTAATGTGAAATTAGTGGGGCGTTGGGTTAAGGTATCAAGGTATGGTCATGTGGGAGGCAGGTTGGCCCCTTCCACTCCTCTATCTGAAAACATGTGCATTAAAATACAAGTGTTGTGCCTTATTTTTCAAATCTGAAGGTCATGGCATGTTGGTGGAAAGGAAAAATTTTACGGGGGAGGTCAAGGGGTCTAACCCCGACCTCGCCCCTCTACGTGTATTTTTTCCATCAAAGGGTCCATCCAAGCCCAAACAGTAGAGGGTAATGCAATGAACACCTAAGACCACTTCCTCCATATTATCAGACACCACCATAAACATCAGGAAATAAATGTAAACGCTCAAGAGACAAAAGGGATTCAAGGACACAATTATACATCCAAGATTTGGGTTCTAAAAATCCATCAGGAAAGCTAGGCTAGATGGCAGGTCTCCTATGTACCCACACACTCAAAAACCAAATAAGACCCAACACAAATTTCCTTTTCTACCACTGAAAACACATAATGCTTAATTTTAGGTGGGGGATAACTCGGGTATGGATTCAGATAAGCCGACATAACTAATGATGGGATGGAAAAATCCAAACATAATTCCATCCAAATCATCCAAAGACACCATAAAGTGAAGCTTTTAACCCTGTGCAAACAAATTCTTAAAAACAAACAAAAAATATACAATGGTGAAAACACAAAATATACACTGAGATTTTTCTTCATGGACCTGGGATCAAGGGGTCCATCCAAGCGCACAAAATAGAGGGTAGTGCAATGAACACCTAATACCACTTCCTCCATATTATCAGACACCACCATAAACATCAGGAAATAAATGTGAACACCCAGGAGACAAAAGGGATTCAAGGACACAATTATACATCCAAGATTTGGGTTTTAAAAATCCATCATAAAAACTAGGCTAGATGACACATCTCCTTAATGTTTCCACACACTCAAAAACCAAATAAGACCCAACACAACTTTCCGTTTTCTACCACTGAAAACACAACGCTTGATTTCAGGTGGGGGATAACTCAGGTAGGGATTCAGATAAGCCGACACAACTAAGGATGGGATAGAAAATCCCAAACATCATTCCCTCCAAATCATCCAAAGACACCATAAAGTGAAGTTTTTAACCCTGTGCAAAAATTATGTGCAACAAATTCTTAAAAACAAACAGAAAATATACAATGGTGAAAACAAAAAATATACACTGAGATTTTTTTCCTGGAACCCAAAACTAGGAAAACCAAATTTATTTTTCATTATATTCCTTTCCACATTACAATACATTATATACATGCCAAACAATTCTTAAACCCCCAATCCATTAACCCTGGATTAGAACATAGCCATATTTACCTTGACTGAATCTACAAAATACCATGAACAAAACCATCATGCCAAAAACCATGTGAAAAACCATGGGTGGATCCACCCACCATCCTTGGGTTCACGCCCCATCTTTGGGTCTTCCTAACCATACTTGAGTCCACATAAAATAAAAAATTGGGGCATTTCCCCAAACCCCAATATAACGTAACAACGCCTAGAGTTAGTCATGGAAAGAATATAACACATACCCAACATAAAGGGGGCTTACAAGAAGTCTTAAAAGAGTACAAAACATTCACTATCAAGGCAACGAGGGAAAAATAAAATTTAAATCAGATAGGACACAATTGATTATTATTATCATAAAAGTAGAGATGGCCATGGGGGCTTAATACTTCACCATCTAACCCAAAATGAGTGGCCAAAAACCATGGTCTCATCACACCTCGAAACAAAAACAACATGACTTTTTTTACTTGCACATTATAGGTGCTAATTGATCCGGATTTATGCAGGAATGCAATAAAATAAAAAAATAAACATAAACGCAGAGATGGAGCATAAAATATACTTCATTTCACTAATATCAAATAACTAAAATAAGCTTACAAACAGAATGGAAATAAACTAGCTCGGGCGATCGTAGCTTGTCTTTGAGAATAGATGTGGTGGCTACATGCTCTGAACTGTGTTACAATGAGGCTCAAGGGTCCTTTTATTATTGAACAACATGGGAAAACCCTAACCCTAGGAAATGAAACACTAAGATTTTGAGGGCCTCGTTGGGGTTAGTTGGCTATCCAACTTCCCGGGGTCGTAACTTGGTCATATTATCTTTGTTTGGTTCATACGATATATCGTCAAAATTATCTCTTTGATTAATGCAGGATTTGCTGCAATTTCCAGCCTATTGTTATGGGCATGCTGCGGACCTCAAAAAAATGTCGTTTAGGGGGTCAAAACTGCTCCAGAAGTTTAGGACCCAAAAAACTACAAACTAATGAAATCAACTCAAGGTCTAGGTGGAATAGGTGGGTGGCCACCAATATCCACCTCGAACAATAATAGACCTATAAATATATAAGTGTAATATAACCGGAACATAACCGAAAAATGAAAGGATATTACCCACAGGTTAGTGTTTTTTCAAACTATGGAAAGAAAGAGCATCCCCACTAAACTAGAAAAATGTATGGTCTTCCTCTATCTCAATGCACTCGTGCCCCAAACCAGCACAAATACACCAACACCAAAACATAATTTCACCTCCTTTCACCTTCACTTCCCACGCCAGGCTCTACAAGTAAGTGACAAACCACAAGCAATAATGTTGTGGATGGAGTAGGACATTAGGGAGACCTTGTTAATACCCTCCTCCACACTAGTTATAGACTCAAGAAACACACTATGCATCCACTAACCCCATTCTTCAGTAGTTTTCTCAACCATATGATGTCTTGTTTAATGATATGGTCCTGCAGACCATCAATGTGCATTAAAATTTGCAGGGGTGTGTTATCATGTCCTCTAGTTATTGACTACTGGTGGGATGGTGGTATGCCACCCTTAAATTTGTCTCAAGATTCACCCCGTCTAGGGATATATATTAAAAATTTAAATAAATAAACAATAATAATACTAATTTAAAAAACAATACAAATATATATATTTTAAAAAGAAATTTAAAAACTACACATTTTGGAAAAATAAAAAGGAAAAAAATAACAGGATAAAAAAGTAAAATGGTTACCTTAAGTAGTTGTCATTTTCCATGTCAAAGTTCAAGTCTCCACTAGTGACATGATGAGCTATAATTCCTTGCTAAATATTGTTGTAATGACTTCATGCCTATTAATATTTTTGTACCTCTTCGAGCCTTGTGTACTCTTAAGTGTGTATATATATGAGCTAGCCTAGTACCATTCACTCTCTCAACACACAACTATTCTCACTTATATATATATATATATATATATATATATATATATATATATATATATATATATATATATATATATATATATATATATATATATATATATATATGGGTGAAAGCGTTAAGATGGGTTACATTTGGGTCAAATTTGGCCATGTAATCTCAAGTATCTATATATATATATATATATATATATATATATATATATATATATATATATATATATATATATGTATATATATATATATATACCTGTTTTATTAAGATGGGTTACACTTTTGGGCCAAATGTGGCCATGAAATTTCAAGTTTTTCCTCTTCTATAGAATTGAAGCCCTCAAAATTCATATAATCACTTTGAATTTTGATCCGGAGTAAAAATACAAATTGTGGAGAATTATGTTTTCTTCGGAATGGTATTTTTTGCAAAAATATTTAGTGTCATATAATATGTCAATTTTCCATTAAATTAAATGCTCGTCCTTGCAAATTTTCACACATTTTAAGAGGTATGTGTGTGTTCACATAGCGTAATTTAGTCTAAAATGTGTAATTTGAAATATATATATATATATATATATATGAGCATGATCTACACAGAGCTAGGTTTTCCATTTTAAAACTTTATTTTTTTATGCAAAAATATATTTTTTATTATTTTTTTAAATTGGCGAAGTAATATTTCCATTGCATTTTGCAAATACATGTGTTCACGTAAGGTTTTTTTTCAACTATTTAAATAAATTGAAAAACAAAAAGTACCCTTTTGAGAGGACTAGTAAACGAAGATATTGATATTTTTTGAAAAAAAATAGTTGTGTATATTTTATGATAATGTTTTTTTATTCAACCTATTTAAAAGAGTTCAAAAAAAATTCAACCATTATTTTTAAAAGAAATTAGATGAAAATATCATATGAATTTTAAAATGTCAAACTCATGTGCCATTAGATAGAGGAGTCTTTCATGAATCCAACGTGATCAACTCTGCCACCTGAGGACAAATTTAGCCCTATGTCCGCTAGGGTACAAAATGAGGTTGTAGTAAATTTCTCAGAAGGGGTGTAGAAATTGTAGATTTTAGGGCTTAAGAGGCTTGATCGAGCACCTAAAACACTCGATCGAGTGCTTCATTTTGAAATTCAAATAGATCGATCCATTAACGTGGTCAAATAAAGGCTCGATCTAGCTTTATAGTTTGATCTAGCCTATAGTTGGATATAGATTTAAGGCTAGATCTAGCCTATAGCTAGATCCAACTTCAAGGCTAAATATAGCTTTAAGGCTCAATCGAGCTTTTTTTATTCCATGCCTAGGTTATATTGGCAGGAAATTTTAAAAACATGGCTCGATTGAGTTCCTAGATAACCTAAGGTTAAATTGTTTTAGCCCTTAAACAACTCGATTGAGCGCTTAAATGGATCAATAAAGCCATCATTCTTTCCACCCAAACATGTCCTCTCTCACCAAAAGTGCAACCCAACTCCAAAAAAGCAGCTCAATCGAGCTCGTACTCAACCCACACTTACATAGGAGCTCGATCCAGCTATTTTTTAAACTTTCCTCAAAAAACACAATGGGGATTTTATGTAACAATCATCCTAATATATATATATATATATATATATATATATATATATATAAGTAGTAGTAGTGTTTCTTATAAGAAGTAAATTCATTGTTTTCCTTAATTATCCCATAAGTAGTAAATGCTACATCTAGCATATGAATAGTGTTGCTAGTACCCAATGGTTTAAAAGTGATTGAACCCTAGTTTATGAGAAAAATTTACATCAAGGTGCATAACACCCTTAAGTCTTACCACCAGCCTAGATCACTCTGGATCAACGTCGAGAGGGATCAAGTCTCTAGATGTGAAAACCTCTTTTTTGAGTGGTGCAAAACTTGAGGAAAGGTTTACACCTTGAAATATTTGATCCCTCTCGGTGCTTGATAGATCTAGGCTGTTTTTTTACACATTTAGAAATAGATTCTTGAATCACTTTGTTTCAGAGTCAGGAAAGGTTTGGGGCATGGAAGAAATTAAATCATTCTAATTTGGTGGTGTTTCGCTCAACTTAGAGATTAAATCATTCTAAATTAGTGGTGTTTCGCTCAACTTAGAAATTAAATCATTCTAATTTGGTGGTGTTTCGCTTAACTCATAAATTAAATCATTCTAATTTGGTGGGATCGACCCAAAAATTAAATCATTCTAATTTGGTGGTAAGAGTGATTCATTACACATGATCACATCCATGGAGTCGAATTAGATGAAAAGGTAAAAACAAAAAGGTAGAAAAAAATTGCAAGAGCTAACTAAATCAAACCTAAAATTCTATGGTTGTTCATACTATGAAATAATTTTCCACAATTATTATTTTCCACTTCACACAGCTCCAAAAATCCTTTCTCACAAATATTATTTCACTCTTGGCCCTATCACAGAGATGCTTCCTCACAAATACAACTAGACACTTTATTTGTGTTAAATTTATATATTCAGGGAGAGAATTGATTTTATATATTTAGGGAGAGAATTGATTTTTCATTAAGGCTGACATTAGATTAATTAGATTAAATGTTAAATATTAAACATTACATTTACATGTTTATGTGAGATATTCAATGCATGTAGTGTACTCGAATAAAAACTTCCAGATGCAAATATATTAAATTTAATAATATTAATATTATAATATATTAATATGAATATTATAATTAATAATAATATTAGTAATCCTTTCTCACAAATATTATTTCACTCTTGGCATTGTCACAGAGATGCTTCCTCACAAATACAATTAGACATTTTATTTGTGTTAAATTTATATATTCAGGGAGAGAATCGATTTTATATTTTTAGGGAGAGAATTGTTTTTTCATTAAGGCCGACATTTGATTAATTAGATTAAATGTTAAATGTTAAACATTACATTTACATGTTTTTGTGAGATATTCAATGCATGTAGTGTACTCGAATACAAACCTCCAGATGCAACTATATTAAATTAATAATATTACTATTATAGTATATTAATATGAATATTATAATTAATAATAATATTAGAATTAATATTTTAATATTAATATTAGGGTATTTTTCCGCTAGGTTTCACCTAAATAAAACCTCTTTTCTAAGTGTTCGTAAATATAAAGAGGAGTATGGAATAAATATAAAAATAGGTTTTATTTTTTACCATACCTGGGTGAAAATGCGAAGATGGGTAACACTTTTGTGACAATTCGGGGTGGAAAATTTATTTCCTCCATAGTTCGGCCAAAATCTTGTCATAGTTCGGCCGAACAATTCAGGATTTCAACCGAACTATTGAATTTATTTCGGCTGAACTTCGTTTTTCGTTTACAATGACGGCGTATTGACGGCAATGGCGAACAGATTTTTCTCCTGAGTTTGGAAAACCGGCAATAAAAGTTTGGCCAAACTATTATTTTATAAATATATCTCCCACAACCTTTTCCGGGTTTCTATTAACATTTGTGTGCTCGTCTTTGTCTGGAATTCTGTCGCGCGCTCTTATCTGTCGCATTCTCGCACGCCCTTATCTGTCGCATAATCGTGCGCTCACTTCTATCCATTATTCACGCGCGCTCACTTTTGTCCAGCATTCTCGTGCCCATTAAGCTCAAGGAGGTAAGATTTTAAATTTCTGTAAGTTTTTTTGTTGTTGTTGTTTTTAGTTTGGCTTTAATTTGTGTTGATTTTGTAATTTGGTTTTAATTTTTGTTTGATTTTTTAATTTCTGTTGATTTTTTGCTGCAGAGGTCTTCCGCGACATCTTCAACGTCCTTTGCTATGACTTTAGTGTCCTCTGCAGAGAGTTCGACGTCTTCATCGTCTTCAACGTCTTTAGCATCCAGGTACGTCTTCAGCGTCTTCAACGTCCAGTAGGGAATTTATGAATGAGAGAGGCTTTGTCTCTGTTTTTTTTGGCTCTGTCTCTGTTTTTTAGGCCCTATATCTGTTTTTTGGCCCTATCTCTATTTTTTTGGCTGCGACTTCAGGTTTTACATGTGCTATAACTCTCCAACCTGTCAAAATGAAGTCTAATTTCACAATTAAAATGTAAAAATTTATAATATCCGATTTCATACGTGTACATATAGTTCAACTTAAACGCTATTTAAATGTTCTAGTTTCCCACTGACTACTACCTTAATACTTACTTTAATACTTACCATTAATGGAGTAAATCATCAGCTACCATCTGCCGTTGGGCCCATACCAATGATATGAAAATCTATACGGCCATAAGTTTCTTACTATTTCCCTATTTCATGATCCATATTCGCGAATCTAAATGCTAGTGTTGTATGCCAAATGCTAAGTTGCTGCTGGTGGGTTTGTATTGAGATTTCGTTGTATTTGATGTTCATTACCTCAGTGAATGATCGAACTGTTGCAACCTCAAATCTATACGGCCATAAGTTTCTTACTGTTTCCCTATTTCATGATCCATATTCACGAATCTAAATGCCAGTGTTGTATGCGAAATGCTAAGTTGGTGCTGGTGTGTTTGTATCGAAATTTTGCTGTATCTGATGTTCATTACCTTAGTGAATGATCGAACTGTTGCAAATTCAAATCTATACGGCCATAAGTTTCTTACTTTTTCCCTATTTCATGATCCATATTCATGAATCTAAATGCCAGTGTTGTATGCCAAATGTTAAGTTGGTGCTGGTGGGTTTGTATCGAAATTTCGCTGTATCTGATGTTCATTACCTCAGTGAATGATCGAAATGGTTCAACCTCACATAAAATCAAGTGTAGAGTGAGTTATGGACATGCGGCTCTATCCTCGGTGGATTGAATGTGTCAGATTTGGACTTGTCAGCACGCCTGATTTGAGTCACCGACTCCTTTAAAATCATTTGGTACTTTCCACATAAACCTGTTTTAGTTCTTCATGAATGTTTGATTTCTTCATAACACAGATACTTTCAACCATGCTCTTTATCTTTGAGGTAAATTGGAAACCACATTGTTGCTTCATCTTTGACAACATGGCACGTTCGTGACTTTCATTTCAACTTTTATGGTTGCAAGCTAGTTTTTTCATATAAAATTCCCCAAAATAAATCTCTGTTATGATTTATATATTTTGACCAGAATTAATATTCATAACTTATGAGTAACCTATTATTTCAGAGGAGGAAACATATTATATTTTTGAAGAATATATTCATCTTGCTTAATTAATTAATTTAATGATAAATAAATAATATAATATTGTAATATTAAATGCAACAGTTACATGTCAACAACCTTTTGAATTTTCCCCTTGTAAGTCATGAAAGATATTTTATTTTTGAAATTATTATTACACTTGTATTGAAACACTTAAAGATGTGTAGGTTCACTGAAATTTACCTAAATATCTTGTAGAGCCCATTTCATCCAAAACACTGAAAAAGAAGTAACTACTCTAGATAGAGAAAGTAATGACTCTTTCTTGCTTAACCATTAAACCAAAGACTCTTCCTAAGTATAATTATACATTGTCCACTTGTACTTTTCATGTCATCCACACAAGCCTCTAGTTGAATCTCTATACTTTTTCAATGTAAATTTCTCACATTTTGGGTACTAGAGTCCATTGTTTGTAGTCTCTTTCAAGTATCTTAATATATGTTTGTTGGAAATAGATGACTTTCTCACCTTTTGGGTACTATAGTCCATTGTTTGTAGTCTCTTTCAAGTATCTTCACATCTATTTGTTGGTAATAGATGACAATGTTTAGTTGTTGATTGAAATATTCCAACTAATATAAATTCCAAAATTATATCTAGTCTTTAAACCTTGTTATGTATATCAAGATTCCTATCATATAGATGTAAAAGTTATGATCAACATATCACCTCATTCATCATCCATCATCTGCACATAACTTGAATTCAAAAAGTATATCTAGTCTAAACTTTGTTATGTATATAAAGCTTCCTATCATATAGATGTAAAGGTTATGATCAACATCACCTCATTCATCATCCATCATCTACACATAACTTGCATCCAATTGATATGGATATTCACTTAGGTCAGTCATCATCCATCATCTACACATAACTTGAATTCCAAAATTATATCTAGTCTAAACTGTGTTATGTATATCAAGTTTCCTATCATATAGATGTAAATTTTATGATCAACATCACCTCATTCATCATCCATCATCTGCACATAACTTGCATCCAATTGATATGGATATTCACTTAGGTCATTCATCATCCATCATTTGCACATAACTTGCATGTTATGTGCATCCAATTGATATTCAACATGTATATAGTATTTAGAAGAAAAAATTAATTTGATACAAAACATAGGTTTTAACCAATTATATAGTTTTTCAGTTTCATATCTATGGTCTCAAACAATGAGAGAGAAAAAACCTTTTATATTCAACATGTAAAACACAAATTAGCCATAAAAGTTTCCCATTGAAACCAAAAGTGATTTGATACAAAACATAGGTTTTAACCTAATCTAGTAAATGCCCCTACATTCAATTTCTAGAATAGATCTAATTAGAATTTTTTCATTTTCATATCCATTTTAGTTCTATAGGCAAAGTCTATAAAGGGCCAGGTAGCCTCTGGATCTCATCTTTTATGAAAGGTGACATATCTAGTAAATTCCCCTGCAGGCAATCTCTGGAATAGATCTAAATGCCCCTATAGTAAATGCCCCTGCAGTCACATGTATCTAGTATTTAGAAACAAAAAGTAATTTGATACAAAACATAGGTTTCAACCAAGTATATAGTTTTTCATTTTCATATCCATGGTCTCAAACAATGAGAGAGAAAAAACCTTTTATGTTCAATGTATGTACAACACAAATTAGCCATATCTCAAGAATAGATCTAAATAGAAGTTTTTCATTTTCATATCCATGGTCTCAAACAATGAGAGAGAAAAAAATCTTTTATATTCAACATGTAAAACAAAAATTAGCCATAAAAGTTTCCCATTGAAACCATAAGTGATTTGATACAAAACATAGGTTTTAACCTAAGAGTAAATGCCCCTACATATAGAAGTTTTTCATTTTCATATCCATGGTCTCAAACAATGAGAGAAAAAACATTTTATATTCAATGTACATGTAAAACACAAATTAGCCATATCTCTAGAATAGATCTAAATAGAAGTTTTTCATTTTCATATCCATGGTCTCAAAAAATGAGAGAGAAAAAAACCTTTTATATTCAACATGTAAAACACAAATTAGCCATAAAAGTTTCCCATTGAAACCATAAGTGATTTGATACAAAACATAGGTTTTAACCTAAGAGTAAATTCCCCTACATATAGAAGTTTTTCATTTTCATATCAATGGTCTCAAGCAATGAGAGAAAAAACATTTCATATTCAATATATATGTAAAACACAAATTAGCCATATCTCTAGAATAGATCTAAATAGAAGTTTTTCATTTTCATATCCATGGTCTCAAACAATTAGAGAGAAAAAAACCTTTTATATTCAACATGTAAAACAAAAATTAGCCATAAAAGTTTCCCATTGAAACCATAAGTGATTTGATACAAAACATAGGTTTAAAAAACCTAAGAGTAAATGCCCCTACAAGTCAATAAATCTCTTGAATAGTTTTAAATATAATTTTTTCATTTTCATATCCATGGAATCAAACAATGAGAGAGAAAACCTTTTATATTCAATGTACATGTAAAACATAAATTAGCCATATCTCTAGAATATATCTAAATAGAAGTTTTTCATTTTCATATCCATGGTCTCAAACAATGAGAGATAAAAAAACCTTTTATGTTCAACATGTAAAACACTTGAATTACCCATAAAAGTTTCCCATTGAAACCATAAGTGATTTGATACAAAACATAGGTTTTAACCTAAGAGTAAATGCCCCTACAAGTCATTCAACATGTAAAACACTTGAATTAGCCATAAAAGTTTCCCATTGAAACCATAAGTGATTTGATACAAAACATGGTTTTAACCTAAGAGTAAATGCCCCTACAAGTCAATCAATCTCTTGAATAATTTTAAATATAGAAGTTTTTCATTTTCATATCCATGGAATTGAAAACAATGAGAGAAAAAACCTTTTATATTCAATGTGCATATAACTTATTTAGAAACAAAAAGTAATTTAATACAAAACATAGGTTTTAACCAATTATATAGTTTTTCATTTTCATATCCATGGTCTCAAATAATGAGAGTGAAAAAACTTTTTATATTCAACATGTAAACACAAATTAGCCATAAAATTTTTCCATTGAAACCACAAGTGATTTGATACAAAACATAGGTTTTAACCTAAGAGTAAATGCCCCTACAAGTCAATCAATCTCTCGAATAGTTTTAAATATCTAGGAGTTTTTCATTTTCATATCCATGGTCTCAAACAATGAGATAAAAAACCTTATATATTCACATGTATGTAAAACACAAATTAGCCATATCTCTAAAATAGATCTAAATAGAATTTTTTCGTTTTCATATCCATGGTCTCAAACAATGAGAGAGAAAAAACCTTTTATATTCAACATGTAAAACACTTGAATTAGCCATAAAATTTTCCCATTGAAACCATAAGTGATTTGATACAAAACATAGGTTTTAACCTAAGAGTAAATTCCCCTACAAGTCAATCATTCTCTCGAATAGTTTTAAATATCTTTATGTTTTTCATTTTCATATCCATGGTCTCAAACAATGAGAGAAAAAACCTTTTATATTCAATGTATTTAAAACACAAATTAGAAATATATCTAGAATAGATCTAAATAGAAGTTTTTCATTTTCATATCCATGGTCTCAAACAATGAGAGAGAAAAAAACCTTTTATATTCAACATGTAAAACACTTGAATTAGCCCTAAAATTTTCCCATTGAAACCATATGTGATTTGATACAAAACATAGGTTTTAACCTAAGAGTAAATTCCCTTACAAGTCAATCAATCTCTCGAATAGTTTTAAATATCTTGAAGTTTTTCATTTTCATATCCATGGTCTCAAACAATCAGAG
Organism: Pinus albicaulis; assembly: GCA_034641835.2. Lineage (NCBI taxonomy): Eukaryota > Viridiplantae > Streptophyta > Pinopsida > Pinales > Pinaceae > Pinus > Pinus albicaulis. The sequence continues at coordinate 447,902,815 of CM076584.1, forward strand.
AAAAAACATTTTATATTCAATGTATGTAAAACACAAATTAGCCATATCTCTAGAATAGATCTAAATAGAAGTTTTTCATTTTCATATCCATGGTCTCAAACAATGAGAGAGAAAAAAAACTTTTATATTCAACAAGTAAAACACTTGAATTAGCCATAAAAGTTTCCCATTGAAACCATAAGTGACTTGATACAAAACATAGGTTTTAACCTAGAAGAGTAAATGCCCCTACAAGTGAATCAATCTCTCGAATAGTTTTAAATATCTAGAAGTTTTTCATTTGCATATCCATCATCTCAAACAATGAGAGAAAAATATTTTTATATTCAATGTATGTAAAACAAAATATAGCCATATCTCTAGAATAGATCTCAATAGAAGTTTTTCATTTTCATATCCATGGTCTCAAACTATGAGAGAGAAAAAAACCTTTTATATTCAACATGTAAAACACTTGAATTAGCCATAGAAGTTTCCCATTGAAACCATAAGTGTTTTGATACAAAACATAAGTTTTAACCTCAGAGTCAATGTATGTAAAACACAAATTAGCCATAGCTCTAGAAAATAGATCTAAATAGAATTTTTTCATTTTCATATCTATGGTCTCAAATAATGAGAGAAAAAACCTTTTATATTCAACATGTATATAACTTATTTAGAAACAAAAAGTAATTTAATACAAAACATAGGTTTTAACCAATTATATAGTTTCTCATTCTCATATCCATGGTCTCAAACAATGAGAGAGAAAAAACCTTTTATATTCAACATGTAAAAAAAAAAATCGCCATAAAAGTTTCCCATTGAAACCAAAAGTGATTTGATAGAAAACATATAGGTTTTAAAACCTAATCTAGTAAATGCCCCTACATTCAATCTTTATAATAGATCTAATTAGAAGTTTTTCATTTTCATATCCATGGTAGTTCTATAGATAGAGTCTGTAAAGGGCCAAGTAGCCTCTGGATCTCATCTTTTATGAAAGGTGACATATCTAGTAAATGCCCCTACAGTCAACATGTATATAGTATTTAGAAACAAAAAGTAATTTGATACAAAACATAGTTTTTAACCAAGTATATAGTTTTTAATTTTCATATCCATGGTCTCAAACAATGAAAGAGAAAAAACCTTTTATATTCAACATGTAAAACACAAATTAGCCATAAAATTTTTCCATTGAAACCAAAATTTATTTGATACAAAACATATAGGTTTTAACCTAATCTAGTAAATGCCCCTACATTCAATCTTTAGAATAGATCTAGAATTAGAAGTTTTTCATTTTCATATCCATGGTAGTTCTATAGGCAAAGTTTTTAAAGGGCCAAGTAGCCTCTGGATTTCATCTTTTATGAAAAGTGACATATCTAGTAAATTCTCCTACAGTCAATCTCTGGAATAGATCTAAATGCCCCTACAGTCAACATGTATATAGTATTTAAAAACAAAAAGTAATTTGATACAAAACATAGGTTTTAACCAAGTATATATTTTTTCATTTTCATATCCATGGTCTCAAACAATGAGAGAGAAAAAACCTTTTATATTCAACATGTAAAACAAAAATTAGCCATAAAATTTTCCAATTGAAACCAAAAGTGATTTGATACGAAACATATAGGTTTTAAAACCTAATCTAGTAAATGCCCCTAAATTCAATCTTTAGAATATCTATCTAATTAGAAGTTTTTCAATTTCATATCCATGGTAGTTCTATAGACAGAGTCTGTAAAGGGCCAGGTAGCCTCTGGATCTCATCTTTTATGAAAGGTGACATATCTAGTAAATGCCCCTACAGTCAATCTCTGGAATAGATCTAAATATAAGTTTTTCATTTCTCCCATGCATTTGCAATAAATGTCGATAAAAAATATATATATTTTTATTGAGTTTGTTTTTTTAGGGATAAGAAAACCATTAAATAAGGTTGAAAAATGGAAATTATGCATAGAAGTTTCTTGCTATCCCAATCCAGGGAATGCAGTGATTACATATGCACTTTCCAATATTGCGACTAGCAAAGTCGTCCAAAGGAAAATGAATATACTAGCAAAGTCGTCCAATTAGTTTTAAGATGCTCTTCTTCAAAAATTCAAGATTCAGATCTCTTAAAGATGAATTAGTGTTGAGACGCTCTCCTTCAAAATTTATTCATCGACATAACTTGTTTACACTTTAAATTAAACATTAATTTTTTGAACTTTATCTTGAATTTAATTTAAATTAGCTATTTAGAAAATTAATTGTAAATGTCCATCATAGATATATATATCATGGAGGATGAACGACGAAAATCAACATAATCCCATATCTCTACGAGAGGGGAGAATCAGGGATCGGGATCGAGTGATGTTCATGGTAAATTTAAATATAACCTTAAATCTCCATACATGTGTGTACATATGGAATTGATTTTTTATCAAATTTGTGAGTTAAATTAGTTTTTAAAAGAAGTTTCATTTTTTATTTTCTAGGAGCTAATAAGAAGAGAAGGGTCTCTACTCCAGCCATGGATGCCCAGGGTTCACCCAATCATGGTATGGTTTGAACACAATTTAATCAATGAATATGTACGTGTGTATTTATATGTGCATGAATGTATTTTTCAATTGATTATAAATTCATATTTATTTATGAAGTTTCTCTCTCCTCTTGAGAGGTTGGTGGTGGTTCAAATCTCCTTAGAGTGCCATCAATAAGTGATAGTAGGTTGCGTGAAGGGGGTGATATTGATTCTCCTAGAAGCTAATCAACGGCTGGTGGTGCTAGTTCTCAGCAGAGTCGTTTTGGGTCTGGTTCTCAACAGGGTCATTCTGGGTCTCAACAGTTTCAGGGTGGAGAAGATGCTAACCAACCACGTCGAGGTTGCCATCAATTTCAATATTTTTTTCATTGAATTTGTACAAATTTGTTTACATGTGTTTTTTCTAATATAAAAATTTATATATATATTGATGCAAAGGCTGAAAATGTTCTAAACATTGGTCAAAATAGACGCAAGGCAGAACACTACATTCAAGAAGAAGGTTGTCTACCCACCACAACTTATCCGGTCGACATTTCTAATATACCATGGGAAAGAAACATGGCGCAATGCACCTTACAAAGGTGTCTACAACTTTATGCAAAATTGCCGAGAGATCTCGTGGCTTTGACTCTACCTACTGAGAATCGACAAAACCTCGAAATAGTTACACATTCATTGGGCGAAATAGTAAATGTGTACAAAAATCTTGGGCCAACGATTAATACATTTGTAGAAGTGATGAGAAAGAGAAAGGAAACAATAATGGGTCCCGATAAATGGGAGGATGTAAAACAAAGAGTTACAAAAGATATGGCAAAGTCAATGTTTAATTTCAAGGAAAGACCAAAAAGAAAAATGCTGAAGGTGCAATATTTCAAGCACCCAAATATAGCTCACTATTTGTATGATAGGAACCTTGCGGCCTATGGAAGGCTCCCATGGAACGACAAGGTTCCTGTTCATTTTTCACAATTGTTTTACGCAGAATTTTTTTTGAATATGAAACCCAACTAAAATGACCTTTCGTCAGAATTTTTTTGTCCGGGGAAAGGTCGATTGTATGACCATAAGGGTGCTAAGCGAGATGTGGATTTTCCTTGCCCTGAGCCACCATTGGTGAGTTGACCTTTTCAGGTCGAAACTCTGCGGTCAAATATGGATGTGACTTCTCAAATAAGTCGAGAAGCAAGGGATGTCATGATCGACAATGTTTACAGTGGATTGGGTGGAGTCGATGTTTGTCTAAATTGACAAAGAGCATGTGAAAATTCACGTGCCAATTTTGTGTATTGTACAGATGAAGATATTGACAACATGAATGTTGAAGATCTTCGAATATATGCAAAGAATTGTCGTAATGGTTTTCAAGACCTAATTCTTCATGAAGAAGAGGGCACGGGAACAATATGTGTTAATGACCTTAGGGTTCAATTATTTGAACATGTATACATGTGTACAATTTGTAATAAATACATGTGTATGTACATGTATACATTTATTTGTATGTACATTAATCTAACAAAAATGTATCATGATATGTTAAAACACCATTTGCAGTTGTCACACATGATGAATGACGAAAATGTTAATATCACGTTCGAGACCTCTGGTTCAAACAATGCAGATGGGTCTCACCATCAAGATATGTTGGCAAATGTTAGTGTTTTTTAAGTGATATTTTTAAAATAAATAATTGTGCACACATGTACATGTATGTATATATAATGATAAAATGTTTTAATAGATTCTCATTCCGTCCGATGTTTTTGGGAAGGCGGTACCTTCTTCTTCCTTGAGAGATGTACCTTCTACTTCCTTAGGAGATGTGCCACATCCACAACAAGTATGGACAATTTTTCACTTTTAAAATTTATGTTTAAGTTATATATATATATATATTCCACCTCAAAAATTTCCATTAAAAATTGAGATATATATATCTATATGTTGAGTTATTTTAAATTTTTTGAATTTTAGGTTCTTGGAGATTTTCATTTGGAGCCTCTCTTAGGAGATGTCCCAAATTCACCTGCAGAAGTATTCAATTTTTCACTTATATATATGTGTGTGTGTGTGTGTGTGTGTGTGTGTGTGTAATTTAGTTATAATTTATAAATTGTTGTTTATTTAATAAATTGAGATCTTGATCTTGAGTTATTTTATACTTTTAAAATTTTTAATTTTAAGTTCCTATAGAATATTTCTTTAATCCACGGACTCTAGCGACGGAGATAGGAACATCCACACCATTTCAACAATTTGAAAAAGTTGTCTAACTTTTTTCTTAATATTATTGAAAATAAGTTTATATATGTACACGTGCATTTTCATTTGAAATTTTTTAATATATATATACATAACTGTACATGTATATTTTACAGTTTACCGTTGCAGATGTTCCCATGGGGGGGGAACTTGTAGTAGGTGAACAAATGGAGAGGGAACCTCATGAGGTATTGCATGATTTTTTTTTATATTTTGTTTTTTACATGAAGTTCTATATATATTCTCACTCATTTTTAAAACATCAAATTTTAATGTCTGTACATGTGCATGGTGTATAGTTTTCCCATGCTTCGCATGATAGTGTACAAATTGAGACCCTGATAAGAAAGACGCTAAATCCATCTCTATTTGATGGACATGATTTGTAAATTTGATTTCAAGATTTAGATAGTCTTAAATTTACTTATTTATATATTATCTAGATGCATTGTCATATATATATATATATATATATATAACTTGATACTTGATACTTTTGAGATCTACAATTTTTGGACATATTTTATTACAATGTTAATATAATTTATTTTGTTCTGAAAAGTTAAGTTTTGGATGGTTTTAGTACTTTTGGCATGTGAATGTGAAGTAATGTTGTTATATAATTTGTTTGGTTTTTAAAACTTTTAAGTTTTGGATGGTTTCAATCTACATTTAGCATGTGATATTTAATGTTAAATGTTTAATGTTTTTATTGGATAGTCAAGAACTATAATTGGCATGGCATGTGAAGTAATACGTGCATGTGAAGTAATGTTGTGATCTATAATTTTGGATGGTTTCAATCTACATTTGGCATGTGATATAATGTTAAATGTTTTTATTGGATAGTTGAACTATAATTGGCATGGCATGTGAAGTAATGTTGCACGATATATATGTAAAGTTTTTAAAACTTAAGTTTTGAATGGTTTCAATCTACATTTGGCACATGTGATATAATGTTAAATGTTTTTATTGGATAGTTGAACTAAAATTGGATGGCATGTCAAGTAATTTTATGATATAATCAAAAAGTTTTTAAAACCCAAGTTTTGGATGGTTGAAGTACATTAATCATGTGAAGTAATGTTGTGATATAATCAAAAAGTTTTTAAAACTAAGTTTTGGATACCATTTTAATCTGCATTTGGCATGTGATATAATGTTAAATGGTTAATGTTTTTATTGGATAGTTGAACTACAATTGGCATGAAATGTGAAGTAATTTTTTTTTATATAATAAAAAAGTTTTTAAAATTCAAGTTTTAGACATGGTTAAAGGTAAGTTTTTAAAAAACAATTCACTCAAACAATAGTATGTACTATGTAAATTTTTCATTAATGCACATAGAACATATTCGACCATTGGACAGACAAATTTTGTACTATGTTTTCAATCAGGAATAGAGATGTGGGTCAAATCCCACCAAAAGTCGAAGAAGTGCTCCAAGTCTCTTGTCTGAAAGGAATCTTTGTACAAAATTATACTGTGGATAATTTATTTACATTGTGGATACTTTTTACCAAAAAATCCCACAAGAAAAACTGTGTGCATTGAGTTTGTGTATATATCTAGTACATGCAACATTTTTCATCAATGGACATAGAAAAACTACTTTTAGTTAATTGCATTCTAGAACATATATATTGAGTACGTGAAACATTTTTCATCAATGCACATAGTAAAACTACTTGAACAATTAATTTCATTCTAGAACATATACATATATATCCAATATGTATGCAACATTTTTCATCAATGCATGTATAAAAAAGCTACTTTCAGTTGATACTAGAGTGTGCATGTACCAAAACAATTTGTACATGTGCAAACACTTGCATAGATAACATAAAAGGCAACTCAATTTTTAATTGAGTACTGGAAGTTCTAGAACATATAATCCATCTTCAATAATCCATTCATGATTGGATTTTGACATTTTCCATTTCTTAATATTTGTTTTTTTCTTTGATTGAACCTAAATCAACTTTATGCGTTTTGCACACACCAAGTGACTATATTGACAACTTATGAAATCAGGTTCATAGTCTTCAAAGTAAAAAAAATTCCTACTTTGATTAGTTTGTCTGAAAAAATAACCTTTCAGTATAATAGATCCTCTTTCATATGGAAATCTGTGATCATTATAGTCTTCTAATAATTTTATTTTTCATTCAGTGCAACCTATCAAATAATACTTCACATTTTCATCGTTGTTAGTAGGTGCAATTACAGCAAAAACATCTCCTGTACAATAAAAAAAACTTGACAAAATTTTACATATATTCAAATTTATTTCTAGATCTTTATCATTAGAAAGAAATTAAAATGTTACCTTCTCTAACAAGATCAGAAACTCGATCACCATCTGATGATATTGTAGTCTCCTCTTATTGCATTTCTTCAAACATTGCAATGGACATTTTTCCCTTTGTATTTAGCTCTGTATGTTTCCAATCTTTTACATACATTTTTTTTTCACAAACGTCATTGGATTTTGTGTTGTCTATGCAAACAAGACAAAAACAAGAATATTTTCTTGTATACAATGCAAACACATTTCTGGACGACTTTGTTTTAATTGAATGCAATTTTCAAGTCCCGTTTATTGTTTCAACGTCATTTCCAATTGATCTATCTACGTCTTCGATCCCAATATGCCAAAAAAAACCTTTATATGGAAAATTTAAAGAAGAATGTAAATATGATATCAAAATAGAATCAAAGATAATCATTGTGATAAATGTACACTGTTTATTTAATTAGATATTCAATAAAAATTAAATTGAATGTACCTTTGCACTTCCCTTGATCGGTTAGTCTCATGGCTTAGAGCAGCGATGCACCATTGAACAACTTTTTTTGTGTCCACAAGTCGGCTTGTAGAGGGGTTCATTTGATATCTATGAAGTGCTCGTTTTATGCATGCCTCTACACCGCCATGTTATCATTTTCCATGGCCAGTCTCAAAGAAATTCCTGCACATCCATCTGACCATATCCAATGTTCATTGAATGTTATTCCACGATTTTTCAAGGAATCATAAATTTTTCCAAAACAATGTTGTACAAAATATATATCATGTGTACAATCGTCACTGATATAAAAGTGATATTCTTTAATAATATGTCGATTATCACTGGTTCTTTCTATATGATCGACGTTTTGTTCAGCATGTCTATATAAAATATGGACGAGCATGGAGACTTGGTCAGAATGATATTATTCACTCTGAATTTCTTTTTGTGGAACAAATGTGTAGTTTTTTACAAAATCAATTATTGACAAAATGGTCCTTGGTGGAAAAAATTCACGAGATTTTTTGAATTGCAAGTCTTTCCATCGAGCTCTATGGGAATGCTTGGTGTATTTGTAAATTTCTGCCTCAAACTTTCTCAAAAAGTCTATCACAAAAATTTCTTCTTCTCATAATTCAATTCTTTTAACACTATTTGCACCTTGAATTGATGTATGGATATATTCATACCTCTTCCATTTCAATTTCATGTTGGACAATGATTGATCATTTATATCAGTACGATATTTGTTTTGCAATTTAGTCAAATTTCCACATTCATCGCATTTTTTACCACCAACACATTTCTTTTCGTAAAATAGTTCATCGCTTTCCCTTTCACATAGAATTTGAGATATGAAATCACGGATAGGGGAAGGAGGAGGTGAATCCTTCCAAAATGTTCTACCAAAATCAAGGAATGTGTCATAATATAACTCAAATTCCACATGATAACGACAACAACAAGTGTCGTGTACGGTGATTGGTTTTATGTACCATGGCTTTTGTTGAACAAAAGCACTGATTGAAACATGAATTTCACGATTCTCTTCTTTGAACTTGTTGAACAACTCTATCTGAGTGGTTTCCAAGAAAATTTTTTTATGTTATTCATACTGATTTCGTGCTATTCTTCTTCGCATCACATGCCTTACAGTTGGCGAAAAACGCGAATTGTTCTTCCAATATTCATATATTATTTTTTTAACATTTTCTCCAAGTATATGTTTATATGGTTGCTTACAAATAGCTCTCCAACAAGCAAGTTCATCATTTACATCTATTTGCAACTGAAATTTCCGATGTTTATGTAAGGTTTTTTGCGAGGTTCCTAATGCTCGTGCCATAGATTTTACCAAGCGATTCTCTTTAGTACTTGATGAAACCACTGCCATATGTATTGCTCTACGTACAAATGAAACATTTTTCTGTCTAGATCTTTTCATTTAATTTATAGCACTATTTATATTTTGTATCACATTTTCCTTCATTTTTCTATCTTTGGTTGATTTTTCAATACCCAATAAAGTCGTAGCTTCTTTTAATTTTCTTAATGATAGGAGACCTTTCAACATTTGGGCTTGAACTGTCACGTTTTCCTTTATGAAATACTTCTAAAAAATGTGGTTAACACGATATCATATATAATGGTCAGCTTTTTTATCTCCATATGTGTGAGTGTCAACATTTTCTAACATCTCGTCATCGACATTGATTTCATCTTGTACATATTCAAATGAATAGTACATAATAAGTTTACATATTCAATAAATAACGAAATTAATAAATATATGTATAATTTCAATAATACGTGCATGTGTTCAACATATATATATATATATATATATATATATATATATATATATATATATATATATATACCTTGTGATTCAATTTCTTTCATCATTATCACAATCTTCAATCATTGGTTCAATATCTCTTTCACTTTCTCTTTCAAAATTTTGTATCTCATCATCAATGTTTTGAGGAATATCTCTCTCTATTTCCATTGCAAAATATTTTTCAAATTAGTTCATCAAATAAAAATTAAGCTTCACATTTTACACTAGGAAAATTTTAAATATATAAAAATCATAATATTTACATTTACATACCTATTTCAACTTCTAGTTGAGGTTGATTTTCCCCTTCAATATTTGAGAGTGCTTTTATCTTTCTTTTGTGAGATTGTCTCGTCTCTTTTCTACGTTCCTCAGGGTCTCTTTTTCGATCATATTTTCTCGTACAATTTTTTCGATTTCCCATGATAATAGAGTATGAAGTTCAAAAAACTTTCTTCTAAAATTTACACAAAAACTCAATTTAAAAAAAAACCATTATTAGAAATGAAATAACTCAGACAAACATTACAGAAAACACAGATACAAAATAAAAAAAAACATTGGCAGAAAAGAGGCTTCAGCCTCATGGCATTCTCATCGTTCTCTCTTATTAAAAGAATTTAGTTTACAATTTAAATAGATGAGAGAAAATGTCTAAGATAGTTAGTGCTATCTTAGACTCCTTTGGTTGAGATAATTTCTCACCAAAAACCCACTAAGATAGGAGTTACTAAACAAACTCCAATATTTGAGGAACAACCCAAGAGTTAGGCACATATTCGTAACTTGGAATATTTAATTAATTAATTTATTATTTTGGATTTATTATTGTTATTCGAGAGAGGCTAATATTTCCCCCTTAAATGACAAATCCAAAATAAGAAAGAGGAACCATCTTCCAAGTTCTCATGTTGATCCTCAAAAAACATGCCTGAAAAACCACCAAAGCTGGATGCTGAAAAACTGTAATCTGAAGAGACCATGAGTCAGCTGCATGTCTGATTCATCTCTGAATTTTTCTCGACAACTCCATCAAGTGCCAAGTTGCAAAAGGATCCATCTGTCCTTTGCATGAAGTCAGCATCCTTTTTCCACTGACAAAATGTGTTCAAAGCCCACTGGCTGATGATGTCAAAAACAACTCACTGTTGCTTTTGCTGTGCTGAAAAATGTTCACTGCTTCTTTGTTGTCGACTACCCACTGGAAAATTTGTTGATTCCCACTGGAAAATTTGTTGATGCCCACTGGCTGTTGAAGATGCCCACTAGCTGCTTTTTCTAGTTTTGTCGAAACTTTTAGTCTGACAACCACTGTCAATCTCATTGACATTTTCCCCCCTTTGGAAACTGAAAGGAGAGACACTTCTCTTGGAAAATATTCCTGAACTCCCCCCCCCCTTTAGATGTAGGAGTTTTACACTGATTTACTCCCTCATTCAACTGCATGAGAGTACCATCATCTTTTCACTGTTGGTTGCACTATGTGTAATTGTATGCGATTGTAGAACTGAGACAATATTTTGACTGTGGATGACCATTTCCAAGGGTCGATCCATTCATAATGTATCTTCAATCTAGCTGATTGTTGTTGGTTGCGACATTTTGCTGAGGAATGATTGGGCTTGCCACAATGGTGACAAGGATGGAGATCAAAACATTGATCGTCCATATGACCAGTTCTTTGACAATGAGAACAGTTCGGTTGGAATTTAACTTCAGGTTGCGTGCAATTCGGTTTTTCTGCAACTTTGGGTTGCATACATTTCTGGTTGTCTGCAACTTGCTCAGAACTTGCTGAGTTTATTTGTGCAAGAAATCCTCCACTGATGAACTTAATTGGCTTGGAATAATTTGGGATATCCAAGTTGATGTCATCATTGACATATCCTAAGCCTCATTGATTCTTGTTATTGTGAAGTTCTTCCCATGGCTTGATGATGGGCTTGGAAGAAATTGGAACTGGAATAAATTCGACACTTGAAGTTGTTTAGATGAATGAATTATCATCTGGATGGTTCAAAGACTTGAAAGTATCACGCTTTTCCTGCAATTCAATCCTTTGAAGTTGCAACTCTAGTTGAAGAAACTCAATGGTTTCATTTGTTTGTCGTAAATGCCGTGAAAGATCAGCAAGAGTGTCTTTTCTGATGTGCACCATGTCTTCATCACTGGAGATGATCAAACTGTGAAGAATGTTTAACAACTGAATATGTTGTGCCATCTGAACTTACGCACTTGAAATCAGGCTCTCTTATTGTAGATGTCGTATTTTGAACTGTTGCACTTGAACGATAGGCTCGCTTGAATGTGGCTTGAATAGCACGCTTGCTTGATTTGTTGCTTATTGCGCTTGCTTGGAACACTTGCTAGAATTTTAGAATTTTATTGCTTAACTCTGGAATTCACGCTCGCTTGATGAAGATCGCGTTTGTTTAAGCGCTCACTTGACTTACTTGATGACTTCACGCTCACTTGAATCAATAACCATGCTCGCTTGATGTCGATCTCAACTTGCTTGATTGTTTTAACTTGTTTGGTTGTTGTGATGATTGCTGCAATGAAATTCATGCTAGCTCATTTGAAGGTTTGATCTTTGTACTGACTTGATGCAAATGGCTTGAATGAATAAGCACGCTCACTTGCAGGAGATGTGAAGTTGTTGCTTGTTTGATTTAGAAACTCATGCACTCACTTGATTTTTCATAAAGGAAGGGTGTCAAATACTATCGACAATGCACCCAAGAAATCTTACAATGATTTTAATGATTCACTTAAAACAATGAATTCCCTTGTCCCCTTAAAAATTCACTAACAATGAATTTTAAATGATTCACTTAAAACAATGAATTTGATTACATGTTCTGAAATGGATTTGCAAGAACACTGATGTAGACTTTGCTTTGAAATGCATTAACTTGACTAAGTGAATTTGATTGTTGATGTAGAATGCTAATGTAGACAATCTGTGATTATATGTTGTAGTGGCGCAAATGCATGTGTTGATCTTGCAGCTATTTCTTTACATGTGTTGTGCTTGTTGCTATTGAACTTTATGTATGCGATATTAAATGAAATTATTGATGTGTCACAACTAAACACAAATAATAAAAAAACAACATGAAGCTATAAAAAAACATGCGCCATCACAAACACACATGGTGTACCTAAGATCCCCTTATTCAATTTCAGGCAGATCTAGGACACATCAACACCAAAAAATAATGTCTTTATTGAGTATTGAGATCATCAACCTTTCATCTTTTACAACATTGCCACTGAAGCTTTCTCAAACAATGAGAATTTCACGCTCGCAAACTGTGGAAACAAATGTCTTCAAAAATTGTGTGCACTAATCGTTCACACCTTATTTCTTCAAATTTAAACTTATTACTCCACTTAAAATAAGCACACTTATCTCTTGAAAATTTTCAAAACATCACCCTTATTACTCCAAGAAAAACATCACATAAAAAATAATATACTTTATCTCTCATACAAAAATAACATAATAGACTCTGCTCTTCTACCAGTATTCTCCTTCTGCCGCTTCTCTTATTTCTTTTGAATGATGGTCCATTCCATGCAATATTTTATTCGATCTGAATAACATTCCAAATAACTTGGAGTTGCAGGCACGACTCGATGCATAGACTAGGGCTGGAATCCTCCAATAAAATTTGAGTATGATTTGATCATTTTAAACCACACACAATAATCTACAGGATCTCAAGCAATGAACAAAAAAATCAGTAGCAACAACTTTCATATTTGCAACATCGAAACGTAGATTCACTAGCAAATACCAGCTAGCAAAGCACTTGACATGGTCATGCGAATGCGATGATACGGGACGGAAATTTTCAACATCTAGATGTGGGGATTAGCAATTTGGCACAACAGGCGCAGGACTTGATCATATACCATAGGTTTTAATTAATTAATATGTTTCATCTACCTTACCGCCGCATATTTCTCTCTTGATGTCTCTGTTTTGCAAGAAAAAATAGCCCCATTAGTATTTTCGTTGCTCAAAGAAAGCCCTCACCTTTTCCTCTTCTTACAAACTCTGTTTCTTTAACAACCTAGATATCTCCTTTACGGGTTCTGGGCAGATGCAAACGCCAACAAAACTATAGCTAGACTCCACGCAGGGCGCTGCGTCATAGGGACCAATCCGACTTAATTTAATACCAGGCAGATTTCAATGCAAACGCAAAGCTCCTTTCTGCATATTTCAACGCAAAGCTCAAGATGTACTTAGAATTACACGACTGAAACACAAAGCCTTCAAAGTTGGATTATGCCTGAGACCCAATTCCTGTAAGACACATTGCAGATAAGAGAAATTTGATCCAGAACACGAAAAAAAATCAATGTGACTGTGTTCGAATCGAACGAGACTTCTGTTGACAACAAAAATTGAGAGATCAAAATCCTCAGCGGTTTCTGTTTCTTGATTTTCTCCAAGAGCTTGAAGCACCCAACTGGATAATAGCACACGCAGATAAAGCAAGCGAACTTTTTCTTTGTAATTGAATAATACCAGACGTAGTAAATCAAGCTTAGTTCACCATCATGGAGGTACTTATCATGCTCAGAAAACATCGGGGGTGAATACACCATGCGGAACTAAACGGGGGCTTATCATGCACAGAACTGGGGCATTAATGGCTTATCCGTCGAGTTTTAAACATCAATGTTTGGTATTGGAAGCCCTGTTTTTTACGTCGTTTACACTGTTTCAGTGGTAATGAAGGGCTATGCCGCGTGAACAGTTCTTGACAGTTCAGCAGTGTTCTCAGGAGAATTCAGATTCAAATCAAGATATGTTGGGGATCTACATACGAGCCTTCAAACACAATACTGCTCAAAAATTGTCTATCTCATCGTAAAATCAGAACAAGAATGCCAGAAACACAAATGCACATAGCTCGGTAGTTTAGTATAACAACAATAACAGAGATTCATACCACCTTTAAAATCCACCTTCAGTTGTTGTCTTGGGTTTGCACGCAGAGAATCGATCAACTGTGGTCTCTCATTGCCAAGATCACCTTCGATCATACATAGTAACAACTGTATAAAATAATTCGGACTTTACAACTTCTATCTCACCATTCTCACGGATTCTTTGGCATTCAGACTTTGCACCCAACCACACGCACAAGATTTACACAGTAGAAAACAACTCTCTCAACATGTCCTCAACATAAAACACCGTAAGCTCTGATACCACATATTATAAATGAAATAACTTAGACAAACATTACAGAAAACAAAGATAAAAAAATCAAACAAAACATTGGCGGAAAAGAGGCTTCAGCCTCATGGCATTCTCATCATTCTCTCTTATTAAAATAATTTAGTTTACAATTTAAATAGATGAGATAAAATGTCTAAGATAGTTCGTGCTACCTTAGACTCCTTTGGTTGAGATAATTTCTCACCAAAAACCCACTAAAATAGAAGTTACTAAACAAACTCCAATATTTGAGGAACAACCCAAGAGTTAGGCACATATTCCTAACTTGGAATATTTATCTAATTTATTTATTATTTTGGATTTATTATTGTTATTTGAGAGAGGCTAACAAACATCACAAAAGATTTAATTTAAAAAAAAATTATTTTAAATTTTTTGCAAAAAATACATACTCCAATCCAAAACACTTACTTTAAAAAATTCAAGAAAAAATGTTTTATAAATATGAAACGAAGTTCAAAATATTTCCTTCCAAGTCCTACAAAAAAATTTCATTTAAAAAGTTACACAAAAACTCATTTTAAAAATCATTATAAAATATTTACTTCAACCCAAAATCAAAAAATGTCCTTTCGAAATTAATCCCAAATCCATAAAAAAAAAAAAAAAGGCCCAAAAAACTATATCACATACCTCCAAGAAATTTCTTTTGAATGTACCTTCAAGAAAATTCTTTAAACCCAAAAAAATTCCTTGCAAAATCAGATCAAATGTACAAAAATAATGTGTCTCAAAGAAAAGTCCTTTGAAGTCCTTTGAATGTACTTCCAAGAAAAGTTCTTAAACCCAAAACAATTCTTTGCAAAATCATATCAAGAATTTTGTAAAATTGGACCAAAAGTGTGAAAATATGCGAAAATAATGAATGGTTTCGCAGAAATTTATATTTCCGTGAAATTTTTTTTTGGAGGGGCTTGGTGGTACTTTCTGGCCGACGGAAATTTAAGTAAAATTTCGGCCAAACTTTTAATAAATAGTTCAGTCAAACTACTTTGTCATTTGATTTAACGTGTCGTCACAGCGAAAAACAGTTCGGCCGAACTTTGTTTAAGAGTTCGGCCGAACTAACGTGTCACCAGTTACGCAGAGCTAAGCCCTGAATACGTTTCTACACTTTGGACTGACTAAACTCCATGAAACATTGTGAATTAAGTGTCGGAACCAAGACAAGAATTTTCAGAATTGAATCTACTTTCAGAAAATATAACTTTCATGGAATTTCATAAATATTTACTAATTTTAATTAATTTTGTCATAAAACGGATGCAAACAATTTCGGAAGGTCATTGTGATTCAGTGAAATCAAAATTCTGTATCTTCCAAAATACATTGTAAAAAGAATTGAAAAAAATATCGTACATTACATTGGTCCATTGTCTCTAATGGGTAGCTTTTAGATATTTAGTTTATAACTTATATGTTAAGAAATTTCTTGTGTCACGAAACATATTCAAAATATGCAGTTTTTCATATTGGATCAGTTCAAAAATTTCTAATAATTATGATATGCATCCATTGGCTTTGTAAATATGACGAAACCGAAGTAGACTCTGTCTAGAATGTTCTAACACATTTTGTTTCTCAAAAACACAAATTTTCAAAGAATACAACATTGCGTATTAACATGACTTCTTATGAATCCGTTGATTGTTAAAAAAAAACACATTCAAAGAAACACTAAGTTGACATAACAAATGTGTATAAAAAAATTCCAAAAAATAAGTAATAGAAAGCTAACAAAATTTCTGACAACTTTTGTTTTTATCACAAAATGAAATTCTAAACAGAAAAATTGTTTTAGCTTGCAGAAAGTTGAAAAACTGAAGAAAAAAAATTAAAAAAATGAAAGTTTTTTCTCAAAAAAGGCAAAAAGTGTAACTCAACTTCACATTTTCACCCTCCTCTCATTTATTTATATTTATATTTATTTATCATACCTCTTTTATTTACCATGGTATTTGGCCCATAGGCTTGGTATATACTTAGATGTTGATTTCTAATCATATTTGATATATTTTTATGTATTTACCATACCTGTGTATACCTCTTTTATATTTATTTATTTATCATACCTCTTTTATATATACGGTATTTGGCCCATATTATATAGCCCATAGTATTAATAATAATTTGTCCCATGGTATTCGGCCATGGTATTTGGTCCATAGGCTTCACCTAAATAAAACTTCTTTTTTAGTTTTTTTAAATATAAAATGTTTATGGAGTAAATATAAAAAGAGGTTTCATACCTCTAGTCTATTTATATGTTTATTTATTTATCATACCTCTCGAGGATGTTTTATTTATTTACCATATCTCCAATTTATTTATATTTTTTTTATTTACCATATCTTTAGAGTAACTATAAACAGAGGTTTTATTTATTTACCATACCTCCATTTTATTTATTTGTCATACCTCTTGAGTAAGTATAAAAAGAGGTTTTATTTTTTATTTACTATACCTCTATTTCATTTATAGTTTTATTTATTTACCATATCTCTTTTTTGAGTGTTAGTAAATATACTCACATTTCAAATGTTTACTTATGTTACATTTCTTATTTTACATTTTTTCACATAACATCTTAAACTATTTAATTCATATATTATTTTTTATTATAATATTAATTTAAATAAATTTATAATTAATTAATTTTTATGATTATTTTTAATTAGTCTATATTGAAATTTGGTTTAAGAATTTTTAATTTCAATAAAATAAATGAAATAAATGGTTGAGATTTTAAATTAAATATATATATATATATATGATCCAATCTATATTAGAATTTGGTTTAAAAATTTATAATTTCAATAAAATAAATGGTTGAGATTTCAAATTAATATATATATATGATCCAAGTTTTCAAATTTAAAAAAAAAAAAAATTTGTTTATGTATATATGAATGATCAATAGATTATGAAAAATTGAAAATTTACGAATAATTAGTTATATAAATATATTCCTCTCTTTAATTTATTAAAAAATAATTTGTAAAACTTAGTAAAGAAAATCATTGGAGTTATCTCGCAACACTTCCATTCTCTTCGGCCTCTTAGATATATGTCGTTTGATTAATATACCAATCCGTCCTTTTAACTGATCGATTCCAGTATCAATTTTAGAATTTTCAAATTTTAAAAACTCTCTTGTCCAATTTTAAAAAATCTCCAGAGCGAGGTTTATAAGTGAGGATATGCACTCAAGCCCTGAACCTTCACGTGGGTGAGTGAAAGAAGTGGTCGACGATGAGACTAGTCTGACCTCCAATGAGCAAATGATTAGCTGTTAAGGGTTAGGATTTGAACACTTTAATGACCAAATTTGAGGAGGAGACAACTTACAAGCCCTCAAGTTGTGTTGGAAGTATGTTTTGTATTTTTTTTAATTTAATTCTTTAATGACCAAATTTGAGGAGGAGACAACTTGCAAGCCTTCAAGTTGTGTTGGAAGTATGTTTTGTATTTTTTTAATTTTAATTTTTTTTACAGTTGATTTAATTTAATTAATTTTAATTTGTGAATGGAAATTCCAAGATGTGTTATCATTAATTTTGAAGTTTTATATTTTTCATTTCATTTAATTATTTTAAATTTTAATTTAATTTCATTTAATTTTAATTTAATTTAATTTAATTTAATTTAATTTAATTTTCAATTTTAATTTGATTTAATTTAATTTTAATTTGATTTTATTATAGGATTGGATATTGTAAAATTAATAATGTTTTAAAATTTCGTTGTATTTAAGTTATTTTAATTAATTTGCTGATAAAGTTTTCAAATTGAGCGGTATGACACTATCATTTTTGTTGCATTAATTTTACTAAAAAATTAAATGCATAGTGATCGTTATCTTCAATTGTTTTTTATGCATATGACAAAATTAGACGCACAAATATTAAGGGAGGGAGTCGGCTAACCATTCGATAGAATTACCTTTGGGTTTTGCGCCCCTCGTGAATGCGTCCCCTTCGTCGCAAAGGAACGTTAACGTCCATTAACGCGAGCAGTGAATTGTCCCCATTTGGGTGCTCAGTCCCTGTTTGTCAGTCCCGCATACACAGCCACATGAGCCAACTACCTCACACACCTAGTATAGGGTCGAAGTGACAGTATTCTGATCGTCATTTCAAATTTGAATCAACCTCCGTAAATGGGAGTGATGGCTACCTATCTACCACAGGTCTGGTTTTACTGCCCAAAACTGTCCACTCAATAATTTGAATTTTTTGGGCGGACAATTCCTTATTCATTCCGTCGACCACTCCTTCCTCATTTCGTCAAGTGGATTTTGATTCATTCCATCAAAAGCACTTCAGTATTGCATATCATCGAGTCCTCCGCTTTCTGTCTTTGTCATGAGGAGAGCGGCAACTCGTTGTTGGAGTAGCGGCAACAATGAGTTGCCACCACTACAAATTTTAAATTTAAGTAGTGCCGACAACTCGTTGTTGCAGTAGTGGCAACTCATTGTTGTAGTAGCGGCAATAGTGAGTTGCCGCCACTGTAACAGTGTATTTCCGCAACTGCTCAAAATTAAATTTTTATTTAAGTTAACAAAATTGCAATTTGTAAGCACTTCATTTTTTATTTATTTTGTAGAGAGAGCGACAACTCGATGTTGCAGTAGCGACAACTCGATGTTGCAGTAGCAGCAACAACAAGTTGCCGCAACTGCAAATCTTAATTTTTAGCAGTGGCGACAACTCGTTGTTGCAGTAGCCGCAACAGTGAGTTGTCGCTACTGCATTTTAGCATTGTAACAATATTTCATTAAATTATTTTCTTGTTTTGCATATAATTGCAAAATAGGTCTTGGCAATCCAAATATGGTGCCACCCAAACCCAGGGCATGTACGGACAAGGTTCGTGCTTCATAATGAAGCCCTTAGCCAAATATACCAAAATAGTAGAGAATTACCTGGCATTACTACAAACAACGAAGCATACTACCATGCTTTCATGGATGGCCTCACAACATCACGGAGTTATGGTGCAAGTGACATTGTCACTTACACAAACTATGAATTAATCACCAACGAAATGAACGGTACCTACCAGGTTAGAAGACATAACCTAAAACCCCTTCACCAGCAGATAAGAATCATTGTTTCATAGTTCCATTGTTTTGAGATTATTTACAAATCTGATGTCCAAAGGGTTGCTGACTCGATACTCATTGAAGCAGCATCCAATGGATGTGGATGTGCCACATTTGTGGAGCCAGCATGTGCTCCACCAATTATTATTGATAGGCATCGATATAGATGGCCTATTAATGAATGGATTGTTGTTGTGATTTATATTGGGGTTATTATGGGGGGAGTCATATTATCGTGTTCATATTTCTTGAGATATATTGGAGCAACCTGATGTCCATCATTTTTGATGTATTTATTTGTATGAAGTGTTTTCTATAGATGGCCTCACTCTATTTTTTAGTGTTATATCTCCACACATGTATGTAGAAAATGTATTTTTCAGTAATACTATTAATGGAATTACATTTTTATTACAACTTAGTTATGTCATTAGATTATGTGATAGATGTTTTTATTATGGCTTTTATTTTGGAATTCAAATTCCAATGTCATTCAATTTCGCTGGCACATGTACAGAAACGTTGTCATGTATTTAATATATTTGAAAAAATGTTCTCATGTATTTATCAGTGTTTAAATTGTATTTTTACTTCTAATTACTTTACATGAAATTATATCACCTCATTTGAACAACTAATTAAACATTGTTATTATAATTCAGTTCTCTAATTTTTTTTACAGTTTAATTATGTTATTTGATTATATATATATATATAACATACATACTTACTATTTCATTTTACAAATGATATTTTATTAATTAACATCAATTTAAACATAACCCAAAAATAAACAAAAAAATAAATATTTTTATCAGCAAATAGAGGATTCCAAAAGATGCTACAAAACGAGACTATTTATTTATTATAATGCCTTCAATACACCATCACAATTCCAACTTCTATAAACATTCATTCATTATCCATGAGCAGCACATGCTCCCATAGTTTATAGAAGCCTCTAATTTGAGTATAATGAGATCTAATTCTTAAAGAAGTCTCTTCATTGACAAATTATGTGAGATACCCTTGGTTACAAGCCAACCAAGATAGCTTATATATCAATCATTATTTTTCCTCTATATGTACATGGTTAAATGCAAAATGCAAATGTGACATCTTGCACTTTTGCAATCCATAGATCCAGCCTCATTTAAGGGGCAGAAATGTATAAATATCCAAACAAACAATCCAATTGTTGTGAATTTCTCCATCATCAACATCTACAGCCACAAGGCTAGGTGTTTTGAATTGAAGCACGTTTTGACATCCATGACAGCAACAATGGCTTAGCCTGCAAACAGAGAAAATAATATGAACAACTTGCAAATCAATGAAGTTAACTTGACAACCATAAACTGTAACCAACACTAGCCCAGGTCAGACTATCCTCAATGCTAACCAATTCTTTCACAAGGATGGGTGGTACATGGAACGGATGGTTTAGACCCTAATCCCTATATAAAGAAAGTTATTTAAGGAGTCGGTATAATAAAAACCTAAATTATTATGCGGCAAATCTTGAGCAATCTTTGAAAGTGTACAACGGTAATGGAAATATCCCCTGACCCTGATAGCAACGAACTGTTGGTGTCAAATAGGAGGCAGACGTTGTGGCAACACATGTCTGCATACAGGCACCGCCATAAATGACCTGTCCCCATTATTAATTTATTATTGTACCCATTACGCCAACTCTTCCATTACGCCATTATACCACATTCGAACTCTTGCAAACAGCTAACACAACCATAGCCACTCTGAAATCTAGCTAAATATTGGAGGTGCAAAATTACACCATGAAAGTGTCAAATAATTGCTAAACACATTTCCACCCGTTAAACAATTATTTGAACAAGTCAGCTGGATAGATTATATTCACAGGTTTCAAGGGCATGGCAATGACATAGCCCTAGAATTTTCCATGCATTAAAGGGAGGGTAGATAAGAGGTAGCAGGGACAGTGGTGCATGCAGCAGAAGAAGCGATTGTGCAAGTGTTAGGGTTACCCTAGACAACAGAAAAGTGGTTTGCACCCTGAAAACCCAAACCTGATGTTGTGATGAATTTCCTTGAGGTAGGTGAACAACTAATCAAGAGTGGCTCAGGATATGAGAGGAATTCATTACCACAACCCTGGTCAGATGTTGCATTCCTTGTTTAGATATTTTTCACTTGTGAAGGAAGGTATGTGGTTATTTACTATGAGCACCTCCGCTTGTTATACCACCTGCATCATGGTAGGTTGTTTAACATGCCTTTAGTTCTTGCAAAAGCCCTAGACCAAATGGCCCGAGGTGTGCAGAAATCAAAGCGGTACCTCGAAATCCTTTCCCACCAATGCCTTGTTAAAATTTTGGTGGTCATTGCGCTGAAAAGGGAAGGGAGAACTTGGGATGAACTAGTTGGAAGGCCATTGCATGTTGAAGCTGCAACTCGACCCCATGACCTCCAAGTTGCAACTTCGCCCCATGACCTCTCAGCAGAAACTCCACCCCATGACCTCTTAGCGGCAACTCTGCCCCATGACCCCCCAGCTACAACTCTGCCCCATGACCTCTCAGCAGAAACTCCACCCCATGACCTCTTAGTGGTAACTCCGCCCCATGACCCCCTAGCTGCAACTCCGCCCCATGACCACCTAGCTGCAACTTTGCCCGATGACCTCACACCTGCAACTGGGTTCATTGACCTCCTACCTACAAAAATTCCCACAAAACCTTTCCATATGGCAACTGAGCCGCCCTGTGTTCAAAATAGGAGGGTTTCTAGGGTTTCCGCTACTAAATTTGCACATAAAGGAGATGGCCAAGATGATGATGATGAAGTACAAATATTGGAGAGTAAACCTGCAACCAGAAGATTGAGAGGATTCAGGAAACGCCCGACAACGGTGCCAAAAGCCAAGTAGAGCAGGGGAAAGAGAGGTTGTTATGATCCAGTTCCTGAAACCCTCCCTATTGTTACAGAAAAACTCCCAGAAGAGATAGCAGTAGAACAAGAGCAAGAGTATCCACAGTATGTATTAATTGAAGGGGTCATGGACCAAGGATGCATGCAACAAGGATTCATGGAAGAAGGATTAGGCCAACTTTCTGACATAGAAGAACAAGTTGATAAGACTCCCTCTCCTAATTCTGACTATGAATACATAGCGAGACTAGCCGAATGGTACGGCTCAGATGGCCTTGTCTCAATTCAAATGTTGTATACGGATGAAGAGGAGTACCAACAATTGTCTAGGTAAAAATTGTTGGGCGAATGAACTGCACAACCAGAATTGTATGGGGATGATCAGGAGGACCAACCAATTGCACAACCATAATTGTATGGAGATGATCAAGAGGATCAACCAACTGAACCACTAGAATTGACAAAGAAGCACATTGCAAAAGTAAGTACCTCTAAACACCTTCCTATGTATATTTCATTGTTAAGGAAGAATAGGATTCTCCAGAAGAAAAATAGACAACTACAGATAAAAGTTAAAAACCTAACCGATGAGCTCAGACAAAAAGAAAATTTTGATAGATTAGATTTCTTGGCCCAAGTTGGAGAGTGCATATCCATTGATGACATAGGTATACCTTCTCCAGGGGTCCAACAAGATATACCCCTTGGAAAAAAATAGATTGATGACATTGAATTTGCAGAGTCCATACCCATTGATGACATATGTATTCCTTCTCCAGGGGTCCAACAAGATATACCCCTTGGAAAAAAACAGACTGGTGACATTGAAGTTGTTGCGTCCATACCCATTGATGACATCAATATTCCTTCTCTAAGGGTCCAACAATATATACCCCTTGGAAAAAAACAAATTGATGACATTGTTGTGTAAACAGAGGACCATACCAAAATCACAACTGTCCATAAAGAGGAACAAGAATTACATATCAAACTAACGAAAGAAATGGGTATATACATAGAGGAATAACAACCAGATATGAAACTAACAGAGGATGAGGAACCAGAGATCAAACTGACCAAAGACATTGGTGAGAAAAAATATGATGAGGAATGAAAGGATAAATTATAGTTGTCCAAATACGCATATCCGAGACAACTAATACCTTACAGTTTGCACAAAAAATCACTTTGTGACCTTGGCAAGATATGCAAAAAATATAAAAACAAAATTTTACAAAGACATAAAAAAAAAATGGATGAGCTAGAAAGGAGGGTGACCAAGTTGGAGAAGGATAAGAAAGAACTCAGACAATTAATGGATGGTGTGCTTAGTTGCAAGGCTCCTTCAACCAATTATAACACGTACTTGACTGAAAAATTCCTGATATTTAAAAATAATGCTATCATAAAAAATATCCCTATCAAGGTTGAAAGCAGTGATGGTTTCTTGGAGGCATATAGGACAATTTGTGATCAAGATAGAATCTTTCTCTATTAACTATACCAACATAATTTTTTGGTACCTTATAATACATAATGGAATCCCAACCATGTTATAGGGGATGTCCAATTGAGAGCCTTTGTATCGTATTTGAGAAATTAAGCGAGTTGGTTGGATGATGTGAACATTTATTTGCATAATTCTGAGAGCCTTCTATGGGTTAGAGGAGAACATCCCAAACCTGTCGAGGTGATAGAAGAATATTAAAAATACATCAACTCTATAGAAGTAGCAGAGGTTATCTTCAAGAACAGGTAGATGATCATTGCATATTTTGCACACCAGATTCAATTATTGGAAACTAAGGCACATGCACGATGTAAAGCAAGGTGGGATGACATGGGAAAATAACCTAGAAATAAATATCCATATAACTACCTCAACTTAAATATAGCCTTAACAGGGGTTTCTCGATATATTATTGCTACTGGACAGTGTGGGAATCACTGGATAGGTCTTAGATTTCAGTATCCAATGATATGGCTTCCAACAAGGATATATAAAATAAATATACACTAACTAGAAAATAAGAATATGATTTTTGGAATGTAATTATGGAGACAGGAGGGTATCTTCATCCCGATGAACCAGGACATAGTGATTATTGTATCGGAAATCTTCATGAATTCCCCCCTTCATCCTCAGATTCAGATTGATAGACTGGGCCACCGTTGCTGACACACTGGCTCACCGTTGCTGACACATTAGCTCACCGTTGCAGCAACTCATAGACAACAAACACAATATATTTGATGTTGTAATATATATTACTCTCCAATTTCTTTTGTTAGTTATGAAAAACCAGTAAAATTTTTTTTGACATGTATAGTTACAATTTCATTGCAGTTCCTCTAATAATTTTATTACATTTCCATTTGTTTTATTCAAATTTATATATCAGATTATTGTTTGGAAACCAATATATGCAAGTATGCAAGTATGCAAAACCACTTGAAAGCTATCTTCCATGACTTACAAAACAATCAATGTATTAAAAGACTGAGTGTAAATGCATGGAGTTATATAATCACCTTAAATGACAATTCCATCAAATTAAAGAAATATCCAACCATATCCTCACCACCTATCAAAAATACATGGACATAGTCAACAAAACATTAATACATCAAATACAACTAATACAGGAATAAATATTAAAATCAAATTGAAAAAAAAATCGTGCACAAGAAACCTAGAAAAGAATTCATTGTTGGCACAAGAGCGACCTCGCTTGTTGAGTTGTTCAAACTGAAATGATTCATCTTCATCTGCCGGGATATTCAAGTGAAGTTCCAATCTTGAATTTTTTTGCCTTGTTTTTCTTCTCTTTTTGGGGCTTAGGAAACTCTTATTCCTCTTCAAAGACAACTCAAAAGCACCCAATCCACACGTGAATTCATAATCCATAATATGAATATTGTTGGTGTCATCCAACATTTTTTTAACTAAAGCAATCAACTGTTCAATATTGTTCAAAGTAGCAGGAACAACAACCAGATATGAAACTAGTAGAGGATGAGGAACCAAATATCAAACTGACCAAAGACATCGGTGAGCAAAAAGATGATGAGGAACGAAAGGATAAATTACAGTTTTCTAAATATGCATATCCGTGACAACTAATATCGTACATTGTGCACAAAAAATCACTTCGTGACCTTGGAAAGATATGAAAAAAATATAAAAGAAAAGTTTTACAAAGACATAAAAAAACAGTGGATGAGCTGGAAAGGAGGGTGACCAAGTTGGAGAAGGATAAGAAAGAACTCGGACAACTAATGGATGGTGTGCTTAGTTGCAAGGTTCCTTCAACCAATTACAATGTGTACTTGACTGAAAAATTCCTGATATTTAAAAATAATGCTATCATAAAACATATCCCTATCAAGGTTGAAAGCAGTGATGTTTTCTTGGAGGCATATAGGACAATTTGTGATCAAGATGGAGACTTTCTCTATGAACTGTACCAACATAATTTTTTGGTACCTTATAATACAAAATGGAATCCCAACCATGTTACAAGGGATGTCCAATGGAGAGCCTTTGTATCATATTTGAGAAATCAGGCCAGTTGGTTGGATGATGTGAACATTTATTTGCATAATTCTGAGAACCTTCTATGGGTTAGAAGAGAACATCCCAAACTTGTGGAGGTGATAGAAGAACATAAAAAATCCATCAACTCTCCAGAAGTAGCAGAGGTTATCTTCAAGAACAGGGAGATGACCACTGCATATTTTTCACACCAGATTCAATTATTGGAAACTAAGACACAGGCAGGATGTAAAGCAATGTGGGATGACATGCGAAAAAAACCTCGAAATAAAGATCCATTTAACTACCTCAACTTAAATATAGCCTTAACAAGGGTTTTTCGATATATTATTACTATGGGACAGTGTGGGAATCACTAGATAGGTCTTATATTTCAGTATCCAATGATATGGCTTCAAACAAGGGTATATAAAATAAATATACGTTGACAAAAAATAAGAATATGATTGTTGGAATGTAATTATGGAGACGGGAGGGTATCTTCATCCTGATGAACCAGGACATAGTGATTATTGTATTAGAAATCTTCATGAATGTCCCCCTTCATCCATAGATTCAGATTGATAGACTAAGCCGCCATTGCTGACACATTGGCTCACCGTTGCTAACACAGTGGCTCACAGTTACTAACACACTGGCTCACAGTTGCTGCAACACTAGATCATTTTTGCTGCAACACTGGCTCACCGTTGCAGCAACTCATAGACAACAAACACGTTATATTTGATGTTTTAATATATATTACTCTCCAATTTCATTTGTTAGTTATAAAAAACTCGTAAAATTGTGTTTGACATGTATAGTTACAATTTCATTGCAGTTCCTCTAATAATTTTGTTACATTTCCATTTCTTTTATTTGAATTTATATATCAAATTATTGTTTGGACACCAATATATGCAAGTATGCAATTATGTAAAACCACTTGAAAGTTATCTTCCGTGACTTACAAAACAATCAATGTATTAAAAGACTGAGTGTAAATGCATGGAGTTATATAATCACCTTAAATGGCGATTTCATCAAATTAGAGAAATCTTCAACCATATCCTCACCACTTATCAAACATGCATGGACATAGTCAACAAAACATTAATACATCAAATACAGCTAATACAAGAATAAATATTAAAATCAAATTGAAAACAAAATCGTGCACAAGAAACCTGGAAAAGCATTCATTGTTGGCGCAAAGTCGACCTCACTTGTTGAGTTGTTCAAACTGAAACGGTTCATCTTCATCTGCCGGGATATTCAAGTGAATTTCCAATCTTGAATTTTTTTGCCTTGATTTTCTTTTTTTTGGGGCTTAGGAAACTCTTCTTCCTCTTCAAAGACAACTCAAAAGCACTCAATCCACACGTGAATTCATAATCCATAATATAAATATTGTTGGCGTCATCCAACATTTTTTTAACTAAAGAAATCAACTATTCAATCTTGTTCAAAGTAGCAGGAGGATTGTTTCAAACCAGGTCTAAGTAGCCAAATAACCCCTTGGCCATCTCAATTTTTTCAACATTTACATCAACATTGTGACTATCCATGGCAGTTGTGTTTGCATCTTCAGGAAGATCAAATATTGCCTCTATATTTATCTCAAGAGGGTCACTGTATGACTCAGTTGTTCTTTGATGAATTTGTAATTGGTTTGAAGCCATTGAACTAGAACACAACCAACCCACCATTATGGCATGCTTGCATATGTTTCCACGAATAGACATGGGCAATCACAAGTTATGAAATTTGTACGATGACAAGTGACAAGATATTTCTTATTAACTTTAGATTGACTCCTCACCTAAAAAGCATGAGACATTTGCGAATGAGGGCTGTGATCACTATCTGGAATTTTGCTTTTTCCATTGATAATTCCAATTGTTTCTCTTTCTTGTAATTATTTAAAAATCCTTCATTTTTTAGAATTTCCTTACACTGATAATAGGGTTCAACATTTTTAGAAGAACGTATATCAACCAATCCATCCTACGAGAACATTTGTTTCTTCTATCAGATAGAAATTTTGTCTTTAGGTAACAGTGATATGATTCCACAACATTGTTTGTCTCCTGATTTTCATGGACAAAATCCCGACAACCTTTGACCCGCATCCCTAATTGCATAAAATTTGGGTTAATGAAGATATTTGATCCGTATTTCAAACCAAAAAGAGAACTGTAACTTAAGAGTTTTTCAACTTACAAATCTTATCACCAGTAACCCAATTCTTGTGGAAATAGTCTAGGAACTTTTCATCATTAGAAAAATTGTTGAAGAAAGCATTAATCGCATTGTTCACTTCAACATTGGAACAATAATTCATAATTAAACCCAAATCACTAAACATTTATTTTTCTATTTCTGGATTACTGGTCAATTGATTCACATTTTTTATCCATGCTCAATGTACGTGCCAAACACACAAGATAACATTGCACTTGTGATTCTCCTGCCACATTCAATTCATTTCAAGCATGTTATTGTTGTAATAAATACAAGTTGTACTGTAAAATAAGAATATTGAAGTTACCTTAAAGCACCAATTTCAGCGAATGCATCATCAACCATGAAAGCATTAACTTTCCAACTATGATCAACTTGGTGACACCTCTGCATGAGCTGCTCCAACCATAGTGAAATGTCCTATGATGTCTTACGTGATGCCACCACCCATGCAATTGGCACCCCACTTTGTTGGTGATCAAACACGATGAGTGTGTACAATTGATACTATCACATTCAAAATACAAAGATCATCAATCATTATTAATTAAGGTATTGTATTAGATCAATCATTCATAATACACTCACCCCATACTTATTCATGCTGAATTTCAAATCCATGGTTATTAGGCTATTATTCGATAGCTTCACCATGGTCTTCAACATCCACTTCGTCTGAATTCCAACTATAAAGGGACATCTCCACCATTGGGCTTTTGATAAAAGAAAAAACCATTTGAGTGTTTCCTATACCGAAGGTTCACACTCATTTCATCATTCTTATGCAACTAATAATTTCCTTTCACTAGACGATTATATATGTTAACAACATCTATCCTACACAAAAATAAATACCTATCTCGAGTTGTAACATCCATGTCAATATATTTTTTAACATATATTTTGCAAACAGAGTCAACTGGCACATCCAAAAAGAAACAACTCTCTACATAGGAAACCATGTCCCTTGATAACTTTGGTTGATGTAGCACCCTAGCAAGACCCGAGGTGTCATGTTGGCCATGACAAGGCGATCCTTGGCTATCTACATGCTCATACATGTTATATGTTATTATCGCAACCTCATGTATTTGAACCATAATTTTTACAATGAAATGGCATTGGCATCCCCTCTTTTTCAAAAGTGAGTATTTTCGCTTCATTTCATCTTGTCCCCTTCTTTCATCGGGGCCATATGAACAATCATAGCTGCATAAAAAAGTTTGAAAAATCAATACATATGATTCCATGAAAATTGATGGAGCACTATTAATACCAACATATATACGTAGGATTTATAAAAAATCTTATACTTCATATAGCAAGGAAGCAGTAGGCCTTGAGCCTGGGTGTTTGTTTTTTACCCAAGTGAAAGAACATGGAGCATCTGGGTTCATTTTATCTCCTTTAATAAAGTCTCCAATTCTAGTTGAAGGGGTTTTTGCAATCCAATCTTAGGAGTCCATGTGTTTTCCTTGTACAAGAGACCAATCTAAATCCGACCTAGAGAAGATGAGCTTTTCTTTAGGGTTTTGCACTGGAAGGGCAATTATTGACTCCCATTTCACTTGCTTCACCATTTTTAAGCGAGTTTCCACAATGGTTGACCAGCGATTTGGCATAATGGTTGTCCAAATGGTCTCCCTTAGAAAATGGTCTGAATAAATTGGGTTGTGGGAAAAAAATTAAATGGGTCGTAGTAAAAAATTAAATGAGTTGTGGTAAACAAATTATTTGGGGATTCTCACTTAAAAATACACAGACATCTAGTTAAAAAATAGACATTCACTAAGCAAAACAGACTATTTTTCCGTCGACTGAATAAATCCTTCAGTAGTGGTTCAGCGAGGGCTTTCATTCCATCGATATTTGTAACAAAAATGACAATGTTTCTTTATGCAGGGATTCCCATTTAAACTAAACAGTGACATTTAACTAAACAGATACTCGCTTAAAAAAATTGACACCACAGACACGGTCTCTGTCGAGTGAGTAACTCCTTGGATTTTTTGTCGTTCAAACAGACTAATGTGTAACAGTGGATGACATGAGTATTCGATTACAGGAGCTATATAGGGAAGGCTCGATTGATCATGGCACCGCGGCTCTGACGTCTTCCCATCAACTGCTTTGCAGGTCCCTATTCATTCGGAGTGCGCTGATCCGGCTCGAGGAACGCGGGAAAATATTTGCATTTGCATTTTCATTCATAGTTGCCCCCATGCGTAAGTGAGGGGAAAGAAAAATGGTGACTAGATCCTAAATAGGCTCCTTCAAACGGTACTAAATGGACTCCTTTAAATGGTAACGTCGTGCGACGGAGACGGGGAGGAGCATGGGGCCCACGTTCGATGGAGGGATTCGCCGGTCGTCAGGGGCGCAAAACTCAAAGGCCATTCTGTCGAATGGTCAGCTTACTACTTAAGGGAAGGCGCAATACACGCACAGAAGAAAACCACATGCTAAAACATATAAAAGATCTAGAGAAATCAAAAGGAAAAGTTTTAAGCCTTGAATATTGAAATTTGAAGAGGAAATTGAAAGATATTTGGAATGACAAGAAAGAGTTGTGGAACATTGATTCTCAAATATGATATTTAGTGGAAGATCTCTAATTTTATAATTCTTCCATGAACCACCTCTCTCCACTTCTAGATCAACCATGTACTAGTCGATATCAAAACGTACGTTTCAAACCATATCAATCCAAATTAATATTACAACTGCAATTGAATTGAAGTCATTAGTTTATATTTGTTATAGGTAATTTGCATGCCCTATTTTCCTTCAGAATGAGCTTTCTTTGCAACTGTGAGCCGTAAGGGATGATGCGATATTTAATTTCTATAGGGACAACTACAACATTTCTGACCTGGAGAACAGGTCAAGACTTAAGGTATATCTTATTTTTATTTTTGGTTTCTTCAGCAATTTCTTACATAGTAAGAGAAACTAAATTGTTTGTTCATTCAACAGCAGGTTGAAAAGTTCATGGAAACGTGGAACAAAAATAAAGAGTTTAGGGAAAAATATGAACAAATAAAATTGATGTCTCGCAATCAACAAAAACTCTCTAACGCCAATGTTATAGATTGCAACAAATCCAAATACTAGAAACTTCATAATTTTTAAATAACATCATTTCTGAAATAATTTCCAGATCAGTTTTACCCTGTATTAAAAAATGTCTTAGCGAATTTAGGAATTGCATTTTTTGTTTAACATTTTGAACATAATACTTAAAACATAACCACATATGATTTTCAATGTTCCTAAAAATATTTTAGTTCTATAAATTGGCTGCAATATGTGAAAGGGATATAATATTTAGAAAATTTAATAAATGTAAATAAATTACATATATTTATAACTAAACAAACCTTGTTGTGTAACCTCGATTTTGAATCGTAACTATCACGAGACTTATGAAATGTTTATATAGAAATAATCATTTAGGTAAATATTTTTTAAGTTATAATATTTTTTTAATTTATTGATTAAATTAAATTTAGGTTAAATATAATTTTAAATTGAATGAAAAAACATATACTTAATTATTAAGCATAAAATTTAATTAAAATTAAACTTTATCTAAATTAACTAATTTATACCTCTTAATTAATATATTAAAATACTTTATATATAATAAAACTAAACCATATGAAAACATAAACTTCATATACAATTATATCAATTAAAAATAAAAAACAATTATAAAATATAGTTATATTTAATCCCATCTTATGAATTATGTAATCTCCTTTGTATGCCTTAATTCATATCATATATGTCTTAAGCTACACTTTTCATGTTGTATTCCCTTCGTTTTATAATCATTTAGGTTGTCTTGACATCGCATTGTGACAATTAATGTCTCAATATAAAAATCAATCATGGTTAACCATGTTCAACCATATTTATTCAAGGGTTTATAATATTCAAGGGTTCAACCATGGTCGAGCATGGTCCACCGTCACATTGTGACAAAGATTGTCTCAATATGAATATCAACCATGGTCAATCATGGTCAACCATGTTTATTTAAGGGTTTATAATATTTATCTTAGGGTTTATATACCTTGGGTTTATATTATTCCCTTGGGTTTTCAGTATTAATCCCTAGGGTTTATTATTCCCTTGGGTTTATAATATCAATCATGGTCAATCATGGTTGACCATGGTCACTTAGGCCAGTCATGATCCAACATTGCATTGTGACAGAGATTGACTCAATATGAAAATCAACCATGGTGAGACATGGTTCAACATCGCATTCTGACAAAGATTTTCTTGATATGAAAGTCAATCATGGTCAACTATATTCAACCATGGTCTAACATCGCATTATGAGAAGGATTGTCTCAATACGAAAATCAGCCATGGTCAACCATATTGTCTCATTATGAAAATCAATCATGGTCAACCATGTCTCAATATCAATCCCTTGGGTTTATTAATATAAGGTTTCATATTCCTAGGGTATACTATTATTCCCTTGAGTTTTATATTATTCCCTTGGGTTTTTAGTATTAATCCATTGGCTTTAGTATTTCATTCGATTTATAATATCAATCATGGTAGAATATGGTAAATCATGGTCAATGATAGTTAACCATATGGTCAATGATGGTCCAATGTCATAGTGTGATAAATATTGTCTCAATATGAAAAAAACATGGTCCAACGTCGCATTGTGACAAAGATTTTCTCGATATGAAAATCAATCATGGTCAACCATGATCCAACATCGCATTGTGACAAGGATTGTCTCATTATGAAAATCAACCATGGTCAACCATGTTTATTTTAGGGTTTATAATATATATATATTAGGGTTTATATACCTTGGATTTATAATATTAATGTGTTATGTTTAATATTATTCCATTGGGTTCATAATACATTGGGGTTTTAGTATTAATCCCTTGGGTTTATAATATCAATCCCTTGAGTTTGATAATCTAAGGGTTCAACCATGGTCAAGCATGGTCAAACATCGCATTATGACAAAGATTGTGTCAATATGAAAATCAACCATGGTCAACCATGGTCAACAATGTTTTTTTAAGGTTTTATAATATCTATCTTAGGTTTTATATACCTTGGGTTTATATTATTGCCTTGAATTTATAATCTCTTCGGTTTAATATTATTCCCTTGGGCTCATAATGCCTTGGGTTTATAATATCAATCCCTTAGGTTTATTAATCTAAGGGTTCATATTCTTAGGTTTTAATATTATTCCCTTGGGTTTATTATTCCATTAGGATATACTATAAATCCTCTAGGTTTATTAATCTAAGGGTTCATATTCCTAGGGTTTAGTAGTATACCCTTAGGTTTAATATTATTTTCTTGGGTTTAAAATACCTGGGGTTTTTAGTATTAATCTCTTGGATTTGTTCAACCTTTGGGTCTCAATATGAAAATCAACCATGGTCAACCATGTTTGTTTAAGGGTTTATAATATTCAAGGGTTCAACCATGGTCGAGCATATTCCAACGTTGCATTGTGACAAAGGTTGTCTCAATATGAAAATCAACAATGGTTAACTATGGTTCAACGTCACATTGTGACAAATTTTTTCTCGATATAAAAATCAATCATGGTCAACCATGCTCCAACGTTAGATTGTGACAAGGATTGTCTCTATATGAAAATCAACCATGGTCAACCATGTTTATTTTAGGGTTTATAATAACTTTCTTAGGGTTTATATACCTTAGCTTTATAATATTAATGGCTTGGGTTTAATAATATTCTCTTATACCTTGGGGTTTTAGTATTAATCCTTCCTAGTTTATTATCAATCTCTTGTGTTTATAAATATAAGGATTCTACCATGGTTGAGCATGGTCCAACGTTGCATTGTGACAAGGATTGTCTCAATATGAAAATCGACCATGATCGAGCATGGTCCAACATCGCATTGTGACAAGGATTGTCTCAATATGAAAATCGGCCATGATCTAGCATGTTCCAATGTTGCATTGTGACAAGGATTGTCTCAATATGAAAATCAACCATGGTCAACCATGTCTTAATATCAATCCCTTGGGTTTATTAATCTAAGGGTTCATATTCCTGATTTTCAATATTATTCGCTTAGGTTTAATATTATCTCTTGGGTTTATAATCCCTTGGGTTTTTATATTAATCCCTTGGGTTTATCTTTCCCTTTGGTTTATAATATTAATCATGGTCAACGATGGTCAATTGTGGTCAATGATGGTCAACCATGGTCAATCACAGCCAATGTTGGGTAACCATGGTCAATCATGGTCAACCATGTTTTATAAAATCAATAATGGTCAACCATGGTCAACCATGTTTTACAAAATCAATCATGGGCAACCATGGTCCAACATCGCATTGTGATAAAGATTGTCTCGACATGAAAAGCAAACATGGCCAACCATGGTCCAACATCGCATTGTGACAAATATTATCTCAATATGGAAATCAATCATGGTTAACCATGGTTCGACGTCACATTGTGACAACGATTGTCTCAATATGAAAATCAACCATGGTCAACCATGTTTATTTTAAGGTTTATAATATTCATCTTAGGGTTTATATACCTTGGCTTTATAATATTAATGCCTTAGGTTTAATAGTATTCCCTTGGGTTCATAATACCTTGGGGTTTTAATTTTTATCCCTTGGGTTTATTATTCCCTTGGTTGTATAATATCAATCCCTTGGGTTTATTAATCTAAGGGTTCAACCATGGTCGAGCATGGTCCAACAACATTGTGACAAATATTGTCTCAATATGAAAATCAACCATGGTCAACCATGCTTATTTAAGGTTTTATAATATTTATCTTAGGGTTTATAAACTTTGGGTTTATATATTTTTTTGTGTAAGCTTGACAGTTCCTTTTCGTTTCTATTAATCGTAAAAGCAGGTTACATATATACAATGTTCGATGGCCTCAACCTGCCCGAAGGAAACCATGTGTGTTGGCCACCAAACTGCTTTATAGGCCATCCATAACATGAACATTTTGAGTCTATCTACCCAGGCCATATGGGCCTTCAAGTATGTTACACTACTATACTTAAGATTACTAAAATAAAAGTTATCCGTAAAAAACACCATAACAAAACAGGAAGATTAATACATATTTTCAGTAGTTATTGATGAAACAACTCTACTGGTGTTGTATCTTTAGCGCTCAAACCTGGAATTTCGAACTGGTGCATTCCCCGTAGTTGTCTCTCAATTCTACCAAGGTGGACATACTGATAGTGCAACTAGAGTTGGATAGATTGCAACTCCTTTTGAGGGTTCATCTCATCCTGCAGATGCCTCTCTCCTTCTTGAATTTTAGTGATGGATTTCACCATGATACATTTCATAAGCCAGTATAAGTGGATTGTTTTTTTAAAAAGGTGCATTCCCCGTAGCTCTCTCTCAATTCTACCAAGGTGGACATACTGATAGTGCAACTAGAGTTGGATAGATTGCAACTCCTTCTAAGGGTTCATTTCATCCTGCAAATAACTCTCTCCTTCCTGAATTTTAGTGATGGATTTCACCATGATACATTTCATAAACTAGTATAAGTGGATTGTTTGTTGAACAAGGTGAGCCGCCCCCGGGTGTTCCCGGGGTCCGTGATCAAAGTCTCCCTTTCCTAAGCATGTGGCTCTACTACGATTTCTGCTTTTAATTTTGACTCCCACGCTAATATAGTTGTTTTGATCTGAGACAGGGTACCAACCCTGAACACATGCAGTATAGTCTGCATGTTTTCTGCATCAGGATTTCTGCCTCACTTGCAGGGCCTGCTGGTCGAAGCCCCCTAATCTTTCCCTTTCTCTCCTTGTTGGTTTCCAACACATCCTCCTCGCTCTCTCTTTCCATTACCTAGACACCTTCCCATGCTTCCATTTGACGAGTCACCCTTCACCTTCAAGATCGTGCACACCCGCATAAGAAATGAAACTCGCAGTGCAAGAGACAAAGCGCTTATCAGGTTGGGTGGACCTATCATGAGAAAACAAAGACAATTTTTAATAACTCTTTGTTGTACGAAATTCGTAACAGTTCTAGGCATTGTTTTCCCTTCCTTTCTACTAGCAAACCCTGGTTTTTTCCATTGTGGAGAACCCCAATTTTCTGGTGTTTCTGAGCTGTGTCATGGGTATGACAACAAGCCTGACAGACATTCGCTTAGTGGGTTGGAATTACAGGTATCTCTGTAGCCCCAGCTGCCATTTTCTCTCTTTGGTTTTCCAAGGTGGAAAACAGAGATGGAGTAGGTCGTCGACCAGAAAAACTTGGATTATATCTATTATAGACCAGTAACACCTATACATGCCCATTGGTAATAAAAAGGGACATAGATACAAGAGATAAACATGGAAAAAACAGGTAAAAATAAGTAAACCTATAATCTACACATAAAGAGCATAATTCTCCTCCAACCCTTCCATTCTTGCAGCACTATATTAGGCGAAAATTCCCTTCCCTTTACCTAGTAGGCCATAGAAACATACCAGAAGTTGTGATCGTCTCCCGCTTGGTTCCTTCAACGCCTTAGCTCTCTATACCAGCACAATATGGCTGCCAACTCCCATAGAGCCCAAGGAAAGAACCCAACGAGTGCCTACATGTTGAATGAACCACACGCCACCTGGAGATCGAGGTTAAATTCACACCAAACTCCATCTGATACCCACCATCGTAACCTCCTATCCCTCATAACGTCGAGCATGCAGTGGTGTCGGGAGGGGCACCAACTTGCCCTATCTCTCATGCATACCTTCATTTACGTGATACCTAGGTGGATCTCCCCATCCTCGCACCTTGATCAGGGGTTGATTGGCATTTCTATCTTTATCCAATATTGTTTGTAGGGGCTCCAATCCGGCTTCCTGATATTCCCCTTCCCCTATTGTATCAAGATACTTTCCAGGATTTTTGCATCCCCAATTTGCCAAAAAATCTGCTACAAAATTTCCTAAGCATCGGACATGGGTGGGGATAATATATTTGATCTCCAAGATGAGGTCCTTTATATCCTGTATTAATCTATTCATTCTCCAACTCTTGTTGATATTTTTCCATTGGGACCCTTGTTGTAGAATTTTATTATTTCTATTACCAATGCAGAATCTCCCTCCACCACTAGTTTCTAGAATTTTTCTCTTCTAGCAATAATAAGGCCATGTTTCATGGCATTGAGTTCTACCTCGTTATTACTCGCATTGCCATAGTTTTATGCATATATATTAAACGCTCTTCCATGATCGTCTTAGAAGAGTCCACCAAATCCTACATCCCCCGGGTTACCTTTGGAAGCCCCATCAAAGTTAAGCTTGTGGAAATTCTTTAGTGGGAATACAAACTTCGATGGGGAGCAACTGGGGGGGGATTTTTAGCTTCCAGGAGTGGGGATCTAACATTTGCGGGGAAAAATTTAGCATTGCTAATAAAAGTGCTTCCTGGGGAGTTACCTTCTAGTCATCTAGGTACCATTTTTCCGCGAGAATGGTTTCCCAGATATTTCGGAGTATTACTTTCCATGTTTTTGAAACTGATTGTGTTTAATCTCTGAAGACCCTCCTATTTCATTCTTTCCACATTGTCCATAGTAATAAGCCAAGAGATATGGAATAGGCTCGATTCAATGCTTATTGGAGATGGAGAGAGATTGGTCCTGATCTATATGTCCAAATAACATCTCCAACTTCTACCAAATTTGATTGATATAGGGGCAAGCATTCAGTAGGTGTTCCATTGTATTCGCTTGCGACACACACAAGCTGCACTTTAAGGGGCCCTACACCCGTCGCTTTTGTAATTGGTCCCATGTGAGAGCACACCCATTACTGACGAGCCAGAGGAAACTTGTATATTTAGGCCAAAATTATCTGCACCATAGAGTCTAGATGTGGTGTTGAGGGTCTGTTACTGCTACCTGGCATCCTTCTTGGATAGTAAAGATTCATTTTGTTTTATATCCCCATCGAAGGATATTCGTTCCTTCTGTGATTGTAATCCTTATATATTTGAGCTCTTTGTCAAACACATCCCATTGAGGCAAGTTAGGTACATTGGGCCAATTTTCCTTTCCTTTCCAATTTCTCCACATGGAACTCATTCTAAGATCCCAAAATTGGTTCACAATCATATTTCTAGATCAATTAGTGATAGGAAGATATCAACTAGGTCTGGACAACTGAATAGTTTCCCCCTATGTTGCCATGATTCCTATTGGAACTATTCTTTACTCCCATATCTGATCTCCGAGAAGTTGTGGTTACATATCAAATCCCTATTTTTTGTTCCTAAGTTCCATATTGAAGATCCGCTCGGGGTGTCCTAAACTCATAACCTCCTTTTAGTCGTCATATACATCCTACATTTTCTTTCCCATATCAGCTTCCAAAGGTCGTTTCCCCCCTAGATCCAATGCCACCAAATCCCCCCCCCCCCCCCCCCCCCCATAACTTGGTTTAATGTATATGGGTCTTTGAGTCATAAACCCCCTGCCATTTTGGGTTTAACCAGGTTGTTCCAAGATAGGAGAGCCCATTTTTTTTCCTTTTGTGCCCCTTTCCAGAGGAATTTATTAAATATGTTTTCCATTTCCATGCATACAGTCTTGGAGGCAGCTATACCCGACAGTTTGTAAATAGGGATCTATTGAAGCATCTCTTTTAGAAGAATGACCCTACTCGCCATGTTGAGGGCTTGGCAATACCAATTATGAAGATGGGATTGGATGCAGTCAAGAAGGGTTTTCTAGTCGGCGAATCTGGGAGAGTTGTAGCTTACGGGGATTCCCAAATATTTTGATGGAAAATACCCTATACCAAGAAGACTTGAGACAGAGCCAGGGTATTGAAGAAGAAGATGTATGAATTATCATTTT
This sequence comes from Pinus albicaulis, assembly GCA_034641835.2. Lineage (NCBI taxonomy): Eukaryota > Viridiplantae > Streptophyta > Pinopsida > Pinales > Pinaceae > Pinus > Pinus albicaulis. The sequence continues at coordinate 447,942,207 of CM076584.1, forward strand.
CTATTTAGGTTCCTGAGGCTTGCATGAAATCTTGGAGAATAAGTGTTAGGGTTTGGGCTTCTTTAAGGGTAGCTTGGAAAAACATCATGATGTCATCCACAAATTGTTGGTGGGTCAAGGGAAGGTCATTGACCCCATAAACGAAGACCTCTGAGCTGAATTTCTTGTACCTTTACCTTTATGTATCTCCCCAGGCCTTCCTTTTCTAATATTAATAGGAAAGGAGAGAGCGGATAACCTTGTCTAAGGTCTCGAGAGAAATTGAAGGTTTTGGGCGGGGATCCATTGAGGAGGATGGAGAACACGAGAGTGGAAATAAGTGAAGAAATCCACTGGATCCATCTCTTGTCAAAGCCAAAGGGTTGGAGGATGCACAACAAGTATGGCCAACTCAAGTGATCATAGGCTTTTGATAAATATATTTTTAACGTCATTCCCTTGAATTTCAGAATTTTTAGAGAATGATGGCTCCCTAAGCTGTAATGATGTCATCCAAAATTTGGCGCCGTTTGATAAACCCATTTTTCTCTTGAGAGATTAGCCCTGGGAGAATAGGTTTCATTCAGTTTGCCATGATGGTGGCAAGGATATTATAGATAAAATTACACATAGAAATAGGCTTGAAACCCTGAGGGCTTTCACAGTGGTCAGATTTAGGAATTAAATTTAAAAAGGTTGAGTTTATAGTAGGAGGTACCTTCAAGGTTCCTTTGGAATATTCCACTACTTCTAGGATGTCCTTGCCCATAATTGGCTAGGCCACCTGGAAAAATTATGTTGTGAAGCCATTTGGATTTGGGCTCTTTGTTTTTTTCTAGACATTTGACCACCTCTTTGACTTCCTTCATGGTGACAATTCACATGAGTACCAAATTCTGATCTCTGTTGACAAGTTGGGGAATATGTTGAACTATTCAGTCAATATCTCCTGCTCTATCAACCTCAGGTTCCGAAAGGATGTCTTTGAAGTGATCAACCAATATATTCTATTTTTCCTCGTGTTGCACTAGAATTTTTATGTTTGTGTCTAAAAACGAGAATATTATATTATGTTTTCGATGTTGGATCATTGCCTTGTGAAAGAAGCAAGTATTCCTTTCTCCTTCCCTAAGCCATTGAACTCTGGATTTTTTTTTAATCCATAGAATCTCTTCCTGCTTTCTTCTTTCTTCTATATTTGTAAGTAGGTTCCCTTCCTCAACGTCCAAATCCCCTGAATGGCCCTGTGAAATGATTTTTTGTTGCACCTTTTGCATGTGGGTCTGTAGTTTTTCATGATCTTTCTGGATGTGCCCAAACTCTGTTTTGCTCCACATCTTTATCTTCTACTTTATTTCTTTCAACCGAAGTTGGAAGGTATACATTATCTTTCTACCCTGCTTCGTGCTAGCAGACCAACGGTCTTCTATCTTGTCCAAAAAAGTTGGATCTCTTAGCCAGAAGGGTTCAAACATGAAGGGTCAGTTCTGGTGTCCCCATTTCATATCTACTTCCAACCGAATAGGCCAGTGATCTGATCCTAGGCAAGGTAGGACCGATGATTCATAGTATATATCTATGCCTATCAAATATTCAATTGCAAGAAACCGATATAGCCAAGAAGAAACTTGTTGTGTTCCTACTCTCCTCATGTTATATGTATATATCACATTAACAGTGGGGATTTCCACCAAATGGTGATCTTCATGCATGTTTCTAAACAGCTCCATTTTAGGTTCCTCTCTTTGCTACCTCCTTTTTTCTCTTCTAAAGAGGTGATCAAGTTGAAATCCGCCCCCCCTCCCCCCCGATCAACCAGATTTTCTCATTGTGCATCTATTTCAGATTTCCTATTCTTTGTAGGAAAGCTTCCTTCTCTCCTGAAATATGAGGATTGTATACCGTCAAGATTAGGATCCAATCGCTAGTCCCAATATGTCTAAATCGCCTGGAGAGAATGTGAGGTAGGTCAATCCAGTAATCCACCTGCACCTCTATCGGTTCCAAAGAAATATGATGCCTTCGGCAGACCCTCTTGCATCAATAGCAATTGCCTCATACCTAGACTGCATGCATCTCAACATTTCACCAATATTTTCTCCTACAAGTTTGGTTTCCTGAAGAAGCATTATCTGCAGCTTCTCCTTTTTCAAGAATTCTTGCAAGTATCTCTTCTTACCTTAGCTATTGATGCCTATCACATTCTAGGATATTACTATCCTTGGGCAACTTTGTGTAGTTGTTGGAATACAGCCAAAAGTGGTATTACCCTTCCAGAATTGACTAGAAATACTGCCACCATTTGGATTAACTCTTGGATATTTTTCCTACCACTTTTCTTACCTCCCTTGCTTTGGCTCTTTAGATCCTGAGAGCTTCCCATTTGTGTACTTGGAAAATCCCTCATATCTTCTTTTCGTTGCCTCTGTTTTGTCATGTGTTATTGGAATGTATCCCAATACAACTTCTTCTGGTCCTCCAGAATAAATCTTTCATCTAGGTTACGCCATTATTGCAGGAGCATTTTCAAAACTACCTCATTTGTACTTAACTCCTCCTTGGTCATATCAATCTCCATTGTTGAAAGATCCACGTTTTGTTCTTTATCCTCTTTCTATGGGGGCTTCGTTTAGGCTTTCCTCTTAGAATTGAAGGCTGATATTCAAGGCTCTCAGCTTTGAGTTGTCTCTTTTATGGGTTATACCTATTTAGAGCTCTCACCCCTCTCTTGTAGGGCTTTGAACCTATTTTGGTTTTATTTTTATTTTTTTGGCTTTAGGATGTGTTGTTGCTACAATTTTGCATTCTTCTTCTTATAGAAAAATTCCTTGAAGTAATCATTGTTCCCTTGTGTTAATGTTGACTCTTTCAGTTTTTTCTACACTTATAGATATTTTTGATTCAGTGGGAAATCTTTAAACATATTCCCATACTCATGACATCGACGACATTAGAAAGGGATGTGTTCATATTCCAATAGTTATTTCCAAACCTCAACCTGGTATTCCAGCTCCACTAGTTCGAGAATGGGTTTTGATATATTCATGTAGAGGCAGATGCAGGCATACAAGGTGTATCTTCCCCATCTAGTGGGGTCAGCTGTTTTCATAAATATTCCTATTGAGTTTCTGATCTTTTCCAGGATTTCAAGATCCCAGAAATCCACTCACAGGCTGAAAAGGCATACCCAAACTGGGGCCTCGAGGAATTTTTCTCGATATGGATTGTAGCATTCCTCCTAGTGCCGCATGAAGAGGCTTGCATTATAGTAGAAATAAGAGCCATTGTTAAAAAATATTTCCTTATCTTGCATATTGGAGAAGATCACTGTAAAAAAACCTCTTGCTCCAAACTTGAGATCTATGTGGCCTTTGGTCTGCCATTTTTGTTGGATCCAATTGATTAGGTCCTTCTTTGTGCAAAAAATACGTATGAATTGTAGATCATGGCATGATCCTTCATGTAGCAGCGATAATTTTCCAATTTGTTGGAGGGGATCACGAACTGGGGTTTCCTTGTAGCTCTTGGGAGGCAATAATCTCTCATTCTCACTTTCCAGTGGGCACCCAAAACATGGCCTGTCCTAGTGTTGATGCCCTCCTTCAAACCAATTAGATTTCTTGATTGGCCTATGGCTTCACCCACCGCCACATTTTTGTAGGAGGGTATCTCTCCACCTTGTGGAACACTCAATTCCCCTGTGAGAACTGTGGCTTGGCCACTACGACAAAGATTCACTGTAGGGTTTTTTTAGTATTTAGTCATTGCTAGAAACCCTAGCAGAGCTCAACATCGATTGCATGAAAAAAATGGTAAAATTCTATTTTGATTTAAACCTTGGGTTTATATTATTCCCTTTGGTTTATTATTATTTTTTTGGGTTAAAACATGGTCGAGCATGTTCCAATGTCGCATTGTGACAAAAATTGTCTCAATATGAAAATCAAACATGGTTAACCATGGTCAAACGTCGCTTTGTAACAAAGATTGTCTCAATATGAAAATCAATCATGGTTAACCATGGTCCAAAATTGCATTGTGACAAGGATTGTCTCAATATGAAAATCAACCATGGTCAACCATGTTTATTTTAGGTTTTATAATATTTATCTTAGGATTTATAAACCTTGGCTTTATAATATTAATTCCTTGGGTTTAATATTATTCCCTTAGGTTCATAAGACCTTGGGGTTTTAGTATTAATCCCTTGGGTTTATAATATCAAACCCTCGAGTTTATTAATCCAAGGGATCAACCATGGTCGAGCATGATCCAACGTCGCATTGCGACAAGGATTGTCTCAATATGAAAATCAACCATGTATCAATATCAATCCCTCGTGTTTATTAATCTAATTATTCATGTTCCTTGGGTTTAATATTATTCCATTGGGTTTTAAGTATTATTCCCTTAGGTTTATCATATCAATCATGGTCAATTATGGTAAACCGTGACCAATTATGGTCAATCATGGTCAACCATATTCAACCATATTATATAAAATCAATCATGGCCAACCATGGTCAATCATGGTCAACCATGTTCCAACAACACATTGCGAAAAAGATTGTCTCAATATGAAAAACAAACATGGTCAACCATGGTTCAACGTCGCATTGTGACAAATATTGTCTCAATATGAAAATCAATCATGGTAAGTTAACATGGTCCAACGTCGCATTGTTAGAAGGATTGTCTCAATATGAAAATCAACAATGGTCAACCATCTTTATTTTAGGGTTTATAATATTTATCTTATGATTTATATACCTTGGATTTGTAATAATAATGCATTGGGTTTAGTATTTTTCCCTTGGGTTCATAATACCTTTGGGTTTTAGTATTAATTATAATACCAATCCCTTGATTAATAACAATAATAAGTTTATTATTATTATTATTATTATTAAATAATTAATTGATAATGTATTATTAATTAATTAAATACTAGTCTAGATCCATCTTAACTCTGGATATACCAAGCGCCTCGAGGGATCAAATCCCTTTGATATGCAAAGCCCTTTTTAATGTGAAAATAGATTTAATTCCTCTCGATGCTTGGTAGATCCGAAGTTAAGATGGATCTAGGTTGGTTTAATTTCTCCTTTAAATAGGCCACAATCCACATGAATACCATGGGTTATCAATACTAAGGTCAATACCATGGACCATTTTTTATTATTTTTTTTCATAGGGTTATTTTTATTTTTATTTTTATTTATTTATATTTTATTATGACCAAGTTAAAATGTTTACATTGCACTATTTTTTTATTTTATTTTATTTTATTTTTATGTTTATGTAATTTGATTTAGTGAAAATGTTAAACATTACATTACAACATAGCTACCATATTGGCTTGGAGAATGCCTCTTAGTACAATCAATTGATTTTTAATTTTTAATTAATTATTGATTAATTATTAATTACTTATTAATTATTGATTATTGATTAATTATTATTTATTAGTTAATTATTAATTAATTAATTATTAATTATTAATAATAACTTATATAAATACAATGTAATTTACTAGTATAATAATAATAATAATATAGTTATTTTTGTAATATCACTATTATTTTTATTATTATATATTTATCAATATGAATATGAATATGAATATGATCATTAATATTACATTTATTTAATTTTGTAAGTTTAGTAGTTCCTCCCTATTTTCCATTAAATAAAAAAGAAAAGCATGTTACAATCAATATATATTATGGATGGCCTCAACCTGCCCATAGGAATCCAGGTCTGTTGGCCACCTCAAAGAGTTAAAGGCCAACCAAAATTGAAAAAGTTTAAACCTGATATTGTCTGCCTTCACAGACATGTTGTCTATTACATCCAAACACTTAACCAGAAAGTAAATGCTATCTGTAATGTGCATCTCAAAAAGAGAAAATTTAATAAGACTCAATCATCTAATGACTCGATAGGCGTCGGGTCCTGATCCAGATTTATGCAGGAATGTAATAGAATACACATATAACCATAAATACAATGATGCAGCAGAAATAACCCTTCATTTCATTAATATCAAAGAATTGAAATTTGCTTACAGACAGGAAAGAAATAAACTAGCTAGCGTGCTGGTAGCTTATCTATAAGAAGAAATGTGGCGGCTATAGGCCTCTGAACTCTATGTTACAATGAGGCTCAAAGGCCTATATATTATTGAGAAATAATGGAAAACCATAAACATCCAAAAAACTAACCCTATGAGATGAAACACCAGAATATGGGCCCTATCGAGGTAAATTGGTACATCAATTTCCCGGGATCGTAACTTTGGCATACTATCTTTGTTTGACGCACATGATACATCGTTAGAAATATATATCCAAGGACTACAACTACTGACCACAAATATAAGATAATATTATCTAGGGAAGCGATGCCCAAAAAACATCATTTAGGGCCTTAAAACAGCTCTGGAAGTTCAGGACCCGAAAAACTGCTAAAATAGTAAGTTAGCCAAAACTGAAAAACTGAAAGAGACAATGGTGGGTGCCCAAGTGGAATAGGCGGGTGGCCACCAATATCCACCTGGATCATTCCTCCCCCATTAGGAAGCAATAGTCTCCATTGCATTGAGTTCCTCCATGAGATGAGGAAACTTCTGCTGAACTTGGTCCCTAGTGGACCACTTGCCTTGGAGCAGGAGTTGGCCAAATTTGACAACCAAATACAGTTGGATATTTTGTTGGTGAGTGTTCTTGATTTGCATGTCCATGATACAATCTGTGGTGGCATGTTCCATGCAATCTGGGTTTAAATCTGTTAGTGTAAGTTTTTCTACAATGTCAGGGATGTCCAGTAGAGGTGGGAAGTAGGGACAAAGGAGGTCCACATTGAATACTGGGTGCAGACCAGGAATGGTGGAATACTGAGCTCGAAGGAATTTTTCCCTATAGCCTTCGTGATGGTGTATGGCCCATATCGGAGCGGGTGAAGCTTGCGGTGGGGTCTAGCGAGGCGCTCCTTCTGCAAATGTAGCCAAGATTTTTCGCCCACCTAGAAGTTGTGTGGCACCTGATGTTGATCATGTCATTTATTGTAGATAGCATTAGATTTGTCCAATATGTCATGAACTTGTTCGTGGATGTGCTAAATGCGCTCGATAAAGTTGTTCACTTTGTCATCTTTAGACTGGACATGAGCTTAATCGGCCTGAGTAGCTGCAAATGGCATGGCTATGTCAATGGGACATAGTGGCTGGAATCCAAAGCCCACCTGAAAGGGGCTATGGCCGGTTGATCTATGGAGAGCCCGGTTATAAGTGTGTTGTACATAGGGGAGGCTCTCATCCCATGTGTGTGGATGCTTTGAATTGTACATGCAGAGAATGTGTACAATCATCCTGTTGTTGACCTCTATCTGGCCATTAGTTTGGGGATGGAAAGATGTGGACTTGGTGAGCTTGGTGTCCAGCATTGACCAGAGGCTGGACCAAAATGTGTTGAGGAACCTGTTGTCCAGATCTGAAATGATAGAATGTGGGATCCCAAATTGCACCCACACTCATTCAAATAAGAGTTTAGCAATGGCTTTTGCTGTGATATTCTTCTTGCAAGCTGCCATAATGGCCATCTTCGAGAATCTTTCGACGACCACAAAAACATAGTCATTTCCATGCTTATTAGAAGGAAATCCCAACATGTAATCCATGGATATGGATTCCCAAGGTTGACTAGGGTAGGTAGCAGAGTATAGAGGCCTTTCTTCTTGATGGTCGGTTTGGAAATGGCGCAAGCAGTGCATGATCTGATGTACTTCTCGACATCTTGTCGAAGGTTCAGCCAATAGAAATACTTCTACAGTACTGCCACCATTTTCTTGACCCTAAAATTCCCAGCGACTTGACTTTAGTGTGCTTCCCATATCATACTGGCATGCTTTCTTAAAGGAACACAAAGGTGTCCCAGGTGACATAACAATGCATCTTGGACGTGAAAATTTGGAACTTGCGTACCCCCCAAGAGTGCCTTGTATATGTGATCAAATTCTGGACCGCTCTTGTAGAGAAGCGGCCAATAAGAAGTCTCATGCCCATAAGATTTGAGAGCGGTGGGTAGCGCCATGATCGGCGGTCGGTTGAGGCAGTCTGCAACATTATTGGTGATACCATTCTTGTACTTGATGTTCAAATGACACTGTTGCAGATATGTGGACCACTTTTGATGGCGATCGTTCTACAACTTCCCTTGTGTCTGTATGAACTGTAGCGGTCAGTGGTCTATGTGGATGATTGTTTCCTTCCCCAAAATGTAATGCTTCTATTGTCGACAAGCCTGCACAATGGAATACATTTCTTTGCCATAAGTGGGATACTTGCAGACTGTGTCAAACAATGTCTCACTGTGATATTCCATTGGATGCCATTGTTGAGTAATAACTACCCCAATAGCATAGCCAGAGGCATCCGTCTCGATCTCAAATGGTTGTTTCAAGTCTGGTAATGTGAGCACTCAGGCAAAATAGAGGCGATGCTTCAATTATACAAACGCCTTTTGTTGAGATTCCAACCAAAAGAATTTTTCTTTCGCTCCTCCCTTGGTGACTTGACTCAAGGGCCAAGTGATATGAGAGAATCCCAACACGATCCTACAATAGAAATTAGCAAGACCCAAAAAGCTGTGAAGCTCTGTTAGAGTGGTTGGGGCTAGCCAATCCCGAATGACATGGATCTTGGTTGGATCCACATTCACCCCCCTTTCATTAATAATGTATCCCAGATATTAAACCTGGGCCATGCCAAAAGTGCACTTCTCCAAATTGGCACACAACTTGTGTTGCCGCAGTGTTTGGAGGACTTGTCGGATGCGGTGGAGGTGCTCTTCCCAAGTCTGGCTGAAGATCACAATGTCATCCAAGTACACCACTAAATATGAGTTCGTGAAAGGCCGCAATATGTCATCCATCAACCTCATGAAGGTTGCGGGAGAATTTTTCAACCTGAAAAGCATGACCAGCCATTCGAAAATTCCCTCCTTGGCTTTGAAGGCAGTCTTCCACACATCAGAGGGTTCGATTAGTACCCGGTGATACCCAGACTTCAAGTTGATCTTGCTGAAATACTTTTCCCCTTTGAGTTGTTCCAAAAGGTCATCAATCTATGGGATCGGGTACCTATTCTAGATAGTGATCTTGTTCAACGCCTGATATTCAATACAGAGTCTCCAATTCCCATCCTTCTTCTGTACCAACATGACCGGGCTCCCACAGGGTGATGAAATCGGCCGGATGTGACCTTTTTGTAGTAGCTCCTGAATATGCCTCTTGATTTCATCGTTCTCTAGAACAGAGCGCTGATAGATCAGTCCACTGGGTAGCGGCGCACTTAGGGTCAGATCAATGGGGTGCTTGACCTGACAGTGCAGAGCCACCCTTATGGATGAGGTGAAGATGTCCCCGTACTCCTCCACAACCTTATCCATTTGTTGTTGTCATGCAGAGGAGCCCTGTCTGGAGGTCGCGGTCACAATCTTCTTCTTGCCTTGGGGGCGGATCATCAGGAAAACAAATTTTCTAGTTTTGGAAATGAGCTTACTGCATTGTTTTGCAGTAACCAAATAGATAGTGATAGGTGGTGCTATCTTTGGTATCCTATACAACTTATTTCCCAAAGTAATAATAAGAGTGCGTAGCTAGGACTCATACACATCATGTCTCTTCCACAAGTATGGTTGGCCTAATAATACACCACAAACATCAAGAGGAGCAATGTCACATAATACCTCATCTGTGAAGGGCTTCATGTTGTAGGGAAGGTGACACTACTGGCTGACGCGGAGATCTCGTCCTTGGTGAAGCCACCCAACGGTGTATGGTTGTGGGTGTGTTGTGGTCGGCAAGCTTAAATGAGGTTCTTTTGGCTCCCATTGTCGACAATTAACTGTAGTGGGGAATCCTTTACCAACATCTGGGAGTGGAAGAGACACTCCTCCTCCTCTGGATCTTTCGGTTCCTCCTTCTGGATCTTCGTAGTGGAAACAAGGCATTGGGCTCTGCATCAATAATCTATTTCCCTTTTTCATTCCCCTTGTCAAGTTCTGATTCAGAGTCAGCACATGCATATAATTCAAAAACCTTCATCTTGGCCACCAGCGATTGCTTGGCCCGACACTCACTTGTGTTGTGAGTGGATATCTTATGGAACTCACACCACTTTCTTATGTCCTTCATTGGCTTTTCGGTGTTTTTATTTTCTTGCGGCTTTGACAAGTTATCTTGGGCCACCATGCCTTGGCTTTGTCCTTTTTTCTATAGTTTGGGGGTACCTTTCCCTTGCTTTTGATTTGCAGATCCAAAGTCTCGCTTCTTCTGTTTGAATTTATTCTAAATCTTGGCAGCAGACTGGTATGTCGTACCAAGCGAGGAGATGTCGAGGAACTCCATTTCCTCCTGAATATATGTGTGCAGACAACTGTGATACTTTAGCACCAAATGTTTCTCCGAATCTTTGAAACCCAACTTTGTGCGCAGGGTATGGAACAGATTCGTCAGCTCATGCACATCTTGATCCCCTTGTTGCCGCAACGTGGTCCATTGTATGTATGTGTCCTCATAGCTCCCCACGGGATAGTATTGTTCCTTGATGGCGTCTTGGAAATAATTCCAAGTGGGTATGGCTGAGAACAGAGAGGATTTTGTCTCGTCCTTTTTCTCACATTGTGTTTCCCACTAGTCCTTGACATGGGGAGTAGCTTTGAGGAGTGCAAAAATAATCTTCTCCCATTCGGAAAAGCCATGAACCGATAAATATCCTTCTAATAGATTCAACCATATATATGTGGTATCTACATTATTTGACCTCAAATATGGGAATGTCAAAGTTTACTTGTACCTTAAAGGGAGTCACGCCTCCATAGTGGCTGCTGGAAGCAAATGCGTCATCAATGGGCAGTCGTTGAAGGATCTGGGAAAATTTATGCATCATCGTGTTCCTTTTTTTTTCGAAGGCCTCATCAAAAAATATTTTGATAGGATCTCTTGCTCCCTCATCTTTCTTTTCATACCCTATGGGTGACCGTCGGGGTTTGTGAGGCTGATCTTGCAAAGGTTCAACCAGATCGAGCCCTAACTCCCTATACCCCGACCTCGTTGGTTACACGAAAAAAAGGATCGAGAAAAAATAGACCGCTCTGATACCACTAATCCAGATTTATGCAGGAACACAATATAATACACATATAACCATAAATACAATGATGCAGCAGAAACAACCCTTCATTTCATTAATATCAAAGAACTAAAATTTTCTTATAGACAGAATGAAAATAAACTAGCTAGGGCGCTGGTAGCTTATCTCTAAGAAGAGATGTGGCGGCTACAGGCCCCTGAACTCTATGCTACAATGAGGCTCGAAGGCCTATATATTGTTGAGAAAAAATGGAAAACCCTAAACATCCAAAAGCCTAACCCTAGGAAATGAAAAGCCAGAATATGGCCCCCCCGTCGAGATAAATTGGTACAACAATTTCCCGGGGTCGTAACTTTGGCATACTATCTATGTTTGACGCACATGATACATCGTTAGAAAGCTCTATTCGAGAACTACAACTGTTGACCATGAATGTAGACTATAAAATGGAATCTTATTACTCGGAGAAGAGATGCCCAAAAAACGTTGTTTAGGGCCTCAAATTGGCTTTGGAAGTTTAGGACCCGAAAAACTGCTAAAAATAGTAAGTTGTGCCGAAACTGAAAAACTGAAAGAGACAATGGTGGGGTCCCAAGTGGAATAGGCGGGTGGCCACCAATATCCACCTGGATCGGATCCTTAACACTATACCTGGGCATATCAACTTGGTTCATGCTCTGTAGCCGATGTTCCATGCGGTCAAGGCAGACATTCTGGTGATGTTGCAGAAGGTGTATTTCCTAGATGTCCCTTCTCATTTCAGCTAAAATAGACGTCGCTTTTGGATCACCACCTATTTCTTGAAAATTAATGATGGCCTTAGCCAATAAATATTTCATTTTCCAGTATGTATGTATGTATGGACTATTTTAATAGAGACATTCTACCTCTAGTAGTACCTGGATCTGTCAGAAACTCCATCTCTTCCTCTGAGATGTCCCCCTCCTCTTTTGTTTGACGGTCTCGCTTCCAGCCTAAAATAAGTGATTTTACATGAGCAGGTGTGCCTACCTCGTAGGCCTCAAAGAGATTTTCCATTATTTATTTTTCTGAATTTCTTCCCCTCCTGTTGGGTTCAACTTTTGACTTCCCTTTGTTCTGTTTTCCTTTGTCCTTCGCTTCTTTCTTCGCCGGTTTACCTTTCACTATTTTTCCTTGTAGATAGATTAATGGGAATTTAATTAGTTGTCTCGACCAGGACAAGTGCCAGAACAAGGGTCAGAGAATACCTGTAAAATAACTAAGAATACCTGTGGAGGGCAACAGAATTTCAACAATTGATTTAGTCAAACAATAGGGGAAAGTATCCTGATGCTTGAGAGGAACAACATCAATTTTAATGGTATACTGCAGAACATCGATCCTTCTGCCATTAACTCTGTGAACTACGATATTTTCAATAGGGTCACGAGGAGGCACCTCTATTTTCCAAAGAGAAGTAACTTTCCTAACATGCAGTGATGAATTATGCAAGGACAAAAATGTTTCCATTCCCCAGCAACACATAGATAGAGACATGACATTAATCCCAAAACAGATTCGGATACGCGCCACTCATGCCCCCTAGACAATAGATTTGATCATTTTCACCACTGCAATTGGAATTGAAACTCTCCCTATTCTTATCAGTAAAAGTAAGCCCTCCGAGGGAGAACCTAAAGGCCATCATACCAAACAGGGTATTAAGCAAAACTTGACCCCCAAAGTATCAGTGTAAGCCATGCATTCAATTTCATGGATCTGTCCAGCCGGGTTATGGAGGTTGCAAATAGGACAAAACAGTTGGCTTACATTATTAAGGCTATAATCAGCAACATTCTAGAAATAAGTATCAGTGTAATGAATAGGGTAATTCGAAATGAAAGAGTAGCATCCACAACCAATTGGAGGACATGCAGAACCGATTGGAGGGCATACAGAGTCAATTTGAGAAAACATAGTCATATGGGCGACATGCAAGGTCATGCAAATAAGATAATAGATCAAATAAGGCGGGCTTCATGGTAGCCAAGATGCTAGCTCCCACCACCGTAATAGCATAAGTTATGCCCCAGGAATTTGAATTGTCACAAATTGCAACAACCAAATAGAAGGGAAAATCAGACTGCATTTCATGAGAAGTAACCAGGACTAGATTACCATACCCATGTAAACCCTAATACTCAGGACAAACATAATTAGAAGGCATAATGATCGCTACATTCCAAGAAAAATTCAATAAACCATCCCCAAACCCATACATCAAAGAAAAACCACGGTCGTTCTCATATCTCCCATACACAGAAACATAAATAAATCCAATGACTGAAGTCCTTCCCTTAGCGCAGCAATAGACATGATAATGAGGCTAATAACATACCCGGAGAAGCACCAAGCAGCCATTATGAAACCCTTCGTCTATTCGTCGACATCCTGTTCATCTCCTTTCTTAACCGATAACATCAAAACCAACTTGCCACCCTTAACATACATTACCTTCCTCCCGCGCCGACACTTTTTCCAACCCATGTCTGACAGCCTGAGTTGTCTTCCACCCATATTAATTGTCGTCATTATATGGTGTGGGTGATACCACCCACATTCCTCCCTGCGTGTTAGCATGTACTCACCCTGTAGCCCGCAAGATCTCGTGCCACCTCACTTCTTGTCGTAGACACTTGCCACCCCGATTGGGGACATTAATATTAAATTTATAGCATTAAGTTTTATTGGAGTTTTTCAATCATATTTATCAATATAGTTGTGCTTGTAATCACATTTATTAATATAGTTGTGCATGTAAATAATATATACATTATATTAATCATAATGTTTTTTATTATCTATAAATATTAGACACTTTGAAAAAATCCAAAAATAAAATCCTAATAGAAAACGAATCGAATCACACAGAGAGAAGGAACCTCATAACTAAATCTTCACCGATGGAAGCTCGAAGTCCGCCTTGCTTAGGAAAATATATCCGGTGGCCTATCAGGCAAAACACGATACACAGTTGACTTCACTACAGTCACCAAATTTCCAAAACATTCTATAATTTTAAAATAAATAAATTACCCAATGAGATTGAAATGTTCCTATTATAGAAACACAGAAAACAATTTGCTATTTAAATATGGCGTCCCTCCATCGACATTTGGCTGAAATTTATCTGCCCATCACACTTATGACGATATACTTTAGATGCTTCATATTTAACCGCCCAACGATATGGAAGAAAAATCGACAACAAAATTTATGGATATCATCAATTTTCATTAATTAGTGCAACTGTACGAGTATCGAAGCACTTGATACCCTACAATTCTTAAGTGGTTTTTTCGATACTTTTTCATAAAACTGAAAATAGTCAATAAGAGACCAGGATTCACCATATAGATAGAACCAAGAATTGGATCAATGGTAAAGGACTGACATTATTCCTGACTTTGACAACATGGTTTTAGGTGACATCACCATTATTTAAATTGTATTTTTAATATAAAAATATATTCTATATAAATTCAATAATTTAAAATTGATATGTAAATCATTACATTTAAATTAATATAATTTCAAAAATATAAATACTTTTTAAAACCAAAATCAGAAATTGAATTTGAAGTATAGTAACTATATTATGTTATAGTAAATTATATCAACTAGTTTAAAAAAAAAGGGATCTTCATTAAAACTATGAATGCAAAATGTCAGTTATAGATTACTTTTATCCTAGACCACAAGAAAAGGATAATTTTTCAAAAAAAACCCAAACTTTTACAGGTTCTAAACTCCATAAAACTTATACATTAAGTGGATATGTCAAAACATCCTAGGAATATCCCATTTCAATATATAGCATGGGATCATTTAGAATTGGGACCAAGAGATGATGAGGGTTAGTTGAAGTGTTGGTCAAAGAGAGATCTAATTGTTGTTGTGGAACCGTTGAATATCCTCCATTTTTTTCATCTTTTGATTTCCAGATTGGAGTACGATGTTCAATCAAGATTTCCATTGAAGTTGTTAAACTAGATTCCATCATGTTGTAATTCAATTGAAGGGTAAGGATCTCTTCTTGTAAATTTTACAGTTGTTCATGTTGTGAAGCAACCATTGTTCCAAAACCAAAATCCAACTTCATGATTGAGAAAGTGATACCAAAGAACCCCTAATCAATTCCTTTGCAAACTTATTTAAATAATTTCCAACACCACCCGAAAATAGATCCCCTCCAACAAATTAAAGATGTTGGAACCCACATAAACTTCAAATTTATAATAAAACTTTTGATATTGCAATTGGGTCACCTCCCCCAAATTTCTATTAAACTTTAGCAATTTGAAATAGCCTAACCTGAGACTTTAGTGCAATTTCCTACTATCATAAACCCATACAACAAGAGCATAAAACAAATAAAAATGGACCTAAGAAAGGTGACACTGATAAAGACACCCTAAAAAACAGAGCAAGCCATGGATGAGGGATATTCCAAGCCTCCCAATAACCATTAAGAGAATAATTCCTTACAATTCATGGAATCCCAAGAGCAGCGAATGTAGTGTTGTACAATCCCAAAGGGAAAATCCAGATGATGCTCCCAAAGGAGAAAATTAAGATAGAAAAAAAACACCAACTCATATCTATCATGGGAAAAGCCTCCTCAACTCACACCTTCCTAATTTGATTTCATAGTTTGTAGGCCTCCGTACCACAAAAAACACGACAAATAGAGACACACCCATATCCAATCTGAAATTGCCCTACCACAGACATTGTTGAACAAATGTAATATGTAGTAGAGTTTAGTTTCCATGCCCTCAAATCATGTTTCCATATATTTCAAGGGTATTTAAAGGCCTATATGTCTCCCCTTAAACTTAGAAATGTGGTAGTTGTTTAGGCTGAGAACCATGCAAGAGATTTTAAAAGGCTCATTTTAGTTTGGAGTTTTATCATTCTTCCTTCACCCTTGTCATTGGTGCAATGCTTAGGAGTTATGGGGTAGCTATGCACGCTAGCATGAGCTTAAGGTAAATCTCTAGCCAAATCATTCTCCATGCCAGGAATGGAATGCATTTGGAAACTTGGTTAACTCTAGAGTCAAGTCGTGGAAAGAAGAAGGATAATTTCCATTACTCATTACCTCTGTCAACCCTAAATTTCTATGTGTTGGATTGCAATACATGTGTATTTTACTGATGTGGCTCGGATTGGGGTATTTATTTGGCTCACTTTGCATATCTTACTATGCTCCTTTAAATACCCTTGATTACTATGCTTCATAAATACTTATCCATAACAAGAGAATAATAAGAGTTGTCCATCTAACTTAATTTTACCTAGCCTATGTGGTATTCTTTGATTACCCATTGCATTCTTCAACCTGTTTTCATAGGGGAGGGAATCACCTACTAAATAGTGGATAATAAGCTTTGAATCACCAATCATATTAAGGAAAGAGAGTGGAAAAATGCATATGTTTCCACAAAAATATTGAAAGGAATCTCATACCCCAATCATAAGACAATTATGTGTCTCCTTCTTATGAATAAATCCCCTCCCCTCCCTTTTCTAACATATAAATTTTAATCAACTAAAACAAAAGACACTTTCACCTTTTTAATTCCATAGATATCTACCCTCACTTTGTCATGATGATGAATCACACTGGCTGGTTCAAAATGCGTAGATAAAATTTACTAACATGTAATTTTTACCAATAAAATTGGTTGCCAAATTCCTAATACTAAAAACATATATACAAAATTCCTAATATTAAAAACATATATACAAATTATTAAAATATCTTTTATTTTAATCATTTTCTTTTTCTTTTTCATCTCATATTTAATTTAATATATATATATAATACGCCCCATTAAATTAATTATTTACAATTTTTTTTAAATACTCTCCATTTAACATTCGTGGAGCTCATTATCACTTTCCACAGGCAAAGCTATTTTGAACACCATTTATTTAACCCTTTACCAACTCGTATAACATTTTATTTTATTAACGTCATGTCCCACTGAATAAAATCATATTAAAAACTTTAATTATAGACCGTTATCTTTCATCGTTTAAGCATTATCATAGTAATCCTTTTATAGAAAACTGAACTCTGACTAAACAAGAATACGGAACATACTCTCCATATTAAAATAAGAATATAAATTTGATATTCTATTCATATCTGACCGCATATTACCTGCGAAACAATCAAGCCTCATATGGAAATCTGCATGTTAAATTTTTGAAAAATATAATATTAAATTCAATATTCAAAAATTACAATTATCATGGTCGAGTCTAAAACGCACCATTCAAATTTTGTTTTATTTTTACGTTTTCTAATATCCCTGGAAAACTCCATGGTGTTATCGTATGAAAAGTCATAGCTTCCACATACACTTACGAAGTTTATATTATATTATAGTGGAGATGTTAAATATTTTTAAATATATTTTTTTAATTCTGTTAAAATTATATGTTTATAGATATATATTAAGAACATACACAACTATATTAATAAATAGTAAATATAGTTGATATAAACTAAGTATATATTATAAACTTTATATTAAATTTAGTATTATAAATCTCTTATATATAAATCTAATATTAAATTTATAATAAATGTCTTATATAAAGTTTAATATATATAAACCTTACTATTATAAACCTTATATATTAAACTCTTTATATTATAAAGTTTAATAGTAAATATAGTTGATATAAACTAAGTATATATTATAAACTTTATATTAAATTTAATATTATAAATCTCTTATATATAAATCTAATATTAAATTTATAATAAATGTCTTATATAAAGTTTAATATATATAAACCTTACTATTATAAACCTTATATATTAAACTCTTTATATTATAAAGTTTAATAGTTTAATATATCATCCATTGGTTTGTAAATAAAGCTTAATATTTAATAAAAAAATATTAGGGTTTATGAATAAGGTTTAGTAAAGTTGAATAATAATAATAACAAGGTTTACTATATAAGGTGATTATAGCTATGGTCACGGTGTTTTATTATAGTTGACCATAGTCAACTATTATAACTTGTAGATAATTATGGTCAAAATGGTCAACCAATGGAACATGGTTGACACATGTTCCTCAATACTGTGGATTATCCAGAAAGCATCTTGAAAAATGATCACCACAGAAGTTTAAAAGCCAAAATGGTGAATCATTGCCAACTATAATCTACTTTGTTCACAATGGTTGATAATAGTCAACCATGGTCAACCATCAACTTTATTTAGCCATCCAAAGCCATTGTTAACAATAGTCTATGGTCAAAGATGATCAACCATAACCAACCATGGTAATTTTGGTTGACCATAGTCAACGTTGGATAATGATAGTCAACTCATGCTCAACATGGAAAACCATGGTAGACCATGGTTAAAATAATCAAACATGTTCAATCTCAGTCAAGTATGGTCAACATTAATGTTACATTGACAAATTGATGTAATATTAATGTGTTGTTACATTAATGGTATTACATTGATAAATTTATGTAACATTAATGTGTTGTTACATTAATGGTTGACCATGGTCAAACTTAGTAAGTCTCAGTCAACTATATTCAACATTGGCCAAACTTGTCAACTCACCAACCCTCTTCAACCATTGTAAACTAATCCACTCTAGGTCATCAACTATCACAACCACATTAATAAATGTATGTGATATAAGTAAGGCAATATCATTTTCCACCTTTTATATATTAATAAATATATAAAATGAGATAGATAGACATATATCAACCACATTTACTAATATAATTATGCTAATTTAATTGCTTATGATAAAAAAGAGAATGAGAGAATGAGAGCGCTCCAAGAAATAGTTAGCTAGGGTTTGAAACTTTCAAACAGGCAATTTGCAGGTTTTCAATTACTGGTTCAGCGATGGCGGCCTCCTCGAGAGGGGGGCTAACTCCCTCCTATCGAAATGTCACCAGCGGCGATCAATCTACTAGACAATAACAAACTGGAACTTCTCAGCAGAGAATAAATCCGGTTTTAGGAGCATAATGGTAAGCAAAAGCAAAGGGGCAATGTTTGTCAAGCGCTGTGAAGAAACCAAGATTTGTCATTCCAGCATCTAAGTTGGATGAATACAGAAGTTACATGAAGAATCACACATTAATCTGTAAGTTTATTGGTATTTGGCCTACAGAAAAATATTTGTTAAAATGGATACAAATAAAATGGCAGCCGAAGGGTCACATTGATCTCAAATTTGGGGCTAAGGGTTTTTTTACAGTTATTTTTACTAACCTATTAGACAAAGAACACATTTTTGAGGGAGGGCTATATTTTTATAATAATGGAAGGCTTTTTCTCAGACAGTGGGAGGAATGTTATAACCCAGATCAAGAACAATTTCTTGCTGCACCTATCTGGGTCCGGTTATTTGGCCTTCCAATGGATTTCTGGGATCCGGACATATTGGAAGGTAGAGGAAATTCTTTAGGCAATTTTGTTAAAATAGCAGAAACCACTCGCCATGGTCGTTATACTTCTTTTGCGAGAATTTGTGTATATATGAATATATCTGAACCATTGCCTGAAATGATCGAATTGGAATACGAAGGGAAAATCTGGCCTCAGCTTCTTGACTATGAGCATATCCCTTTTCGCTGCCGGAGATGCCATGAGTATGGACATCTATATAAATCTTGCACTTTAAATGTCATTGAACAACAACCCTTTTGTCCTTCAGTACCTAACGAATAGAATCGCCAGCGAGAAGATGGTTTTGTCACAGTAACAAATAAAAAGCGTAGCAACAAAGCTGTAAATAATTCTCAAAACTAGAGTAATTTACAGAACCCTTCAGTCCCAAAATCAGCAACAAACCGGTATGAAATCCTGCAGGAGGAAGGTGAACCGTCGACTGTTGATATTGTGGAAGAGGGTACAGAGCATGGTCATGAGGTGGTGACTCAGAAAAATTTGTCAATAAAATGAAAAGCAGCCCAGGACAATGTCGAGACTGAAGAGAGTAGTTTGTTGGAACTCACACCTATGGATGTTGAACAAAATAAAGATGACCTAAGTGCGGAAGAAAAAGTTTTGAAACGCATTTTGTATGAATGGAGGAATCTGGATGATAGGTTTATTCCGGCAGATCAAAAGAAACTGTACAAAGACACCTTTGAACATTATTTAACAGCTCAAGCACACAAAGAAGTACAAGAAATTGAACAAGCTGCTGGGAAGAATGTTAATACTCAACCAAAACCATCTAAAAAACGAGGAAGAAGAACCTTACAGGAATCGATCAAATTGGTTGGAGAAATGATGATTAATACAGGAAAGATAATACCGTTAACAATGGTATTCCAACAACTACCTAAAGTTACTTAATGAAAAAAATAGACCTTTTCGGTTTGAATTATTTTGGTTAAGAGATCCAAGATTTTTGGAAATTTCTAAAAGTTGGTGGAATTCTAATCAGATTATAGGAAGAAATAAGATGCATTCTTTTCAGTTAAGATTAAAGCAATTAAAAGAAGAAATAAAACGGTGGAATAGAGTAGAATTTGGAAACATTTAGCAGGATCAGATTAGATTAATCGAGAAAATGCAAGATATTCAACAACGAATCATCCTTCATGGCAGAACAGAAGCACTAGCAGTTGAAGAAGGTAATACACTTAGTTTGCAAGAAGAACGTATGAAACAAGAAGAGATCTTATGGAAATAAAAATCATGCATCCAATGGCTAATGGAAGGTGAGAGAAATACAATTTTTTTCCATAAAACAATGATACAAAGAAGGCAGCATAATAGAATTTTCTCGTTGAAAGATCAAAATGGAAATAGATTGCTTAAACATGAGGAAATGGAAAAGGAGTTGGTTGATCATTTTAAAAATTTGCTTACAGAATCTAATCATAATAGACAGGCAGTGATTGATAAAATAATTGCTCATATTCCGACATTGGTTACCAGAGATTAGAACTTAGCTTTGCTACGGGAAATTAGTTTGCAGGAAGTTGAAGAAGTAGTCATGAATATGCCTCGGAATAAAGCTCCTGACCTGGATGGCTTTACTACTAAATTTTTTAAAGCCTCCTGGTGTTTTATGGGTCAGGATATTTTAGAAGTAGTTGAGGAATGAAGGAGAAATAAGAATGTTTATCCAGCCCTAAATGCAACTTTCTTAACTCTTATTACTAAAAAGGAAAATTTGGATACCCCTGTCAGCTTTAGGCCAATTTCTCTTTGTAATGTAATTTATAAAATTCTATCAACAATTATGGTAAATAGACTCAAGCCTCTCCTGCCAAGGCAGATAGCTCCGGAATAGACTAGATTTGTCAAAGGTGGACAAATCTTAGACAGAATTGTGATTGCCCAGGAAGCAATTTATTCTTTAAAGACCCTGAAAATGAAAGGAATGTTAATCAAATTAGACCTTTCTAAAGCGTATGATCGCATTAATTGGTATTACTTGATAAAGGTTCTGAGAGAACTTGGGTTTGATGATAGATGGTTACAATGGCTGCGGTATTTTATTTCTTCTCCAAATTTCTCCATTTTGCTCAATGGTATCCTGGCTCAACCGTTCAATATTTCTCGAGGACTCCGTCAAGGAGATCCTTTATCTCCGTTCCTTTTCATTATAGCTGCCGAAGGTTTGGGCAGTTTAATAAAGGCTCATCTTGTTGAAGGGAAGTTACAGGGTTTAAAGCTTTGGGGACCTGATCTTCCTCTCACACACCAACAGTTTGTTGATGATATTCTATTATTTTGTCAGGTTTCGGTGAAATAAGTTAAAGCTATTCTGTAGATCCTGGAAATCTTTATGGAAGAATCAGGTACTCAAATTAATAATGATAAATCAAATGTTTATTTCTTTAACTCCAATACTACAACTCAAAATTTCTTAGCCAGAATTCTTGGGTTTAAAATAGGTTATTTTCCTATGAAGTATTTGGGAATGATTTTAAATACTTCTCCAGTAAGAATTGCAGACTGGAAGGATCACATAATAAAAGTGGAGAAAAGAATACATAATTGGGCATTTCGAGTGCTGAATGCTCCTGGTATAATAATTATGTTAAAATCAGTTCTTCAATCCCTTCCTCTTTATCAGTTATCAGGGAGAGCTTTTCCTAAAGGTATTTGTAATCAATTGGTTAATCTCTTCAAGAAGTTTCTATGGCAAGGAGCTCAGGCCAATAGGAAATGGGCTCTCTTAACATGGGAAAATCTCATTAAACCAAAATCTACAGGAGGATTGGGACTGTGATATCCCTTGGTTTTAAATAATGTTATGGGTGCTAAACTATGTTGGTGATGGATTCAAGGAGGACATGATCTCTAGAAGAGTATATGGGAAACAAAATATGATATGCCACATTTAGTAATAGGTAAATTAAAAGTGGATATAGTACCAAAAGGATCATCAATTTGGAATCTTGCAGCAATGAACAGGCACCTAATTAGATCTCATAGCTTCTGGGAAGTAAGGGAAGGTAGAATGACACTCTTTTGGGAAGACTCATGGCAGCAGAGAGAAAAACTGTTTAGCAGACATGATTTAGGAGAAATATTTCTTTTTACTAATACTCCAAACTGTAGAATAATTAACAACTATTGGTGTCAACAACAGAATAGTCAGTGGAGAAAATGGAAGGAGAAAATCCATTGGCCAGAAGCTCCGGAAACGCAACAATGGGAAAATTTAGAAAAGGAACTAAAATCAAGGAAAATTTTCCAAGCAATTGGTCCTGATATTTTACGATGGGGTTATCAGACAAAATGGATGTTCACTATCAAGGAAGTATATCATATTCAATCTCAAAATGTTTTTAATAATGAAAGAATGATATGGAAAAAAATTTGGGCATCAAAACATTGGCCAAAAGTAGAATATTTTCTATGGTTATTAAGTCATCGTAAAATTCTGACATGGGAAAATCTGTAGAAGCGAGGAATGTATGGACCATCTAGATGTTATATGTGTCATACATGAAATGAAAAAATGGAACATCTTCTCAATAGTTTCCCAATCATAGAGACTTTGTGGAGATGTTTAGAAAAGCTATTCAGACAAACAGATAGAGACAATCTGAATATAAATAAAACCATTCGAAATTGGTGCAAAGGAGGATTTAAATGTGAAGTGTTGAACAGAGCCTGGAGATTATCAATTGGGTTTCTTCTCTGGAGCATATGGAAAGAAAGAAACCATAGGATTTTCAGAGGAGAAGAACAAACCATGAATAAAATATGGCAGAAATTAATAGAGAATATACGAGAAACTATTCTAGTGGAAAGCTGGATAGAGGAAGATTGGCAAGCGGAAGGTCTTGAAGCTCAAATGCTTGTCAATTTAAATTTAAAACCTCAAATGTTATACAAAAATCTTTGGAAATATAAACCTCCAACCCAGAATATAGAAGATAAGTGGAAGGCTCCTCAACATAGATTTATTAAACTCAATTATGATGGCGCTTCAAAAGGTAATCTGGGTCAAGCAAGAACTGGAGGGATATTTCGAAACTCTCTAGGGGAAGCTTGTCAGGTTTGTGCATCAGATCTGGGCTTTGCAACCAATAATGAAGCAAAATTAATGGTGGTAAAACAAGGGTTACTGATAGCCATAAGAGAAAATTATCAATGACTCATTGTACAAGGAGACTCTGCAATGGTTACAGTTGTTCTACGCAAATTGCAACAAGGCTCAACTTGGGAGAAAATAAGTAAAGGTTGGAAAACGGAAAATCTCATTCAGGAAATAAGCATGCTGATTAGAGAAATTAAGTATCTGATACCAAGACACATTCGACGAAAAGGAAATGAGGTGGCAGATTATTTGGCTAATTGGGGCTGTAAAAATTCTAATAGGAACTTGGATGCCAGGCCAACAGATAGAATATGGAACATTGAATTACATTCCCTTCAGTTTCTTATACAAAAAGATCTCAGTGGAAGTGAAGAACCCCGATTGGGGTGGAGGGATCACAACATGACACTGCTAACCTAGGATCGGGGTGCTCATTGAACGAGGCTGTCAGCGCTTCAACAAGCCAAGTGGCAATTCTCGTGCATGCATCATAAATGAATCATGTCTAAGCCGTCCAGATCCAAATCATGGAGGCATGTGAAAGATAAGCGTATGATGGTGGAGTTAAAAGGACAGCCTGTGCTATCAGAGTTGCGAGGGGGAAAAATCAGTCTTGTAGTAAGGATTAAGAGTGGTAAGAAAGGATACAGCATACACAATTTCTTTGTCATAGGAATTGACCAGAAGCAGGTGATGGAAGTGGAAACTATCAGCACTAGGTTCATAACTTTGTTGGGGTATATAACTTTTCTTCTTAACTCCATGTTCATTACCAAAAGCTTGGAATGGTATCTGGTCATGAAAATTTCTATAAGTTTTATCAGCTGTCGAATTGCTTGGTCTCTGTTGATTCAATTACAGTTGGTCGAGCCATGCTTTCGAGACCCCTGCCTTAGTCACTTTAACAGGCACATGCCTATGAATAAGCGTCGTGTCTTTCTAATTAACAAAACCATTGTTTGGCTTGCGGGTAATAGCTATCTAATTAGTGGGGGCATGAAAGTCTATTATTTTCTATGGGTTAATAGTTATAATTCTTTCCTCTGTTGTTATGTTCCGTCAATTGATTTTCTTCGCTGCAGGCAAAATTCTAAGTTTCAGTCTAGAATTGTAAAAGAATATTGGTTGTATTGCCCCTTCCTTACTATTATTTTTAGTAGAGGGAAAGGCATGCGGGTTTTGCTTAGTGTCGGGTATAAGCGCGAGGCCATTCTTCCTTACATAATTAATAGCATTATGATTAAAAATTGGGGGTTCTAGGTCTCTGTATACTATACTCTATTTTCCTTGTTTTCCCGTCAATCCTGGCTCTGTCTCGTCACAGTTGGTTGTAGTCTCTCCTTTTATAACTCGAACCAATGTCATTTCTGGGTTCACCGGAGTAGCCACGATTCTACTGAGGAACATTGGAATTATCCAGTTATTGTTCTAGGCAACGAGAAGAAAATTTTAATTGTTATATCATTTTCTTACTTGCTTGTTCTTATTCCAGAGCACGCTTTTACTCTAAGTCGGCTCAATGGTTAAGAGGTAAACAAGAAAACCTCTAGCACACACTTCTGACAAAGGGAAACAGAAGATGTTCTAACCTGAAGAGAAAATAGGAAAAGAGGGAGGAAGACAAACCAAGAGGTTTTAATGAACCTCTCTTCTATCTATTCACTTGGAAATTCTTCACAGGTCAAACAGGAAATCCATGGATGGGAAAGAGAAATTCAAACAAATGAAGAATACAACGAGGTAGAAGCAAACATTTTGGACTTTGTTACTGATCCTGGCAATACCCGAGGTCAACTTTCACTGTTCAATAAAACAGTCCATACTTATTGGATTGTAAAATTCCTGTTAGCAAAGGAAATTCAGAGTATTCATCCTTCCAGAAAGAAGCCAGAACCAAAAATGCTAGAATTATTGAAGGACATTGACAGTTAGCTGCAACACATAAAAGTCACCCAGTACCAAGCCGCTGATCGTATTAGTAGAATTGATGATCGTGTTGGAAGAATGGAGAAGCAGCTCCAACAACTACAACAAGTTGATATGCCAGGATCCACTGCAAAGGATCCTGCCCCGATTGAGTCTTCCGATAGATAGGAGCTTAGTTTATTTTACAATATGAATTTTGTTTTTTTGCAAAGGACTATAGGTCCTAACAGTTACTTTGATAATAGACTAAATAGACAAATTGCTCATGCAACAAACAGTAGAATGAAACTTTTTCAGTTTTGGATGACTTTCAATGCTTTAAGGTGGCCAACATACATGGTTTCCTCCGAGCAGGTTGAGGCCACAAATGTTAATATCTTTATACCCTGCTTTCAAACGATAAATAGAAAATAGCAAGACACTACTAAATTGACAAAAAAAAAATTATGCTAATTTAATTATCAATTAAATTTTAAAAATATATTTTTTTAATATATATATATATATATATATATATATATATATATATATATATATATATATACACGATTAATATAATACATGAACTAAATTATCATAATTTTGATTTCCTAACAATTAATATGATTCAACTTAGATTTTGTTTTTCTTAAAATCAAATAATAAATTGTAACTTAACATTAATTTTGTACATTTAATCATTAAATTTTGTTGATTTACTAATTAAGTGATGGGTGTATATATAAAAGAATTGAAAGTAAGCTTTCAAATTGAATTACGAAGATGTATTGAATAAATCTTTTATATATATAGATATATTAATCCTCATTATCTAGTTTTGAATGAATGAGTCATAAAATTAACAACCGTTGTCCAAAACTGACACACATTGGTAAGAGAGATCGAGCCACAGTTTTTGTCCCTTGTTGATATTTTGGCATTGTAAAAAAAAGGTTGAAAATTATGGAAATTTTAGTCAGATTTGAAGAAAATCTGGCAGTGATTTTTGTAGAGTTATCAAACTTTTTTGGCACTCGATGGGGCCGATTAAAAAAAATAATAATAATTTAAGCGTTCTTGGCACTGGATGGGGTTGATTACCATATCGCATTGCTCTCCTATCGTAGGTTGGCCCGAATGGATTCAACCATCGGCGTGGGTCTATTGAAGGGTGTGAGGTCCGAGGAGAGATGACACCAGCGTCAGGATATTCCTCCAACAAATAATTGAGGTCACGTCACTAGTTCATGGTCAACTGAGCTCTTGCTCATCGGTGTTTCGACCGAAAGGACATTTTGAGAAAGGGTTATTCCAATAGATGCTGCTCATTTTTTGATCAAAAACATAACTCTCGTTTTTTTCTTTTTCTTTTTTAGCAGAAAAAAACTCTGGTTTATATAATGTACTAGATCATTTTGTTATCTTTGTAAGTCTTACATATCAACATATATTAAAACCAGTCTCATCCATCATTACAAAAAATCTTTAGAAAGTCACTAAACTTTTGATAACAACCAATTTGTAAACATAATCAGCTTCACCCCCAAAACAGTAACCGTATTAGTTTCAGAAAACAAGATCCTGAAAGTGACACTAGAAAAACCTGCATAAATTTTAGAGTCTTACCAAAATGATCCCTAGCTAGATGTTATTTTTAAATGTAACCTGAACTGGAACCCCTCCAACCACAGGCATATATATATATATATATATATATATATTCCTTTGTATTGTTGTTGAGGTGATATAAAAAAATTGACCCGAAATTAAAACCTAGACATTCATAGACAAAAAAATGTTGTGTCTTTTACCCCTGCTCATGAGAACTTGACCATCCCTGTGGCTCCCATACCAGTCAAGTTCGAGAGTTCATAATGCATTTCCCTGAAAACACCATTCAATCCTTTTTTTTATAACCTATCCGCTTGGCAATTCTTCTCACAATATATGTGTTTGAAATGTTTTATGGAGAAGGCAGTTCTTAAAGTTTTGATGTGGTCCAA
Source organism: Pinus albicaulis (assembly GCA_034641835.2). Lineage (NCBI taxonomy): Eukaryota > Viridiplantae > Streptophyta > Pinopsida > Pinales > Pinaceae > Pinus > Pinus albicaulis. The sequence goes on from CM076584.1 coordinate 447,969,848, forward strand.
CCATTTCATCAAGTTTCTAGGGTTTAGCACAGTGCCATTGTTTGGATGGTCAAGGAGGACCTTCGAGTCTCCAAAGACCAAAATGTTCTCAATACAAAGTTGTGTGGCAAACCACAATAAGCCCCACAGGGCAAGAACTTCAGCACGCATATTATTACCAAGACAACCGTACCAAAATATCTTATAGTGACAGTTTGGAGAAATTATTAACCATGCCCCACACCTGCATCTAGAATGTTGAGATGCTCCATCAAATAAGCCTGCCAGGTAATGTCTTTCTACAAGTCTTAGGTGCTTGGAAAGGTCCAACGGGGGCCTCTGCATGGTTCCCAGCTATTCCCAATTATGAATGATGTTTCTGGAAGTCCTCACGGGGCTGCTACACACCTCCTCAAAGATTCATTTGTTCTGGCCACACCAGATAAACCAATGAAATAATGCCGGTATGTTTCAAAGTGTTGAGTTTCTCTTATGCCACCATTGAATAAAAAAAGTTGTATTTGCAAGAGTAAGTTCCTTGAGTTTGAAAAACTCACAAAGTCATTTCAAAACTCTTCTAGAAAAGAAAAAATTGTAAAAAATATGAGAATTATTATCATCCTCCGCCATACAAAGCCTACAGTATCTTGGCCCTATCCAACCTTTCCTTTTTAGGTTTTCCCAGGTGAGATTTCTATCCATCATAACCAACCACATCAATATCTTCATCTTCAGTTCTGCATTGTTTTCCCAAATTTTCTGGAAGACACTGAAATCAACAGGCATGGCAGAAGGCATGGACAGATTGTTATAGATTTCCCCCACTATCAGCATGTCGTTTTTGGTCGGGCCACCCCATATCACTTGGTCTCCCCGAGTGACAATAAGCAGCCCCTGACTCCTTAAATCCTCACTATAATCGTTCCACTCCTCCTTCAGGTGAACCTGAAAATTCATGTTATCCATTGACATCCAACCAGGAATCCCATTGATCTTCTCCTTTAATATTTGGGCCAGATAGAAATATCCATTTCCATTTAATTGTCCAATAAGTTCATTTATGAGAGGGGCAGGTGCAGAAGAACCTCGCAAACCAGAGTGACCGATAAGAATTTTGGCCCCGTCACCATAATGCCATCTCAAATTTGAAGTAAACCACGACAAGTTTTGTTTAAAATCGTTCCATATAGTCGATCCTCCTTTAGTGTTCTGCCAACCCAGCAAATATAGGTCCTCTACACCTGCATTATTCAAGTACTTATACTTTATAATCTCACTCCATATCCCCTTTGAGGTGAGACCCCGCCACAAGGAATTCATGATTAGAGCCCATCCAAAAGTGTGTAAATATTTTAGTACCCAACCTCCACATTCCCTGGGTTTCATAATCAGGTCCCATCTCGCCAAGTGGTACTTTCCCTTCTCCTTGCCCCCATTTCAGAGAAAGTTGATCATAATGCTTCTGATATTTTTTGAAATATTTTTTGGAATCACATATATATGTGCCCAGTATACCATAATTTGTTTTAATACTGCCTGAACCAATATGTATCTACCTCCTTTTGACAACCATTTTGTAGACCAACCCTGGATTCTTCTTTCAACTTTTTCGATCATCCAGCTCCAATCCTTTATGCCATAATTATTTGGTTTCATATGGAAACCCAAATATTTAAAGCCCAACCCAGGGGAGCATTTTTAATTTTAAACATGTCTCCAATCGAAGCATCCAATTCCGATCCATCCTCCTCGTGATATATGCAAGACTTACCAATGTTAGCCAGCATGCTATAAGCCAAACGAAATTTTGAAAAAATTCCATGAATAACCTGCCACACACTCTTGATGAGCAAGCCAAACAGAAAAACGTCATCCACAAAAAAATTGTGGGATATCTCTCTGCAATGAGAAATCTTGATACCCCTAATACTGCCCATTTTGACTGCCTAACTAAGTTTGGTACTTAAAGTATCTATGACCAGAATGAAAAGGAGTGGAGATAGAGCACAACCTTACCTTAATCCACGTTCAGGCTTGAAAATATAGTTGCCACTCCATTAATTATAATAGACATAGATGTTTTACAAACACACCCCATAATCCAATTGACGGAGACCCTGTCAAGTCCAATCTTATATAAAATCAACCTTAACAATCCCCAAGCAACGTTTTCATATGTTTTACGAAGGTCAATATTCATAACCATAGCCTTCATATTCTTATAATGTATAGAATGAATTACTTCTTGTGATCTGGATTTATGCAGGAACGCAACATAATACATAAATAACCATAGATATAGAGATGCAGTGGAAATAATGCTTCATTTTATTAATAAAACAAATGACTGAAATGAACAACTAGGGAACTCATAGGCGTATCTCTGAGAAGAGATGTGGTGGCTAAAGGCCTCTGAACTGTGTTATAATGAGTCATAATGGAAATGAACAGCTAGGGCACTGGAAACGCTTATCTTTGAGAAGAGATGTGTCGGCTACCAGCCCCTGAACTGTGTTACAATACAGACATGATCAAAACAAGCGAGCTAGGGCACTAGTAGCGCTTATCCCTGAGAAGAGATGTGTCGGCTACCAACCCCCTGAACTGTGTTACATTGAGGCTCAAAGGCTTATTTATTGTTGAGAAACAATGTAAAATCTGAAACGTCCAAAAACCTAACCCTAGGAGATGAAGCGCCAAAACTATGGGTCCCGTTTGGGTAAATTGGTGTTTCAACTTCCTGGGGACGTAACTTTGGCATCCGATCTCCATTTGACGCGTTCAATAGCTCGTTAGAAAGATCTATCCGAGGACTACAACTTTTGAGCAAGCAAAATTAGACCAATATTTCTCCTCGTTTTCCCAAAAAGCGTCGTTTAGGGCCTCAAAACGGCTTCGGAAATTTAGGACCCGAAAAACTGCTAAAAATAGTAAGTTGTGCTGAAACTTACAAAATGAAAGAACTGATGGTGGGGGTTCAAATGGACTCAGTGGGTGGCCACCAATATCCACCTGGATCATTAAGTCTCCAAAACAGCTTCGGGTGTGCAGGACCCGAAAACCTGCTAAAAATAGTAAGTTGTGTTGAAGCTGAAAAACTAAAAAAATTGTCGCTGTGGGTCTAAATAGAATAGGTGGGAAGCCACTGATATCCACCTGGATCATTCCTCCCTCCTTAGGAAGCAATGGTCTCCATTGCGTTAAGTTCCTCCATGGGGGGGAAAGTTTTGTTGAACTTGGTATTGGATTTGTGCAGGATGTCGCGGACCTGTTGGCGAATGTGCTGGATGTAGATGTGCCATTGGTGGGTAGTCGTTGAAGGATCTGTGCAAAGTTATCCATCATTGCATTCCTCTGTTTCTCGAGGGCCTCCTCGAGAAATTTTTTTATAGGATCTCCTGCTCCCTCGTCTTTCTTTCCTTCCGCCATGGGGGGTCGTCGGGGTTGCGAGGTTGAACTCCTTATACCCTGGCCGTGTTGGGGACACGAAAAGAAAAACAGAGAGAGAGCAGACCACTCTGATACCACTAATCCGGATTTATAAAAGAATGCAACATAATACAGAAATAACCATAGATACAGAGATGCAGTGGAAATAATGCTTCATTTTATTAATAAAACAAATGACTGAAATGAACAGCTAGGGAACTCGTAGGTGTATCTCTGAGAGAAGATGTGGTGGCTAGAGGCCTCTGAACTGTGTTACAATGAGACATAATGGAAATGAACAACTAGGGTACTGGAAACACTTATCTTTGAGAATAGATGTGTCGGCTACCAGCCCCTGAACTGTGTTACAATACAAACATGATCAGAACAAGCGAGCTAGGGCACTAGTAGCGCTTATCCCTGAGGAGAGATGTGTTGGCTACCAACCCCCTGAACTGTGTTACAATGAGGCTCGAAGGCCTATTTATTGTTGAGAAACAATGTAAAATTTGAAACATCCAAAAACCTAACCCTAGGAGATGAAGCGCCAAAACTGTGGGTCCCGTTTGGGTAAATTGGTGTTTCAACTTCCCGGGGGCGTAACTTTGGCATCTGATCTCCATTTGATGCGTTCAATAGCTCGTTAGAAATATTTGTCCAAGGAATAAAACTTTTGAGTGAGCAAAATTAGACCAATGTTTCTCCTCGTTTTCCCAAAAAGCGTTGTTTAGGGCCTCAAAACAGCTTCGAAAGTTCAAGACCCAAAAAATTGCTAAAAATAGTAAGTTGTGCTGAAACTTACAAACTGAAAGAAATGATGGCGGGGGTTCAAATGGATTCGATGGGTGGCCACAAATATCCACCTGGATCATTAAGTCCCTAAAAAAGCTCTGGGTGTGCAGGACCCGAAAACCTGCTAAAAATAATAAGTTGTGCTGAGCTGAAAAACTGAAAGAATTGATGTTGCGAGTCCAAATGGAATAGGTGGGAGGCCACCGATATCCACCTGGATCATTCCTCCCTCCTTACAAAGAAATGGTATCCATTGCATTAAGTTCCTCCATGGGGGGAGGGGGGGGGAAGTTTTGCTGAACTTGGTATTGGATTTGTCTAGGATGTCATGGACATGTTGGCGGACGTGTTGGATGTAGATGTGTCGTCGGTGAGCAGCCATTGAAGGATCTGTGCAAACTTATCCATCATTGCGTTTTTCTATTTCTCGAGGACCTCCTCGAGCAAGATTTTGATAGGATCTCTTGCTCCCTCGTCTTTTTTTCCTTCTGCTATGGGGGGTCATCAGGGTTGCGAGGTTAAACTCCTTATACCCTGGCCACGTTGGGGACATGAAAAGAAAAACAGAGAAAGAGCAGACCACTCTAATACCACTGATCTGGATCTATGTAGGAACGCAACATAATACAGAAATAACCATAGATACAGAGATGCAGCGGAAATAATGCTTCATTTTATTAATAAAACAAATGACTAAAATGAACAGCTAGGGAACTCGTAGGCGTATCTCTGAGAAGAGATGTGGTGGCTACAGGCCTCTGGACTGTGTTACAATGGGACATAATGGAAATTAACGGCTAGGGTACTGGAAACTCCTATCTTTGAGAAGAGATGTGTTGGCTACCAGCCCCTGAACTGTGTTACAATATAGACATGATCAGAACAAGCGAGCTAGGGCACTAGTAGCTCTTATCCCTGAGAAGAGATGTGTCGGCTACCAACCCCTTGAATTATATTACAATCAGGCTCAAAGACCTATTTATTGTTAAGAAACAATGTAAAATATGAAACGTCCAAAAACCTAACCGTAGGAGATGAAGTGCCAAAACTATGGGTCCCGTTTGGGTAAATTGGTGTTTCAACTTCCCGAGGGTGTAACTTTGGCATCCGATCTCTGTTTGATGCATTCAATAGCTCGTTAGAAATATCTATCTGAGGACTACAACTTTTTATAGAGAAAAATTGGTCTACAACCCATTTTTCTCCCCGTTTTCCCAAAAATCGTCGTTTAGGGCCTCAAAATGGCTTCGGAAGTTCAGGAACCGAAAAACTGCTAAAAATAGTAAGTTGAGTTGAAACTTACAAACTGAAAGAACTAATGGTGGGGGTTCAAATGGATTCGGTGGGTGGCCACCAATATCCACCTGGATCATTAAGTCCCCAAAACGGCTCTGGGTGTGCAGGACCTAAAAACCAGCTAAAAATATTAAGTTGTACTGAAGCTGAAAAACTGAAAGAATTGATGTTGCGGGTCCAAATGGAATAGGTGGGAGGCCACCGATATCCACCTGGATCATCCTGAGTGGAGGCCACCACATCGTGTATGATCCTATCCTTTAAAAACCCCGATTGTTCAGGGGATATAAATCTAGAAAGCACATTCTTGAACCTTTTGAGAAATAGTCTTTGAGATTATTTTATACAACATATTGCACAGCGAGATCGGGTGGAATTCATCTAAAGTATCTGCACCTTTTTCTTTTGGTATTGGGACTAATAACATAGAATTTAATTCCCCATTAATCTTCCATGTTATTTTAGCAACTTCAACCATCTCCATTATAATATCAACAAAAATATCAGCAAAATGAATGAAGAAATCTAGGGTCCATCCATCAAGCCCCGAACTCTTATCCATCGCAAAATATTTTAAAACCATAATGACCTCCTCTTTGCTTATCGGCTTTTTGAAGTTCAGCAGCTCTCCCTCATCAAACATGGCTGGAATCTCCTCCACTGCCCACAATTGTTCACCGTGAGCCAGCAGCTCCCGAGCCTTGTAGAGACTATTAAAATGCTTTACAGCCTCATTCTGAATGTCCTTTGAAGATAAATAGGAAGATCCATTTGCCTTGATCTGCCATATAGAGTTTTTGTTTTTTCTGCCTGTCGCATATGCATGAAAAAACTTCATGTTCTTAAATAAGCCAAATCGCTCTACTTTTGAGCCTCCACATATGTTCTTAAATAAGAAGAATTTTCCTTCTATCCGCTTCCACCTCCTTCAGTCTCTCCCAGGTACCGGCTTTTGGATTGTCAACTTCCATCTCTTTCAGCAAATGAATTGTCTCCAATTCATAAACTTTAAGTCTATCCTACAGTAGTTTCTTTTTAGCACGTTCCCAGCTTTTGACCTTTCTCTTTAAACCCTACAAAGAACGTGCTAGGTAATCCATCGCCAAAATGTTCTCTCCTCTTGGATTTTGCCTCATAAACAATTCCACCAAAGAAACAAAGGAAGGATCCTGAAGCCATATCCAAATGAATTTAAATGGGTATCCCCCAGGTACCTTCTCGAAACACTGTTCCAATAAAATGGGTCTGTGATCTGAAATAATGCCATCTCCAATGGTTTCCAACCAATCTCCCATCCAGGCCAACAAATTAGCCTTAACCATAAAACGGTCAATCCACTTGCATATGGATTCCCTTCCATTTCTTCCATTAAACCATAAAGGGCCCTGATCCTTCATCAGTAAATCGCATAGATGATGAGATTTGAAGATCTTCAATAGAGAACCCGTCGATGGGTCACTCCTTCCTTTAACTCCCTAGATCTCTCCATCATTCAAAGATAAATTGAAATCCCCCGCTATTATCAGATTATCTAGAAGAAGAATTCCACTACTCTCCATCCTTTGCCAGAAAGAAAGCCTATCCTGATAAGGCGCATAAATATTAATAATATGAATCCCGTGCTCGAAACCCCATATGTGGCCAAAGAGAATGATCCCTCCGAAGAAGCCGAAATCCTTCAAAGAAGCATAGGTATGATCCCACATCACAATCTCCTCGCCAGAACATCCCACTGCATCCCTCTCTGCCAAATGCCAAACTGGGAACATGGCGTGAAAACAAGAGATCTACCTATCAGCAGAATTTATTGATTCTTGTACAAAAACTATGGAAGGATTACGCTTACTAAAAAACTCACACATAGAAAGGAATTTTGTCATTCCCCCCAACCCCCTAATGTTCAGCGAAACCAATTTGATCATGGCGCATCCACAAAAGGGTTCAATGCTCTAAGTACCCTGTCTAATGCCAAAGTGACCAGAATATCTCTAAAGTGCCCATCTCCCAGAATCCCGTCCCCGAAATATGAGGAGAGTGACTTTTTTTTAACCTGCGGTCAACCTTACCCTCTACGGATCATGACATTAGAGGTTGATGAGGGGCTAATGATCAGAGGAGGTGATAAAGTCTTGCCCTTGTCCACGAGTAGGGGAACCAATTTCACATCTGGTTCTAAAAGCAACAACTCAATGTCACTTCCAACCGAATTATGGGGTGACAGGGGGGAAGACACAGTGATAGGAGATCTGGGATCCGAGAGACCAGTAGTTGGATCGTCATACAAAACATGAGATGAGGGTATTGTAGTGCCATGAGCCAATAGAGCCGGGTGCTCAGCAGAAGATTCAGAAGGGACCAGACTATCATCCGTGAAAGAAGACAGATGAGGGATAACAAGAAGAGGCCTAACAGAAACCCCAACAGGACCCACATCCACAGCCACATCATCTAAAGGAAAAATACCCCCTTTAGACATCAAAATAGCATACCCCAAGACCATATCATCTTCAAGACCCATGCCCATATAAAAATTATCCGTCAACCCATGGGAAGCACAATCCGAAAACAAGTAATTATGGTCACGAAACTTACTCGTAGAAGGTGGCCCTGGGGGAGGTGGCTCATTCTTCAGCATACCCCGACCAAAAGTCTTCTGGACGCTATGAGCAACGTTCATACCTCTATTGTAGTCCGAACCCCAACAAGCACAGGAACACATCAGATACCCCATGGCATGACAAAGATGGCATCTGAATGGAGTGTTCTAGTTCCAGGCACTATCGGTGCATCGAACCTTCCCATTCTAGATCAACAACCTCCAGAATTCCACTCGCGAATGAGACCTCCACCAGAATCCATGCCACCCACTTGTCAAAGATGCCAATACACTTAGGATCGACAAACCTACTGGATTCAATACTATCTCCAATAGTCCGCAGCACCACTGTCGAACAGAACTGGATGGGTAAACCCGAGAGTTTAACCCATAGCATGTAGTTCCTAGGAGCTTTATCAATCAGGTGAAAGTCTTTTGACCAGCGATACAAAGGTAAAAACGAATGCCCATTAAACCAAGTTTGCTGAAGAATCTCTAGCACGTCCACATTTTTCATTAAATGGAAGCAAAACCACCTATTAGGTAGCTTAATTATCCTGGGTTCATACCCAATTAACTTCATCCAAGCCACCATTAGCCACTTCTGCAAATCGACCGAACTATGATTTGCAAATTTCCACTTACCCACCAATGCCCTGGAGAGCAGATTGTCTGCTCTTTCCCACATCACATCGCTCCCAAAACTTAATAATCTTTGGTCCGAAGCAGGCTTAAAGGGCTTCGCCACCCTCCTCCGAGTAGCAGGGTTCTGTAAATCAGTAGTCGCCTTTGTCTCAGTCCCAGTTATAGTCGTGGCTAACATAGAACCAGAAAGAGATGTTGTGACAGTATGGGAAGGGCAGTTTTGATTGGCTTGAGGAAAATAACAGTTGTCAATATTAACTCCGGCTTCTGCCAGCTCTAAAGCATGCAGAAATTCGATGTCGAAGACCTCCGTCTCGGGATCGAACACGAAGCCACCTATCACCATAAAGATAAGCTAAAAAGGAAAATAAGGATAACACCCTCACATCACCCAAGACTATTAATGGATAGCCGAGGTCCGAAAAACTCGAATGAAGGTAGCTAGTTGAGAAATGAAAGTAGTGTAGGATAGTCGTTAAAGCCCACTCTAGACTACAATCAATGATCCTTGACGATTAATCGGGAGATCAAGGAGAATCAGCGTAGACCACAAAATTATGCTTGAGCCATAACTACTAGCCGTCCCAGGACCACCCACTATTGTCAACCCCCCTCAGAGAAAAATCTAGAAAATAAACTGATCTCGGAAAATGGTGTCCCACCAACCGGAAAAACCAAAGAAGTAGAGGAGTCGAGCACTGAAGACCGATTGTCCAATCCTGCCCTAGCTTTGGCACAGTAGCAACAGAGACAACTTCCAATATTCCACCACCTCTCCCAGAGTAGAATCTTGAAACTTCTCCAAGGCCTATAGATGGTCACGATTGAAACCAACCATCTGCCACCAGAGCCTGGACATTAGTGACTAGAAGGGAGAGCGCCTCAGGGAGAAAATAATGTAGAGCCGCCCTTAACCACCAAAACATGGAAGAAGATAAAGCTGCAAACACCTCTTTTTCAATAACTCTCTCGTCCCAACCTCATCTTTAAGAATGTGGTATAACTCGCCACACAGGAAACAGTCCTACCAGCTTCACAAGAAGTAAATGCAGAGCCTGTCGTTCGACACAATCTTCTTATGCTTACATACTTGCCTTACATGGACGATAATACAGAGTTTTTACTTTGAACTCATAGCCATCACAGAACGAACATGCACACGCGCGGTTGATGACTGTTTCACCATTATCCATTCCCCTCTAGTTCACCAATTACTGCTATAAATATTCTCACTTCTCTGCCAACATCACAAAACCTCTGCAATATTATCACTTTTCCTTCTCACTGGTATGTCATGGCGACAGGAGGATTCAAGTTTCATAGTTACCATCATCAAGAAACATAGCCAAAAATACAAAGGGAGCGCTCCACATAATCAATCATAAGACACCTCATGAGAAGGTGTTGAAGCTTTTGTGTGGATTCCGTGCCAAATTTGGGGACAATATGGTTGAGTATATGAGGAAAGAGCCTTTGGGCGTTCTGGGCCAAATTAAAATAATTTTAAGGCATCAGCCCTTGGGTTTACGACTGGGCAACCGATCGTTCAACAGTAATCACTGGCTATTTGCGATGCTGATCAATGTAAACGTTTACGAGATCCAGCTGTGGGATGGAGGGACGGTCGAAGACTTCAAACTTCTGCTGGATTTGGCCATGAGTGCTCTCGCAAAACATCACCTCTTCAACGATAGTCCATCGTCGAAGCCTGCTGGAACTGGTTGACCAGTTAGTGCTTGTTCTCCTAAATTACCCACAAGCCGTCCACAACTGTACATCAACGACTCCAATAACATAACTTCTACCTAAACTAATGTTCAACAATACCTTTGAATGCTTTTGAGTCTAATTATTGATAGCATAATTTTTAAGAAACTACATCCTTTCCTATAAGGGATTTTAAGAATATATCAAATAATCTCCATCGCATATATTATTTTTTTAATTATTAATTATAATAATTTTAAATAAATTCATAATCAATTAATTTTTATAATTATTTTAAATTTAATATTTATTAATTTTTATTAAATATTTAATTAATATAATATTAATTAATTATTAAATAGATGATAAAGATTATTAATTTTCTACCCCTTATAACATCCATTTTTGTTAAATTTCACATTGAGTTTGCCATTCACCATATAATAGGGCAGATTCCATGATTCCATACGACTATGTCTGTTTTTCAAAATAGCCTTCAGGCTCTGTTTTTAACACTGTTGTTGTTAAAAACTGTTACATTTACTTTTTGTATAAAAATGCCTCTCGGGCCTTTTCAAACTATATATGAAAATAAAACTAAAACTAAAAGACTTAAAACATATAACGCCTTTTCGGGCCCACCATTACAAAGTGCATATGAATATAACATATGTATATGTTAAAACATATAAAGCTCAAAGGTTAAAAACCTTTTCGTTTGCGCGTTATATAAAACATAACAAAAACTTTATAAAACAAAACATAAATGAACATAATACAACTTAACCCTTCGCAAACGCCCGAACTTCAAAAAGCGATAAAACAAATAGCAATCAGGAAATTGCATTACAAATGGGGCTCTGCTGACATCATCGCTTGGACACACGATGATTTATCAAATTGAATTTATAAACCCATATCAGGTCCGCAGAAGGGTTGCTGAAGAAAGCGAAATTTGTAACCCGAAAAATTCCATAGGTTGCAATTGATAAAGTTTCAGGTCCATAATTCAAGTTTTCGAATGGGCTCAGAAAAAACCCGAAACCATTATAAAATGTGCCTCAATAAATCTTCGGGTTTGGATTTCAACTGTACGAATTGGCCCAAATAAAACCCAATCAAATAGAAATCTTCCACGTTTCTTTGCTAACTGGTCGTGGTTTGTGGGACCACCAAAACTTTCGCATTCAAAAAAAATAAATTTGTCTTCAATGTAAAGCATTGTTTTCTTATATGAACTGTGTTTTTCAATGTACACTCTGTTCTGAAGGACTATAAGGTTCTTAACGGGAAAAACGACTGTTCAACAGATTTAGAAAGTGGCCAGTGACAGAACCCTTCAAACAAAGATAGCAAGTGGCTCTGAGTAAACTGCAGTTGAAATTAACATTTCAACAAACATATTCCTTACAATTGATCGTAAAAATATGTAATATCGATGAATACTGCACACTTCGTAGAAATCCAAAAATGGCATCCCATTGGAAAACGAATCGAATCAGAGAGCGAGAACGAAACCTCATAAATTGATCTGCACAGGTGGAAGCTCGATGCTGGCCTCCATTAGGAAAGGTATATCAGGTGACCTATCACCCAAATCACGATACAATCAATACTCGGCTTCATAATCATGAAGCGTGAGCTTGTTCTCCTGATTTTTATGGTAATGTTGATTTGCTTCTGCAGACTTACCAAAGCCGAAGACACTCACCTTCTCGCAAATTCCCAATGCAAGCATCATCGTCTGCATTCTAGAGGAGTAATGGAACATGGGGCCTTCGTGCGCCGCGCTCCATTCGTCCAGATCCTTTCCAGTGGTCTCAAAACAATTCTTGAGAGAATAATACTTCACTAATCTGCTGCATAGGTTGTCGAATCGGGCATCGGTGACGAATAGGGGGGCCTTGTGGGATGCGTTGCAACAAATGAAATCCATGGATTGGGCGGGCTGGCACATTATCCTCGTATGAATAGCACAAACACCCAACTCTCCTGGCACATCCATGCAGAATATTACCGTTGATGAACGCCAGAGTGGTCTTCCTATTGGAAGATAATTCTCCATGCTCATACTAGAATTAGTTGTATATTTGTAGGTGGATTTTGAGAGAATATCTCAATCTCCCTATTCATATTTAGAAGTGGTTGGATCTCAACAGCACTATAAATATTGTGAAGTATTCGTGTGACTTGATATAGAGTAATAAATATATTTTGTTTTGTGTGTTATTCTTGTGCATCCCTCCTCTCTTCCAATTTGTAATATGGTATCAGAGCCTAGCCGGGCTTAATCCCTCACGGGAGTGCCCAGGGAGATGAAATAGTTTGGGAGAGGTTCTCTGTACATAAGTATATTAGTGAGTATGAATGTTGAAGATTAATTTTTTTTTGGGTTAGAAATTGCTGTAAGTTCCTATGCGAGTTGATTTGTTGTGTGTTGAAGAACTATGTTAACATTGCAGGGCTGCCTATGGTGAAAACCCTCATTATTATTGCTGGGATGTGCTTCTTGTTTGTCACTGCCACTGCCACCGTTGGCAGCATTCGAGGCCGAGCACAATTCGTTTTTGCCATATGAAATTCCCAAAGATCCATACGATGAGCCATTGCTCAGTTCTGGCTATTGTTGTAGACGATAAGCTCAGTCTAAGTGTTTGGGGAGTTTTAGTGAGCAAGGAGAGAATCGCCCTGCCACTATGGAGAACATACACCGGAGGTTATGCAGGCGAATGTGCTGGCCAAGCGTTGTTTCAGCGTATCTGCAAACCCTCTCAAGTCTTACATGCCGACATTGAGAGATGCATTTTTAGATTAAGCACGTGATTTGAGATTAAACACGTTGCTCGATGACTGTACAAGCACGTTGCTCGATGACTATACTATTTTGGGAGCCACGATTTCGATTCACTACAGGAGCACGTTTCTTAGAGTTCAATTCATCGTGGCAGTGCTATAGCTGGATCGAAAATGACTTCAAGCTGTAGAGAAAAAAAAAATTGAATGTAGGCCTTGCTACGGGCAACTTCTAATACAATGCTATGAAGCTATGATATGATCTCTGCTATGAACAACCATTGGCTGGATTAAAAAGAGAAAACCGCCATGCAAAATTCCGTGAGAAAAGGAAGGGCTGCATAATCTAGTAGTTTCCCCGTCGCCGAGGAGCCTGGAGGATATATATACGCAGTGTATAGTTCCCTTCATATTCATGGTGTCTGACCAGATGTACGACAGGAATTGTGGGTCACAGATAGCGTATACCTACTTTAGTTGGCATTCAGTGTCATCCACGCTTTTAAGGTTTGGAAATGACAGCAGACTTTTACAATTTAAAAGCTTGGCCTATTGACTCGTGATGGAAATGGGACCAATGGTTAAATTTAATGGATTTGCTGTGAATATTGAAATCGATCTTCTTTCCTCAGCCTCATTCGTACTCGTCATTTCCAGATACAACTCCATGAATTTGAAGCCATGCAAAATTATTTGCCGTGGATTTCTAGTGTTACCGATTCAGATATATATTTAAAAATTTAGTGCAGGGGTTGGTCGCTTTCTTGGTTGCCTCTGTTAGATTTTTATGTCGAATTTGTTGTTGTGAGATTTGTGTAGTGCAGAACCAATATTGAACAATTTAGCACCATTTAAATTAGTCGTTCTCGACGTTCTTCGGTGCCTAGAGAACAATTGGCTAATTTAATTGTGTGAATTTGTTATACGTTGATGGGTCTTGTTGTGATTCAGGCTTCAAGAGCATCAACTATAGGTTACAGTATGAGATCCATTTGTGTAAAGATCACTTTGTAGGATTGATTGCTGATCATATTCTATACCTAGAATATTTACCTATACGACTGTTGAAATTTATTCTTCGGGGTTATTTCACAGATGGAAATATTTCAATAGGGTAGTTCAGTGTCGAGACTCTTCTTTGGGGGTGTTGAGAATCTTTAATCTTACAAATTCAACATTGATGGTTGGAAGCAGGTGTACTTTAAATGGGTTGAAAGGTAAGCTCGAAGATGTCAAGAAAGAAAGAGCGGAATCCAGAAGACTGTAGAGTGGGTAGAGTTGCTGATGAAGACTAGTGAGACGAAGATAATTTTTTTATTGTTATGATATGTAAGAATTAAGGGGGAGTATTGGAAGATAATTCTTCCATGCTCATATTAGAATTAGTTGCAGATTTGTAGGTGGATGTTGAGAGAATATCTCAATCTCCCTATTCATATTTAGAAGTGGTTGGATCTCAACAGCACTATAAATATTGTGATGTATTCGTGTGATTTGATATAGAGTAATAAATATATTTTGTTTTGTGTGTTATTCTTGTGCATCCCTGCTCTCTTCCAATTTGTAATACTTCCAACCCACTTTTTGTTCGAAACCCCGTGTGCGGGCGTTATTGAGGTGAATTACCATCTCGTGGGAATCGATGAGCAGTCCGTGGTTTTTCCAAGATGCCGCTGTTACCCACCACGACACAACTCTGGTAGTGTTGTCCACCGGAGTAGGGCTCCATGCAAATGGCTTGACAGGAATATGCCACTGTTTTATTAGGGACTGTAGTAATGGACTGAAGCATCACAAAGGGAACCAATGCAC
Source organism: Pinus albicaulis (assembly GCA_034641835.2). Classification (NCBI taxonomy): domain Eukaryota; kingdom Viridiplantae; phylum Streptophyta; class Pinopsida; order Pinales; family Pinaceae; genus Pinus; species Pinus albicaulis. The sequence goes on from CM076584.1 coordinate 447,984,897, forward strand.
GAGGGACAAACACCACAATCACACCACAATCACGACACCGACACTAGATATTAGTAGGAGACTGGGAGAAAACCTCCACCATGTGACCCCAAGCACTGCCTCCGTTGGCAAATGATTTGGTAGATGAAGGACTTAATGAACCACCCAATTCTCAAGACTGCAACCAATATGAGAACAAAAACTAAATGTTTTTATCTATCACCATCTATCAAAAGAGTCAAATACTAATAGATACAGGTTGTGTAATGAAATCTATAAATTATATCAAATAGAAATTCCAAGTATTCTTAAATTTTAATTAACATGAATAACAATTATGAATAAAGTAAAATGATAGACTTCACCGTCAAATTTCAAACAAATTTAATATCTACAACTTACAAAATAGAATGAAATTGTAGATTAAAACTTTTTTCCATTTAAATTTTCACTTTCACCCTTTCATTAGATGTAAACCAGTCCGTTTAAATTTTCACGCTTTCATATGTAAACCATTTCGTTTAAATTTTCACACTTTGATAAGATGTAAACCATTTCGTTTAAATTTTCACACTTTGATAAGATGTAAACCAGTTCGTTTGAATGGGTTTAGTATTTGTCAGGTATTAAATTAAGAACTTAAATTAAAATCTCTTAAGATCCTAATTCAAAATAAAAGTTAGGAAATAATTAAAATATTTCAAAATTTATTTAATTTTTATTCAAATTTTCACAATTTTTATAAAAGTATTTTATTAATTTTACAAAAATTTTATTGTGTCTAGTATGTTCAGTGTTTTTATTGTTATTAAAATTGAAATTTTGCTTATTTAAATAAATAAATAAATAATTATACAAAATATTTAAATAATGTAGGTTTATTAAAAAGATGTAAATAATTGTATAAAAATTTGCAGAGATTTAATTATTGGCTCATGATAAATCCAAAGTTAAATAGTGTCTAAATAATTTTTCCATTCAATAAAATATTTTTCTAATTTTACACTTATAATCTTTAATCAGAAAACAAATGTTCTTAATCATTAAACCTAATAAAATTATATCTTTATAATAACATCTCATAAATAAATTATTTTTCTATCCAATAAAATATAAAATTACCAATGCATCACAATTATTAATAAACTAAAACTTCACAGCAAAATCTCTTGGTATCACCAATTTGCATTAATTAATTAGTGCGACTGTGCGAGTTTCGAAGCACCACGTAACCTCCACTGGTTCAATGGCTTCTTCCATATTTTTTGAATCTGGAGGGGCGAGAACAAAACCCTATCATAACCCTATCCCCCTACCTAGAAACCTTATAATAACATCCAAATCATAACTAAATTGTTTTTCTTTCTTTTCTTTTCTTTTTCAGAAAGAAAAAAACGTTGTTTTATATTATGAAAAATAAAAACAGTGCATAATACAGCATAAGAAAGTGAAGGGACTAATCACTTCCAAAATATGCAACATTGCTCCTAAAACCAAAAATAATGTGATCTGGAAAAACATACCCATCACATGAGACTCATAATCAAGCAGAGAGTCGTTGATAATGTCTAAAAAGATCCCCCAATTGCCAATTGGAAAAGTAGCATGGAGAGAAATGAGAAACATATACATATCATGGGGACAGTCCTGCACTGTAGAAATGAACCCCTATCCATCAAATCGAAGAAACAGAAATGGAGGATCAACCAAATCCGAAGATGTGAACCCACAACATTCACGACAACAGGAACCATTTCATCGATAGGCCAGAAGTCCCACGGCATATACCGCAGCAGCATATGAATTGGGGCATATAGATGAACCATAAAAACATGATAGAATCATATAAAGCCATCTGCAAAAAACTATATGCCCATGCCACATGAGCTAAAGGAGAGGGTGAAGATCATTTGGAGACCCAAAGAGGGTCACTAGCTCCATCCACCCTGGGATCATCAGCTGAAAAAATAGGGACCTCTCGGAGGTCAAGAAGTTCATCCCGGAAGAGGGATTTTGTTTTCGGCCTCCCTCTGAAGTGTCTGGATGCAGACTTCGTTTTTTTCCTCACCGTAATATTGCAACTTGAAGCCGGCGAGATGACAATATCAGGATTCCTAGGGATATTCTCAAATATAGTGAGGGCAGCCAAATCAAGGTTCGAGTTGTTTAAAAAGGATTCGACATCACATCTAATAGTAATTGTTTCTCGGAGCAGCAGCGCTAGGTCTGGCAGGTTTTGCAGGTTTGAGCTTTTTGGCCGCGCGGCGGCGGTTCCTCCTGGGCGTGCTCTGGAAGGGTCCGATTCTCCAGATTCCATGGCTTTCGACTCCATGGATGGGCTGCCTCCGTTCTCTGGACTTGCTTTGGACTGGGGCGGAGCTTGGGAACCGGTGGTGTCGGCGCCCTCCACCAGAGATCCCCAACCTTCCATTGCCGGCTTTGGGCACGATTCTTGGACTGTTCTTGTTTCCACGCACCCGCATCTGGTAACCTTTGTCTTTTTTTACGCTATTTCTGCACCAATCGCTTGTTTGCTGCCCCTGGACGGCAGGATTATTGAGAGGGCAGATAGCCCCTGCAGACTTGTGGCCTTCTGGGCTGTGGTTACTCCGAGTAATCTCTCACTGATTACTAGCTGTGGATTACTGGGCGACAAGAGGCCATGTACCCTGCATCTCTGCATGCGTTCACCTCTACTTCCAACTCTTTTTTGGGGCTATGGTGCTGAGAGCCATCATAGAGGTAGAGATTTGACTGGTTTTAGCGCAGGAAGATGGAATTTTTTGGCTCCTCGCCCAGCTAAGAAGCCAGCCACAGCTTACACTACTCTGCAGGCTCTCTTACCGCTTTGGACATCGCTGGTCCTCTGTCCTGCATCTTCTGCTCCGCTCAGGTCCTGCTTTGCAGATCTGACATGGCAGAAGCTTCTTGCAGGAAAAAAAAGACGGCTGCTACAGAATCTTAAAGATTGCAGAGATCGTGTATTCAGGCAGGAAAAGTCCGACTGGATCCTCATTCACCCTGCTTCCCAGTCCTCTGTTTCAGTACTGTTTCTGCCCAACATTGACAGTTTCTTTTTGCAGGGGAAAGTTCCTCCCCATCAAAGCCATGGAAATCATGCTCTTGGTAGCACTAGCAAGCCTGACTCTGGGTCAAGGAACCTCTTGGATTCTTTTCAGATCCAAATCTCCCAACCAACAGGTAACACCATCCTGCATTGGGTCCGTTCCACCGATTTGGTGCTGGATCTCAAGCTGGTTCTTGAACAGCGGATTGGGATCCCTTCTGGCCTTCAGCGACTTCTCTTTCAAGGAAAACAACTTGAAGATCTTCTACCCTTCTCTTCTTACAGCATTAACAGGAACAACTCTTCGGTGTTAACCTTTCGCTTGAGAGGGGGTGCTGCGGGACAGTCGTCCTCAGCTCCTCCCTGCTCTTACAAAGATGCAGTACATTCCGAGATCCCCAAACCCTCGGAAGCCCTTAAATCCAAGCCTTTTTTGGTTAACAAATCTGAGGAAGTTCCCTCTGTCGAAATTTCCCATGCTGATCCTGTAAATCATCTTCAAGTATATGCAGAAAGAGCCATCATTTGCAGATTCAACGGACTGTGGCCGCGATCTCAGGACCTTTATGATTGGGTTCATGCAAACTGGACACATCATTGTAAGGTCAGTTTCTGTTCAAAAGGATACTTTATAGTTCTCTTTGATGAAAGCAAGCATTATGAAAAGGCTTTAGAAGATGGCCCTTGGTTCATAGGAACTGCAGGGCTCTTCTTAACGCCTTGGTTTCCAGATTTTGATCCGGCAACCGCAGTCATCACCAGGACACCTGTATGGATCAGACTTCCAAACCTGCCTATCCACTTATGGCATGTTGCAGTCTATAAAGCTATTGGCAACACCTTGGGTAGTTTCATTACGGGAGATTACAGGAGGGAAAGAGTAGGTCTTTACACATATGCCAGAGTATGTGTGGAGGTGGACTTAAGCAAGGGACTTCCAGACCAAATCATTCTCAAAATAAACGACTTGGTCTGGACCCAGACATTGGACTACGAAAATACAGCATTCCGCTGTCGCCACTGCCACCAAACAGGGCATCTGCAGTCTACCTGCCCTTCTATTCCGGCAAAAAAGAAAAAGGAGAACCTCTCCAAGCACAAATCCAAACGTTGGGCTCCTTGCTCTCCACCTCCTGCCGTGGATTCTGAATCCTCTTGCTCTGAAGATGATGCCAGTGATGCAGATTTGGATCATACCCCTCCAGCTGGGGTTCCTTCCAACGATGGTCCGGCTCACTCCTCAGACCTTGCCATAGCCCAGAAACGTGCTCATTTGACCTCCTCCTCTGACTCTGAAAAGGAGGGGCCCCCCTCGGGGATCCCCAATCTTCAAGTTATTGTTGCTCATTCGCCCCTGGATGGATGGGTCAAAGTTAAAAACAGGAAAGGGAAAAAGCTTCGTGTTGAGACCTCCACCCATTCCGGGTAGAGATCAGTTTTTTAGCTTTCCAGTCCATGGTTGTAGTACTTTGCTATTTTCTCTCCTCCGGAACCGAGGTTGATAGTCCTATCATTGCCGGTTGCCGGTTTTTTGTCCCTCTTGATTGTATCACCATCTTGTAACATATTTTTGCTTAATAGAATTAGTCCAACTTCAGAAAAAAAATAGTAATTGTTTTTCTATTCCAATAAACCAAAGTGATCAATGCATCACAATTATTTAATTCCCTCAAGACTACACTATATTACGCTTTAGATGCTTCGTGTTTAACTGCGCAACAAAAATTCACAGCAAAATCTCATGGTATCATCAATTTGCATTAATTAGTGCGATTGTTCGAGTTTCGAAGCACCGGGTAACCTCCATTTGCTCAATGGCTTCTTCCATATTTTTCAAATCTAGAGAGGTGAGAACAAAACCCTAACGAGATCGTCATAACTCTTTAAATGGTCAATAAGAGAGCAGGATTGAGTTTTTTTTTGGTAATATGTTTTTAAGTTATTTTTTTAAGAAGAGTGTTTTGATGTCAAGTTGAATATTTTAGTTAGGGGATTAGTTAATATTTTTTTTCTTTAGATGAGGTAGTGTCCCGATGTCAAGTGATTCTGTTCAATAAGTGTTATGCTTCATTAGTTTTTGTCTTGTTCCACCTAAATTAGGACGTAACAACTTGAAGGCTTTGAATTTATGTTACTAGTCTGTTTTTTTTCCACACAAATTAGTAGCTAAAAAAATCCTGGTCAATGTAATCTTCATTTAAGGTAATAAAAATGCGTAAACGCAATTACTAAAAAAAAAAAAAAAAAAAAAACCTTATTGCATCAAGAGGTGCTTTCTAGTCCAATATGGTAGAGATGTTGTAATGTGATGTCATGTTTAATAGTTTGACTTGCTCAAATTACATACAAAATAAATTAAATTAAATTTAAAATATAAAATAAAATAATTAAATTGATAATTATAATTATCAATAAAACGTTTTCACCTAGTGAAATTACATAAAACTAAAAACAAAATTAAATTAAATTCAAAACATAAAATTAATAATTATATTTGTAATTATAATTATAGTTAATAATTAAACCAACCTAAATTCATTTTAACTCCAGATCTACCAAGCATGTATATGAATCAAATATCTTGAAATGCAAACTTTTGTTAAAATGAAAAGAGATTTATCCCTCTAAACCCTAGATAAATCTTAAGTTAATATATTATTATTTAAATAAATTATATTTAAAAAATTTAAAAATAGTCATAATTCAATTTTTTTATTATTTGTTATATATTTTAAATAAATTAATAAAAACACTTTTAATTATTATAATTTTAAAAATATAAACCACTTTTAATCCACTAAAATCCAAAACAATTTCACCTCTACTTCCATACATATCAATCATAACACTTACTAAAATAAATTATATATACCTAACTCTTGAAATGTTTTTTATTTTAATCATTTCCAATCCCTCTCTCATCACATATTTAATTTTAATAAGTAAAACACAAATTTAAATATTCAAATTTTTTGTTTTTAAATACTACCCATTGCACTTAATAAATCACAATATTTTTTTAAAATACTCTCCATTTAACTTTCGTGTGGGTGAATAACACTTCCATGGAAAGATATTTTTATGTACGCTAGGGTACAAAATGGTGTTGTAGGAAATTTTGTGGAAGGGGTGCTGAAATTGTGGATTTTAGTACTTAAGAGGCTTGATTGAGCGCCTAAAACACTCGATTGAGTGCTTCATTTCGAAATTCAAATAGATCGATCGCTTAATGTGGTCAAATAAAGGCTCAATCTAGCCTATAATTGGATCTAGCTTTAAAGCTAGATCTAGTCGATCTAGCTTCAAGGTTAGATCTAGCCTATAGCTAGATCTAGCTTCAAGGCTACATATAGCTTTAAGGCTCAATCAAGCCACTTTTTTTTATTCCATGTCTGGGTTGTATTGGCGGAAAATTTTAAAAACATGGCTCGATCGAGCCATAATTTTTTCCACACAAATGTGCCCTTTTTGTCCAAAAAGTGCACCCCAACTCCATACTTTAACACCCATATATATATATATATATATATATATATATATATATATATATGAAAATGGGTTACGCTTTTTGGCATGTGCATGAGTTGGGAGGGAGAAAAGATCAGCTCAATCGAGCTCTTATGCAACCCACAGTTACATAGGAGCTCGATCGAGCTATTTTTTTAAACTTCCCTCTTAAAACACAATGGGAAGTTTATGTAACAATCATCCTAAAATTTATGTATTTATTTGTTTGTTTATTTATTTATTTATTGTTATTATTATTATTTCTTCTGAGAAGTAAATTCATTGTTTCCCTTAATTATCCCATAAATAGTAAATGCTACAACTATCATATGAATAGTGTTGCTAGTTCTCAATGGTTTAAAAGTGATTGAACCCCAAGTTATGAGCAAAATTTACATCAAGATGCATAACACTTTCCAACAAGGCAGTGAACATCAACTCCATCTCTTAAAGAAGTTCATTGTTACTATTATTGTCAATATATTGATTGACTGTAGTTGTGTCATAACCATCTCCACTGGTATTCATTTGAAGTGTTTGACTGAAGTAGATACTCGTTATAAGGCAAGAAACATTTTGCTATAATGGAATCAATAATCCAACCAAGTTCTAACAAAAAGGATTAAGTACTATGTTGATAAAACATTTTTTTCCAAGTTCTTAACCAGAGGGATCCAACTACTATGTTGATATAACAATAAGACATTTTCTTCTCAATAGTTGGGCTTTCATATTCTTAGATAATCTTCTCGGGAGAAATTTTTGGCATTCCAATATCGATTCATAACTAACATGGTCTTTTAGCTTTATCTAATACTGAACTCACAATATAATATATATTGAACTCGCAGTTTTTCCTTCGAAAAATAAGTGATGCCCAAGTGAGCTCTTACTCAACCGAAAGAACATATCCTTTAACTTTTTGACCAACATTTATTCCTAAAGAGGTTGGTGATTTTTGGATTGATAACATAACACCTTTACGCTTTTAACTAATGTTCAAAGTGTCATTAACCATGGCATATTTCTCGGTAAACTGCATCATTTCGAACAACCAGTCACATCATTTCTAACCAATGGGATTTTAACAAAAAAAAAAAAAAAAAAAAACTTTGTATTTATATTTATTTTAAGTTTTTATTAAATAATTCTTGACTTAATCATTCAATTTATATATTATTTTTTATTATAATAATAATTTAAATAAATTTATAAATAATTAATTTATCTGACTATTTTTAATTAGGGTGGTCTATATTAGAATTTGGGTGGTGAATTTATAATTTCAATAAAAATAATAGTTGAGAATTCAACTCAAAATAGTATTCTTTGTCATATATATATATATATATATATATATATATATATATATATATATATATCCAATAAATTATAAAAAAAATTACCAATAATTTTTACATAAGTATACTTTGCTTTTTAATTTATTTAAAAATAATTTGTAAATCTATAATTTCAATAAAATAAATAGTTGAGATTTCAAGTCAAAATAATATTCTGTGTCTTTTATCTTATATATATATATATATATATATATATATATATATATATATATATATATATATATATATGATGCAATAAACTATAAAAAAAGTACCAATAATTTTTACATAAGTATACTCTTCTTTTTAATTTATTTAAAAATTATTTGTAAAACTTAATGATCATTATAATTTATTAAAACAAATTTAACCAATACTATATAATAATTAAATTTCTTTGACAGGTAGTAGGTAGTTGATTGGAGTCATCTTCCACCACTTCCATTCTCTTCGACCTCTTAGATATATTTCGTTTGATTAATTTGTCCATCCATCTTTTTAGTTGATCGATTCAATTTTCAAATTTTAATAACTTTCTTTTCTAATTTTAAAAAATCTCCTAAGCCAGGCTTCACTGAGGATATGCACTGATGCCCTGAACCTTCAAGTGGGAGAGTAAAATAAGGGGTTGACGATGAGACTAGTCCGAGCTCCAACATGTGCTTCCAGTCCAATGAGAATATTAGAATTTGTTGGGGTTAGGGTTTGAATACTTTAATGAGGATGCAACTTGCAAGCCTAGAGGGTGTGTTCTATAAGGGAAGTATGTTTTGTATTATTTTAATTTAATTAATTTTAATTTGAATGGACTTTTATTTTAAGATGTGTTTCTTGAACCCTTGGTTAAACTCACAAGGGGGGTGAATCAGTTTAATACATTCATGGACTTTTAAAACTTATTTAAAAATTATTTACACCTTCATTTCATGATCAACTTAATGTATAATGAAACAACAATCTTAATATGTGAGCAACAAGTATTAAGCAAATTAAATACAGAACATCAACACATAATCATCATGCATATATACAACAGATATAAGTGGAAATCCATAAAGGAGAAAACCACATCTTATTATTGTTGTGATGCAAAGGCAAGCTCCAACTCCCATCTATTTTCTACAGGATACAACCTATAGGAGGCTCCTACCTCAACCAGCTACAACTGGACATCTATTAATATACAACTTGATATGGAAGAACCAATTTCCTCACACTACAATAAAATCATATGTTGATTTACCTGGATATCAACTCTGTTTTTCTCTTTCTTCACTGTTGTCCTTCCATCCTTCAAATCTCCTTTATATCAGCTCTGGATATTCACAACTTCTCTATCTGCTCTCTCTTATTCTTCCACTCTCTAAATTTTTTATGCATATATCAATAACATCATTTATAGAGGTCACTTAATAGTTGTTTTCATTCCATATGGGAATATGAAAGAAACAGGTATGACTCTTTGCCTTCCACCTTCTCAGTTTCTCGCTTAGCATATTCGGGATGTTACAACAATACATACGCTCATTTCAGTATTAAATTGGAGTTTTTCTTTGCCTTAGACACTTGCATTTGCATCACAAACAATATATAAAATAAATAGTACATTTACAGTTACAATCAATTATTTTACTCAACCCTTTCAGTTTCTTAGCTTTGCTATGCATTTTTCCTCTTCTGCTTGTTGTCCTTTTGCCTTTTTTGTTTCTACAATTATATTTCAACTATGCTGCATAACTACCCTTTTTTTTTTCTCGACTCGACCCATGTTGTGGCACTATTTTGCACGAGCTCCGGGCCCTTTTTCTTACTTGATCCTTTCTTTTTTGTGTTCAGACTTTTCTTTTAACACAAAGCTGCAACTGCATAACTCTGTTCATCTTGGTCGGCTTCTTTAACCAAACCTGTGGATTTGTGGGTTATGGCCTACATAACTCTCCTTTTATACACATCGGAATACAACTTCGGTGTTAAATATAACATATATACATTAGCAATCAAACAATGTAAACTTTATAACATGGCACACATAGCACAATTCACATATACGCGGAACAGGAGTTTTCGGGTCCCACAATCCTAGACCAATCACAATACATCGCACTTTGCTTGCTCGCAAGTTTAACTCTTATCGATAACACTAAACCATATAATCTTGTGATCTGCGATATCTCGTTGGTGCGCAGTGCTGACACATTGCTCCTCCCTCATCGCATCACATACAACTTACATTACCATGCGAACTCTTAACGGTAACCTCTAAGATCTGTGATGTGTGCTCATGCGCAGTGCTGACACGCGGCTATTCCCTCATCGCATCGCATACAGCTTCCCATACTGTGCGAACTCTTAACAGTAACCTCTAAGATCTGCGATGTGCACTCATGCGCAGTGCTGACACGTGGCTCTTCCCTCATCGTATCGCAACCAAAGCAACATACCGTGCAACATCTTGAAGTTAAACCTTAAAGTTGCTGATGTGCGATTTTGCGATCCATCATCCGTCGTTGATCTGCTACACAATCCAATGGTCCTCACGTTCTCCCTCCATCTCATCATATCTTATATTGTTTGACTTGCGAATTCATCGTGTTCGTTCATCTCTCACCTTCAGATCTGCGATCTAATCACAACCATCCACTTGCCTTCACGCAACTCTTCTTCGTCTCTTATGTCTTCTTTGATCTCTGTCGTCAATTCTTAACCCTCGACTCTGCGATTCGATCCTCGCTGTCGATTCCTTCTTAAAAATTCTTCTAAGTGCTCTGTCTTTATTCGATTTCTATTCTTTATATTATCACCGCTCTGTAACACCGGTTCCTCCACGCTACTCCTCCTGATCTTGTTCGGATTTCTTCAATGCAAATCTCTCCTGAGATTGTTCTTCTGGTTATTCATATAACCATTACACCATCTCAAGCCCTCATTTGTTGCCTTTGTTGCTTCTGCTTCTTTGCTACCTCTGCTCCTTGTCTGCCTTGCTTCTTAGCTTCCTTTGCTGCCTTCGCTGCTTCTCTGCTGCCTTTGTTGCTTCTCTACTGCTCTTTGCTGCTTCTCTGATGCCTTTGTTGCTTCTCTGCTGCTCTTTTATGCTTTCTTACTACATTGTTTCTCGATCTTCTCCTTTGCCTTATTGCTGGTTCTAGTGTTGCTCCTTTGTACTCCTTTTCCATCAATGACAATATTTCCAACCATCTCCCCCTTTGGCATTGATGGAAACACATCCACCAATACTCCAATACTTCCTCTAGGACTTCCTACCCCTTTCATTCTGAGAAGTGTATTTCTTCCTCTGCTTGCTTTTTAGAAGAGCCCCCCCTTTTTTTTGCTTGCTTTTCCTCTCCCTTTGACATCAATGGCAAAGGGTTGCACATTTCCTCGTGTAGTTTCTATCTTTGCACTATTTCTCTCTGGGTTGTGTTTAGGCCTTCTTGTTCTGACTTTATACCTTGCTGCTCCAGACTGGTGTACTAGAGTTGTTGGGAGAACACTTAGAAAATTATTGAGATTGCATGTAAGGCTTGTCACCATGGAATTTTATGTACTTATGTCCCTTACTGCTTGATAGAGGTGATATATGTTGAACTTTTGATGTACTTTTGTCATAATACTCCGATCTTGAGGACTTGTACCATACCACTGCTCCGTAGCTCTATCTCTTCTGTGACAACTTTTATGGGCTACTCTCCCCCTGGAATGATGATTTCTTGTCTGATACTGACTATCACTTGTCTATTGCACTATTTATGTTCCTTGTATTGCAGCCTTTGCTGGTGTATTTCCAACATCAATTTATTTATTTATTTTTATTTATTTACCTATTTATTTATTTTTATCTTATTTATTTATTTTTATTTTTTTCTGATCATATCAGAGAGTATCATCTGCAGACACTACCTCTAGTTTGTCTCTTAGATACTCGAATGGTTCTCTAGCAAGAGGTTTGGTGAATATGTCTGTTGTTTGTTCCTTTGTTGGTACATACTCCATATTTATTAATTTCTCTGCTACTTGTTCTCTGAGGAAGTGGTACTTTATTGGGATGTTCTTGGTTTTCGAATGAAGTACTAGATTTTTTTAATATACTTATTGCACTTGTATTGTCATATTTGATAGAAATGGGTTCATTGATGCTTACCTTCATGTCTTGGAGAGTTTTTTTCATCCACATTACTTGCGTGCAACAAGTTTCTACTGCTATGTATTTCGCTTCTATTGTAGATAGAGAGACAGATGTTTGCTTCTTGCTTAACCATGCCACCAGACATTCTCCCAATCAAAATGCACCTCCACTTGTATTTTTCCTATCATCCACACAGCTGGCCCAATCTGCATCTATGTATGCTTTAAATGTGAATTCTTTGCCTTTTGGATACCATAGGCCATAATGTGTAGTTCCTTGCAGATATCTAAATATGCTCTTGATTGCTAGCAAGTGATTTTGTTTTGGTGCTACATGATATCTTGCCACAATTCCTACTGCCAACATAATGTCTGGTCTAGAGGCAATTAGGTATAGAAGACTTCCTATCATAGATCTTTAAAGCCTTTGATCTACATTTGCGGATCCATCTTCAACACATAGCTTGCATCCAGTGATCATGGGAGTTGACACAAGTTTTCAATCTTCTATTTGGAACCTTTTCAGCATGTCTCTTAAGTATTTTTCTTGTGAAATGAATATTCCTGTGTTTTTTTGTAGAATATGAAGTCCTAAGTAGAAGGTAATCTCTCCAATCGTGGACATCTCAAATTCTGACTTCATCTCTTCTACAAATCATTTTGCTAACTCATCTTTGTTGCTACCAGACATGATGTCATCTACATATACTACTACAATTAAGAGTTCATTTTCATTAGCCTTTATGTACAGATTTTTGTCTACTCCTCCTTTCTTGAAACCTTGTTTTTGTAAGTATTTGTCCAGCCTAGAATACCATGCACGTGGAGCCTGTTTGAGACCATATAAGGCTTTATTTAATCTGCACACATAGTCTTGTTTATCTGTTAAGGAAAATCCTTTAGGTTGTTCCATGTAGACTTCTTCCTCTAGATCCCATTCAAGAAGGCAGACTTCACATCCATTTGATATACCTTGAAATCATGATAGCATGCAAAATCCAAAAGCATTTTGATTTCTTCCATTCTTCCTACAGGGGCAAAAGTTTCATAATAATAAATTCCTTCGATTTAAGAGTATCCCTTGCATACAAATTTGGATTTATTTATGATTACCTGACCTTTTTCATTCATCTTATTCTTGAATACACACTTTATGCCAACGAAATTTTTCCCAGTGTGTCTTGGAATTAACTCCCAGGTCTTGTTCTTCTCAATTTGGTCTAGTTCTTCATTCATAGCATTTACCCAATTTTTTTCTTCATTGGCTTCATCGAAATTATTTGGTTCTATATGTGATAGCATGGCTAGGTACACTTCCTCAGTCTGTTTAGCTAGTTGTCTTCTAGTTTGGACTCTTTCACTCTCGTCTCCAATGATTTGATCTTCTGGATGGTACTTCTGAGTGTGTCTCGAGGGTCCTTTTTAGTTTAATTAAATATCTTCTATTTTCTTACTCTGTTCTTTATTTTCCTGATTCTAATCTTCATGATGATCTAGAGGATTGGTGCAGTTAGTGCTTCTGGTTATGTTTGGTAGATCTTCGTTGAATCTCACATCAATTCTTTCCATAATTTTATGCAATATTTTGTTGTAGCACCTGTATCCCTTACTCTTGGATTCATATCCCAAAAATATTCCTTCATCAGCTCTTGCATCATACTTCCCTAATTTTTCATCAATATTCTTTATGAAAAAATTTCTGCCAAAGACTCTAAAGTTCTTGATTGATGTCGGTTTCCCATGCCACAATTCATATGGAGTCTTGTCACAATTTGGTCTAGGATGAGCTTTGTTAAGAATAAGAACAGTTGTGTGTATTGGTTCTGCCCAGTAGGTTTGGGGAATGTTAATTTCTTGCATCATGGCTTTGGCAATCTTTTGTACTGACCTGTTTTGCCTCTCTGCCACTCCATTATGTTGAGGTGTACCTGCAATTGTAAAGTGTTGCTTTATCCCACATTAATTGCATAGGTCTGCAAAATAATCGTCTGTGAATTCACCTCCTCTGTCTAATTTGATGCATTTTAGCTTACATCCAGTCTGATTTTCTGCCAGTGCTTTGAATATCTTGAATTTATCAAATGCTTCAAATTTACTTTTGAGAAATGCCACCCACATCAATCTGGAAAAATCATCTATTATCAATATGAAATATGATTCTCCACATGGTGCATTAGTTCTTGAAGGTTCGCATAGGTCCATGTGTACAAGATGAAGAGGCTTACTTGTAGAGAGTTGGTCTTTAGCTTTGAATGATGTGCGAGTTTGTTTGCCCAGTTGGTAGGACTTACATGTGGTATTTGGAGGCTTCTTTACTGCAGGAAAATCTCTCACAACTTTCTTCTTGCTCAGTTTGATGATGTGGTCAAAGTTTAGATGTCTCACTCTTTTATGCCATAACCAAGATTCGTCAAGTTTGCTGATGTGGCATGATTCATTCTCTTCTTCTACTATATATACATTACTCTCTATTCGAACACCTTTGATCAGGGTCTTTCCTATGGTGATAGACCTTACTTCACAATCTTGGGCTCTGAAAAGGACCTCACGGCCTTTGTCACACATTTGACTGACACTTAGTAGATTGTGTTTCATACCATCCACAAATAGTACATCCTGAGCCTCTCCTCTTCCATTATTCAGGTTGATTGAGCCTTTTCCCTTGATTTTCCCTGCTATATCATTTCCGAACGTTACATTTCCAGATTTATTTTCATCAAAATTTATAAACTTGCTCTGGTCTCCGGTCATATGTTTTGAGAACCCACTATCCACATAACATTGGATTTTCTGATCTTGAGCTATTAGAACTAGATCACACTTATTTAGCTTCTTTTTCCATTGCATGCAGCTATTTGTTTGGTACATTTCCTGAGGAGATGGACCATAGTCTTTGAGAGGACATTCGTGAGACTTGTGCCCAATTTTATGGCAACAAAAAAATTTGATTGTATTTTTGAATGGATTATGTATACGAATGATTTCGCCATCGTTCTTAATTCCCCTTGAGTTTCCATACACCAGTCTCTTTATATATGCTCTACACTCCATGGATTTATGACCGAACCCTTTACAATAAAAACAATACCCATGGAAGTAGTATATGTCTCTGGAAAAGAGAGTTGTTTGAGGTAATCTTTTCGTTTGTTGCATCTTTTGCTGGTTGGACTGGATTTTATTTATCTTACAGTATGCTGCAATATGTCTAGGTTCGTGGCAGGTGAAGCAAGTGATACTTCTCACAGGAGGAAGGAACCTCCTTTGACATCTTCCAAATTTGTTCAATCCATCCTTAGGAGCGTATGAGTCTTTTACAATTTATTGTTTATTCATTTCTTTCTTTTTCATTTGAGGTTGCTGCTTGTTTATGTTTGTTTCATTACATATCATGTTCTTGCTGGTTTCTAATTCTGAGGAATCCGTTTTTTCTACTTCATTATCCTTTGCAACTTTTACAAAAATGATATTCTTGTTATCTTCTGTCTTGGAGTTGCTGGTTTGTCCTTCATAGCCTATCCCAACCTTTATATGATGATATCTTTGAGCATTTAGTATTTTTTCCAACTGTTAAGAGCTTTTCATTCATGGAGTGTTCATAGATAATTCCCTTTAGGCCTTTTCTAATTTCTTTCTCAGGCATACTACTTCTTCTTCCAATTTATCTTGCTCATGTCTTTTATCTTAAATTTGCTTTAGCAGAATGTCTTCCACCTTCTTAGCTTCTTCAAGTTCTACTTTCAACTGAATCAGGTTTTCCGAATTTGGTTCTTCCTTTACATATTTCAGGAGAATGTCTTTATGTTTTCTACACTTTAGTTTAAGTATTCTTATTTCCTCCAAGGCACTAATTAGCTCCCCCTCAAGATATACCTCACCTTCGTCTTCAAATTCCAGGAGATATTCCTCAAGCTCTTCCTTGGTCATCAAAATAAATTCTGATGTTCCTTCTTCATTGGGAGATTCATCTAAGCTCTCATATGTGTTGTTGTCTTGTTGAACATAGAATGATCTTCTATTAAATCTGTTCCCTTTCGGCCTATTGTTGAAATTGGTTTTATGTTTCCCTTTTGATTGATATTCTATTTTATTATGAGGACATTTTGATGCATAGTGCCCCACTCTTCCACAGTTAAAGCGTTTAAATTGAATTTTACCTTTATACCTTCCTGTGCCTCTATCCAATCTTCTAACAATTTTGGCCTCATATTCATCAGAGCATGAGCATGTATCTTCCTTTTTATTATTTACACTTATCTGCCTTAAAGGTTTCCTCCCTCCCATTTGACCTCACCTTTGGAAGTCTTATCTCATAGGCCGTCAAGTTTCCAAGAAATTGGTTCATGGTCAGTGTTTCCCAGTTTGTTGTTTCTTCTATGGGAGAAACCTTAGGGTTAAACCTGGATGGTAAATATCTCAATAAATTTTGTACAATTACACATTCCTTAATGGTTTCTCCTATATCTTTCATGTTATTCGCAACTTCTGCAACCTTTAAGAAGAAACTAGTTACATCTTCATCTTCATTCATTTTTACATTTTTAAACTGAGCTCTATAGACTTGCAGTTTGGCCATCTTCACCTTTTTATCTCCCTCATGGATATTTTATAAATTTATCTTTGGCAGTCTCACTGTGCATTACTTTGATAAATTCTGTTTCACACAGACCACTTAAGAGTGCATTCATGGCTTTTACATTAGCTATGAATTTTTTCTTGGCTTATTTCTCTATGTCGGTATCCTTTGGAGCATATCCTTCTTCCACAACAGCCCAAGCTTCTATTCCTAGAGAAATTATGTATGTCCTCATTCTTATTTTCCAGAAGGCATAATTTGTGCTAGTAAACAATGGGGCTTTACTTGTCGAGCATCCTTCTAGGATAGCCATTTTGGGGACCTAGGATCTCCTTCCAGTTGTTAAACTGATACATAAGAAACTAGCTATGATACCAGTTGTTGAACCCTTGGTTAAACTGAGAGGGGGGGTGAATTAGTTTAATACATTCATGGACTTTTAAAACTTCCTTTAAACTTATTACACCTTCATTTCATGATCAACTTAATGTATAATGAAACAACAATCTTAATATGTAAGCAACAAGTATTAAGCAGATTAAATATAGAACATCAACACATAATCATCATGCATATAGACAACAGATATAAGTGGAAACCCATAAGGGATAAAACCACATCTTATTATTGTTGTGATGCAAAGGCAAGCTCCAACTCCCCCTCACCACTGATTTTTTGTAGGCTCCAACCTACAGGAGGCCACTACCTCAAATTCTACAAGCTACAACTTGCAAGGAAGATACAACCCACATGAGGCTCCCACCTCAACCAGCTAAAACTAGACATCTATCAAGCTACAACTTGATATGGAAGCACCAACTTCCTCACACTACAATAAAATCATATGCTGATTTACATGGATATCAGCTCTGTTTTTCACTTTCTTCATTGTTGTCCTTCCAGCCTTTAAATCTGCTATATATTAGATGTGGATCTTCACAGCTTATTTATCTGCTCTCTCTTATTCTTCCACTCTCTAAATTTTTATGCATATAGCAATAACATCATTTATAGAGGTCACATCATAGTTTTTTGCATTCCATATGGGAATATGAAATGAACAGGTATGACTCTTTGCCACCTTCTCAGTTTCTCGCTCAGCACATTCAGGATGTTACAACAATACATACGCTCATTTCAATATTAAGTTGGAGTTTTTCTTTGCCTTAGAGACTTGCCTTTGCATCACAAATAATATATAAAATAAATAATACATTTACAGTTACAATCAATTATTTTACTCAACCCTTTTAGCTTCCTAGCTTTGTTGTGCGTTTGTCCTCTTCTGCTTGCTGTCCTTTTTTCTTTTCTGTTTCTACAGTTATATTTCAAATGTGCTGCATAGCTGCCCTTTTTTTTGCCCGACTTGACCCATGTTGTTGCACTGTTCTGTACGAGCTCCGGGTCCTTTTTCTTACCTGAGAATTTCTTTGTTGTGTTCAGACTTTTCTTTTAACACATAGTTGCAACTGCATAACACTATTCATCTTGGTGGGCTTCTTTAACCAAACCCGCAGATTTTTGGGTTATGGCCCACATAGCTCTCCTTTTATACGTAGCAGAATATAACTTCGAAGTTAAATATAACATACATACATTAGCAATCAAACAACATAAACTTCATAACATGGCGCACATAACATGATGCACATATACGTGGAACATGAGTTTTTGGGTCCCACAATCCTAGACCAATCACAATACATCGCACTTCACTTGCCCGCAAGTTCAACTCTTATCGATAACACTAAACCATATAATCTTGCGATCTGCGATATTGCCCTGGTGTGCAGTGCTGACACGTGGCTCCTCCCTCATCGCATCACATACAACTTACCTTACCGTGCGAACTCTTAATGGTAACGTCTAATATCTACGATGTGCACTCGTGCGCAGTGATGACACGTGGCTCTTCCCTCATCGCATCGCATACAACTTCCCATACCGTGCGAACTCTTAACAGTAACCTCTAAGATCTGCAATGTGCGTTCGTGCGCAGTGCTGATACATGGCTCTTCACTCGTCGCATTGCAACCAAAAAACATACCTTGCATTGTCTTGAATTTAAACCTTAAAGTTGCCGATGTGTGATTTTGTGATCCACCATCCGTTGTTGATCTGCTACACAATCCAATGGTCCTCACGTTCTCCCTCCATCTCATCGTATCTTATATTGTTTGACTTGAGAAGTCATCGCATACGTTCATCTCTCACCTTCGAATCTGCGATCTAATCACGACCATCTGCTCGCCTTCACATGACTCTTCTTCGCCTCTTCTCCCTTCTTTGATCTCTGTCGTCAATTCTTAACCCTCGATTCTGCGATCCGATCCTCAGTGTCGATTCCTTCTTAAGAATTCTTCTAAGTGTTCTGTCTTTATTCGATTTATGTTCTTTATACTGTCGCTGCTCCGTAACATTGGTTCCTCCACGCTACTCCTCCTGAGCTTGTTTGAATTTCTTCAACACGAATCTCTCCTGAGCTTGTTCTTGTGGTTATTCATATAACCATTACACCGTCTCGAGCCTTCATTTGTTGCCATTGCTGCCTATGTTACCTTTGCTTCTTTGTTGCCTCTGCTGCCTCTGCTCCTTGTCTTCCTTGCTTCTTAGCTACCTTTGCTGCCTTTGCTACTTCTCTGCTGCTCTTTTCTACTTCTTTGTTGCCTTTACTGCTTCTCTACTGCCTTTGTTGCTTCTCTACTGCTCTTTTATGCTTTCTTACTGCATTGTTGCCTGATCTGCTCCTTTGCCTTATTGTTGGTTTTGGAGCTGCTCCTTTGTACTCTTTTTCCATCAATGACAATATTTCCAATATTGTTATTATTAAATTTATAGGTTTTAGAATTTTAATTTAATTTAATTTAATTATATTGAATTTGAATTTAAATTAATTATATTGAATTTGAATTTAAATTAAGTTGTGGATGAGGTTTAATTTGTGAATATTGTTGAGGTTTAATTTGTGAATATTGTTTTATTATAGGATTAGATTTTATAAAATTAATAGGGTTTTAAAATTTTATTGTATTTAATTTATGGATAAGGTTTTCAAATTTTAATTTTATTTATTTAATTTTAATTTAAAATTAATTTGAGAATATGGTTTTATTTTAGGTTAGTTATCATTAAATTAATAATATTTTAGAATTTTATTTTATTTTATTTTAATTAATGTGAATTTGAATTTAATTTTATTAATTTTAATTTAACTCGTGAATAATGTTTTAGAATTTTAATTAATTATTAATAATTATTAGATAAACATTATATATACTATTTTAATAAATTGAAATATTAATTAATATATTAATTAAGATATTAGTAATTAATTTATTAGTATAATACTTTATAGAAATAATATATTAATATTTAATACAAAGGTTTACAAATATGGTTGAGGTTGCGGTCGTGCTATTTTTAGTAAAATCATAACATAAATGTTTTGATGTTTTTTCTTAACTATGCGAAATTCAAACTTTTGTGAAATCATAACATAAGTGTTTTGGTGTTTATCCTTAACTATGAGAAGTTCAAACTTTTGCATTACTATGATGTCTATATCTCTCGATAAAAGTTTCATATTCCATCACTTTCAAACCAATTCACCTCGTTAAGATTTTGAACACATTTTTTAAAAACTATGCATCAATTATATTTAAAAAAAAATTGTATGCAAACATATTCCTTACTATTCATTAGCGGAAGGCTTCTTACTATTAATATAATTGAAGAGTCGAGATTAAATCTAGGACGAATATGCCCAGAATATGCTTCATCTGAGTGGCACATCGATGGCTCACAACTGCATGAAGTGACAAGAAAAATATCAATTTCAATTATTTTTTTATTCATGCAATTTGGTGCAGCATTTTAAGAGTCGACGCTTCCATTCTTCGTTGGTTCAATCTACATCGCTAGGCATCCAAATGTTTTATGAAATCTAATTTGTTGGATAGGTAGAGGATTCAAACACACAATAACACAAGTATTTCATACATGAAACACAAACGATTTCTGGCTCTTCTATTAATCAACGAACTTCAATCTTACTCAATCACAATGAATACAATGAACCCAGTGAAGGGTATTTAACCTAAATTGCTTGACATGCACACACTCATCTATTACATAACTGAACTTGCTAAACTCTCACTTAACTCACTCTCTAACTCACTCACCAAATATATCTATCACTCAAATCAACTAACTCACTTAACTAACTGTCTAGAACAATGCATGCGGGAGGTAATTATATATTTTAACACTCTCCCTTAATTATGACCGCTAAACTAAAACATAACTCATGAAAACTCAAACATGTCTTTTGGTCTTTGTCTCAGCTAGGCTTACAACACCCAAGTTTCTTTTGTGAAACTCAAACAAATCTACTGCTAATGGCTTTGTAAAGATATCAGCCAATTGATCATTCGATTTACAAGGCTTCAAGTGAACTTCTCCATTTCTCAAAAGTTCTCGAATAAAGTGATATTTAGTATCAATATGCTTGCTCTTTTGATGAAACACACTATTCTTGGCTAGTTCAATCGCTGATGTTTTGTCACAGTATATTTCTGTTGATCCTTGTTGTTGTTGCTTGAGTCCATCCAATACTCTTCTTAACCATACTGCTTGACATGTTGCTGAAGTTGCTGCTACATATTCTACTTCTATTGATGATAGTGTCACAATAGGTTGCTTCTTAGATGCCCATGCTATCACACCTGAACCAAGATGGAACACATAAACGGATGTGCTCTTTTGATCATCCAAACTTCCTACAAAATCACTATCTGTGTATCCAATCAAATATTTATTTTCTGTACTTGCATACATTATGCCATAATCTCTGGTTCCTACTATGTATCACAGAATTATTTTTCCAACACTCCAATGTGTGTCTTTTTTATTTTTATAAAAGCTTTGCAAAGCTCCTTAAAAAAATAATTCTTCTTTTTTATTTATAAAAGTTTATAAAAAAACCCTTTGATTAATTATATATATATATATATATATATATATATATATATATATATATAATCTTTAAAAAAACCTTTATATAAAAAAAAAACCTTAAAAAAAACTTATGAATAAAGCCCTTGAAATTAAAATTCTCCTTGAGTTATAATCATTCGAATATATAAAACTTTTTAATAAATCAAAAAGCTCTCATCCATGTATTTTTTTTTTTAATTTCCCAAAAAAAGAACAAGCCACCCACGTGCCATCGAATTAACTAAAGTATGACCCCGTTTCTTTGAATTTTTTTTAAAATTGTCCGCTTTTGTTAAAAACTTGCTCACGGCCCCGTAAACCTGATTCTGCACCCATTGACGCCAAGAAACCATAGATAAATCCCGATTTTTCACAAATCGTAAGTTTCACGATAATTTCGCAGGTTTTGAAAGGAAGGGTTGCGGACCTCCATTTTTGCTGCACTGAAAACGTGCAAACCTCCGCGTTTGCAAAAAAAATAAAAATAAAAATTGTTGGCCTTCTGCTCTTGGCCTTTTTTCTCTGGCTCTGCTCACCCATGGATCTTCTGATCCTTCCTCAACTCTGATACCAATTTTTTGGATAGGAAGAGGATTCAAACACACAATAACACAAGTATTTCACACATGAAACACAAACAAGTTGTGGCTCTTCTATTAATCAACGAACTTCAATCTCACTCAATCACAATGAATACAATGAACCTGGTGGGTATTTAACCTAAATTTCTTGACATGCACACACTCATCTATTACATAACTGAACTTGCTCAACTCTCACTTAACTCACTATCTAACTCACTCACCAAATATATCTATCACTCAACTCAACTAACTCACTTAACTGGTTGTCTAGAACAATGCATGCAGGAGGTAATTATATATTTTAACACTCCCCCTTAATTACAACCGCTAAAATAAAACATAACTCATGAAAAATCAAACATGTCTGCTGGTCTTTGTCTCATCTAGGCTTACAACACCCAAGTTTCTTTTGTGAAACTCAAACAAATCTACTGCTAATGGCTTTGTAAAGATATCAGCCAATTGATCACTCGATTTACAATGCTTCAAGTGAACTTCTCCATTTCTCACAAGTTCTTGAATAAAGTGATATCTAGTATCAATATGCTTGCTCTTTTGATGAAACACACTATTCTTGGATAGTGCAATCACTGATGTGTTGTCACAGTATATCGCTTTTGATCCTTGTTTTTGTTTCTTGAGTCCATTCAATACTCTTCTTAACCATACTACTTGACATGTTGCTGAAGTTTCTGCTACATATTCTACTTCTGTTAATGATAGTGTCACAATAGGTTACTTCTCAGATGCCCATGCTATCACACGTGAACCAAGATGGAACACATAACCAGATGTTCTCTTCCGATAATCCAAACTTCCTGCAAAATCACTATTTGTGTATCCAATCAAATCTTTCTTTTTTGTACTTGCATACATTATGCCATAATCTCTGGTTCCTGCTCCGACACTCCAATGTGTGTCTTTTTTATTTTTATGAAATCTTTGCAAAGCTCCTTAAAAAAAAAACCCTTGTATTTTTTTTATAAAAGTTTATAAAAAACTTTATAAAAAAACCCTTTGATTAATTTTTTTTTAATATAAAGAATCTTTTTAAAAAAAATTATATAAAAAAAAATCTTTAAAAAAGCTTATGAATAAAGCCCTTGAAATTCAAATTCTCCTTGAGTTATAATCATTCAAAATTATATAAAAAAATTTAATAAATAAAAAATCTCTCATCCATGTATTGTTTTTTTTTTTCCCAAAAAACAAACAAGCCACCCACGTGACTTCGAATTAAATAAAGTATGAGCCCATTGCTTTGAATTTTATTTAAAACTGTCAGATTTTGTTTAAAACTTGCTCACGGCCCCGTAAACATGATTCTGCACCTGTTGACGCCAAGAAACTGCAGATAAACCCTGATTTTTCACAAATCGTAAGTTTCACGAAAATTCTGCAGGTTTTCAAAGGAAGGGTTGCGGACCTCCGCTTTTGCTGCATTGAAAATGTGCGAACCTCTGCATTTGCAAAAAAAAATAAAAAAATCGGCCTTCTACTCTTGGCCTTTTTTCTCTAGCTCTACTCGCCCATGGATCTTCTGGTCCTTCCTCAACTCTAATACCAATTTGTTCGATAGGCAGAGGATTCAAACACACAATAACACAAGTATTTCACACATGAAATACAAACGATTTTTGGCTCTTCTATTAATCAACAAACTTCAATTTCACTCAATCACAATGAATACAATGAACCCCGTGAAGGGTATTTAACTTAAATTGCTTGACATGCACACACTCATCTATTACATAACTGAACTTGCTCAACTCTCACTTAACTCGCTCTCTAACTCACTTACCAAATATATCTATCACTCAACTCAACTAACTCACTTAACTGATTATCCAGAATAATGCATGTGGGAGGTAATTATATATTTTAACAATCTGGTGTTGCATTTCAAGAGTCGACGTTTCCATTGTTGGTTGGTTTAGTCTACATTTCCTGGCATCCAAATGTGGTGAGATTATATGAAGTACATTAGTTAGGATAGTGAAATTTTTATCTACAGTGACCAATTTTTGAAGTAGACAAGTTTATTTAACCGTTGGTTTGGCTCTACAAGAGGTTTTAGCGAGTAAGAAGAATATATACATTGTTCTTGAATTTCTCACAAGACGTGAAATGATGAACAAAATCATGAGTGTGACCTTCAATTGTGTCTACAAACCGTTAAGGTAATAAGATGCAATTTATGTTGTCATGTTGATGTGACTAACCATGCTCTTCCTTTCCAACATGTAGTCGTATAATGACAAAATAGAGGAAAGTGAAGCGATATGGTATTTCCAGCAAATTATTGATGTCGTAGGATATTGTCACAGTTTCCCCTGCCTCCCAACTCTCGCCCTCCACCCTTCGAAGCCCTCAACCCGGTGCCCTTCCACAGAGTCGGAGTAGCAGCAGGGGCAGTCCGAGTTGGTCATTGTCTTCCAGATTGTTAGAGGTTCTTGCTGAGAGCACTGCTTTTTTTGTTGTTGTAAGATTCACTGATATTTTGTGATTCAACTTGTGCCTTGCCAGGGTTTTATTTTTTTCTCTAAATTCATTTACACAAAAATTTAACCTGAATGTTTATGGTTGAATGAATCAAACGAAATCACAAAAAAAATTCTTCACCGGAAACCTCTCTCCGCTGCCCAAGCCTCGCAACACTTACCCTTGTGCGATTTTGTGGAATAACTAGAGATTATGGTGTACGGTAGTGAAAATATGAAGCGGATTAAGGAAAAATAGGATTTTTCTTCCAATATAGACAACGCAGCGCTCTCGATATTTCCTTTATGTGGAAATAAACCAAAATCTAAAACCTGAGAAATTTCTCCTCCCAACGCACATTTTTCTCTATCTACACTTATTTCAGGTAAAAATGAAAAGGGAGACCGAGAAGTTATAAGATCAGGCACAAGCTCACTGAGAAGGATAAGCTCATCTATGAGCTCCATGAGAAAATTACACTACTTGAATATGCATTGCAATAATCCAGTGAACACTTTGAGCAGGCACTCAATGAGCAGAGAAAACTTGCAAATGAGAGAAATGCATTAGCGTCAATTGTCAATAAGCTTAGTTGAGATGTGGCAAAGGTGGAAGCATTCAAGAAAAAAATTATGCATTCACTTCATGAGGATGATGAAACATCTCAATCTGAGGCGACCGAAAGCATGACAACCCCACTACTAGGATACACAAATCCGTTTGTCAGCCCATCATTAAGAGAATAGGGCAGTAATGATGGACTAGAAAATAAAGTTTGAAATGGAACCATAGAAACAATAAATTCAGTTTAAGAAGAAATTCGTGTAGATACTGATGCTTCAAGGCAGGTGGGCAGAGGTTTTCATTGACACCCTATCTCACACCACAACGTACTCCAACACAAACACCAAAGATGATATCTGCAGCTAGTTCACCCAAAAGATCAATTATGTTTGCAATAGGTTCACCAAAAAGATAATCTAATGTAGTGTCTCCAAGAGGAAATTTTGTGTTAGGATCTCCCATAAGGCATCCATATGAAGGTTGATTTTCATAAAATCATGCAATTGCACCAAATTCCCCTCCCCACATAAGAGCACTTCTAGTGCGTACTCCATGAGTGGATGGAAAGGAGTTCTTCCATCAAGCTAGGAGCCCAATGGAAAGATTTGGGACGGATTGTATTAATGCAGATGGGACTAGATGCAGCTACTAGATAATTTTTACAGAATATATACCTCTTTAGAAATGTTGAACACTGGAAATTCCTAGGTATTACTCTCTTCAAAGATTGATCAAATTTAATTTTAATGGTGTCTCCAAAGGAAACACTTGCCTAACAAGAATAAGACCATAGGTATGTAAGTGAAATGCAGGACATATAACTTGAATTTATTATTAATTATGCAAACATATAAAAAACAACCATGTTGAACTATCGACACTTATTTGTTGCTTTAAGGAATTTGTAAACCAATGATCTAAAATAATTATTTCTAGGAGACTCCAAATTGTTTACAATCATCTTAATGGAGAAAATCATAATTTTCATGAAAAATTGATACTCTGGTGTCAAGGAATCTGTAAACCAAAGTTCTATTAATTTTTAGGAGACTCGAAATTTCTTATAAATCATCTTAATGGAAAAAATTAGAATCCTTCATGAAAATTTGATTATTCATATGTCATGGATACAACTAGTTCTAGATACAATTGTGGAATATTGAAATCAGAATCCATGCTAGGTTTATAAAATATTGTGGAATTTAAAATCACTCATGTGAGAAGAAAAACCAATCATATTGTTGATTGGCTTGTTTAGCTCAGCATATTTCTGTTGATATCAGACTTGGGTTCCCTATAATTGAAGGCTTAAATTTGACATCCTATTGCAGAAACGCGAGAATGGGGAGCAAGTTCTTTTCTTTGTCATGCTTGTGGAAGCTGAAGAACGGGGAGAATGGAGGGGAGAAGGAATCCGATGTGATTATAGTTTCACCTCCTCATTATCCATCGATGCTGAGGTACCCCATCGAATCCACAGGGACTCGTCAAGGCAGTTGTTGGAGATTCGAAAGGCCCTCTTTAAGGTCTCTAGCATGCAGTGCTCTGCATGCGTTGCCTCCATTGAGAAGGTTGTCAAGTGACTCGAAGGTATTGAGGATGCCACCATATATTTCCTTCACAGCAAGCCCCAATTTGTCTACCATCCTTACTTTGTCGATGAAGAATCGATTAGGGAGGCAATTGAAGATGCGAGATTTAAAGCCACCTTAATAAAAGATGATGTTGATGAGAGATCTGCAATCAATGTATGTTGACTTCGCATAAAAGGAATGACGTGCACTTCTTTCTCAAACACTTTAGAATATGCCTTAGAGTTGTAATCACTTTGGCAACTGAAGAAGCAGAAATCAAATATGACCCTAAACATGTTAACTATAAACAGTTGATTGGTGCATTTATGACACCGATTTTGAAGCTATGTTGATTAGTATTGGGGAAGATAGGAATAAGGCTGAGCTATGAAAATAGGGAAGCATGATGGATTGGATAGGGTCCTTACTCCTGAAATTTGTCCCAATTTCTTCATATTTATATCAATTTGCTCCTGCACATGAGTTATAACATGATCGTTTGCACATCCTCTAGTAGATGGATTGGACAAGCTACCATGTCAGTCATCACCTATTCTAAATATTCAATGCCCTTCTTTTCCTTTCTTAGCCATGGGTATTATTCTCATCTACCATTTTTTTCTCATTCCCAGCTCCACTCTATTCTCAAATTTGCAGCACTCTGCTTTTCCCTCAAGTCCCAAATTCTTTGACCATAATAACATTGATAATATTTATTCTAATCAATTACGTACTCGCTCTTCCATACATATAGCAACAAGGAGGACCCATATGGGATTTTGGTTTCAGTTTCCATGCTTTCCAATTGCAATACTAAAGAGCTCAAGTTCAAAGGGAGCTTCTTCATAAGAAGGCCCTATCATGGCATTTGTAACTGAATGCAAATGGAGAAGACCACTACAACACAAATTGTGATAGATTATGAAATCAAAATATCATTTGATATACGATCACCTAATATCTAGAACATGAAGGCAACGTAGTATTCTCATCTACCATATTTTTCTCATTCCCAACTCCTCTCTATTCTTGAATCCACACCACTCTACTTTTCCCTTAGGTCCCAAATTATTTGACCATACTAACACTGATAATAGTAATTTTAATCAGTTCCCTACTCACTCTTTTATGCATACAGTAACAAGGATAACCCATATGGGCTTATGGTTTCATTCTACATGCTTTCCCATTTCAATACTGAAGAGCTTGAGTTCGAAGAGAGATTCTTTGTAAGAAGGCCTTATCACGGCCTCTATGACTGAATGCAAATGGGGAAGACCAATGCAACATAGATTGTGACAGATTGTGAGACCAAAAACATTGTTTGATATATGATCACTCAAGATCTGGAACATGAAGACAACGTGGCCATTGTTGGGATTGAAAATTCAATTGTGCACATCCCAAAAGACTTGTATTGAGGTTCTTTCCACATCAACTATTTGATTGACCCTTGAACTTCCATATCAGGTGCTTAACCTGCAACACCACCTCCTTGTCAGCTCTTACATCCAATATTAGCTACTTGGATCCCTCTGTGTGGCATTCAATCACAATGTAATGAGTCTTGCCACTTTCACCAAACTGTGTCGTTGTTTTATAATATCTCTTCCTAAACATATGCTCTCGTTTAGACATCAATGTCCTTGATTTTTTATTTTCTCAATTAAGTTAAGGATTATGCACATTTAATGATATCAATTTATGAGGGACTTAACATGAGTATTTATGAAGGGTGCTTAATTTTCACCTACCTTAATGAGGATTTATGTGCTGATATATCTTTTCAGTGTAAACATTTCTGTCAATAAAGATAGAAAATTTTACATGTGTAATATTCATCATCCTCAAAGGCATTGTTAATGAAGTTCATCATTCTTCTTATGCTCCACTGAAATATGGTCATTCTCTACAACATCAATCTCCATGAACATTATAAAATGAAAGGAAGGTTGCAGAATAGTTTCCCTTGCATACCGACATACATTAACATTGATCAATTAATACCAATGGATCTTGATAGGGGGGTTTCCTCATCCCCATCATGAAAAAATCTCATTGTAAAAGAGCATGCACCTTCGTTTCATGCATGTTTGGATAATCTATCCATCTCCTGTTTGTGCTCATGGAAAATTGATCACGTGATAAAATTTTATCTCTTAGAAACTATCCTCATTTTCCACGGCTAATAGAATTTTGTGGCACAGTCCTAAACTCCCTTGCCTTCTCTACCCCATTAATGATTCCATTACTAATTTTGACTCCCGATGGATGCTAATTTTATTTGTACCTTTAGGATTCTTCTCAGGCAATAGTCATGAGTATGGTATTAGGAGAATTTTAAGGTCTGAAATGGGCCTCCTAAGGAAATTATAAAATAATAGTGGAAATTATAAAATAATATTTGATTACATCATCAAATTTTAGAGGGAAAAAATAAAAAACTACTTTTTCAACTCGTATTTTCAACTTATCTCCCAAATTATTTACTCAAATTTTGAGCAGGAGTACTCATTGGATGCAAAATTTAATTCCTCATATAAGGAGTACCCATGTTGCATACTTTCGATGGACCCTGCTACACGAAAAATGAGAAATACATGAAAAACATGATTGCAATCATGTTTTTTCATGTATTTCTCATTTTTTGTGTAGCAGGGTCCATCGAAAGTATGCAACATGGGTACTCCTTCTATGAGGAATTAAATTTTTCATCCAACGAGTATTCCTGCTTGAAATTTGAGTAAAAACTTTGGGACATAAGTTGAAAATACAATTTGAAAAAGTATTTTTATTATTTTATTATTTTTTAAAATTTTTGCCCTTTAACTTAAAAAATGATGAATCATCCCCCATGGTTGACATAATCATCTTGAATCCTATTGGTCCTTATAAATTTTATTTTGGTTGTACATTTTTCTTAGGAGGCCCATTTTAGACCTCAAAATTCCCCTAATGTGGCTAAATTTTCTCTGCATAGTTATTGTGTGACTCCCAAGTTCACATTCAAATTCAACCTTATGGCTTTTGAATTGACTATAATTCCTTCTTCTCCACATATTTGTAGGTTTTAATTTGAGGCTTTGTCTAAAAAACCCATGTGGATTGTTGATGATGATCTTTAGCTCTCTTACATCCCTCCTTTTTGTTTTAGATTTTGTCCTCTCAAAGTTTTGGTATTTTCATTTTATTCTATAGTATGTGTTGAGAGGCCAAATTTTCTTCCCTTGGAATAGGCCTTTGTTCCAAGTAAGCCATAACACCCAAACCACAAAATTGTGGATGGGAATGGTTATCTCTCACATCTCTATTTTCCAGCCATGGCTTCAAACCTTCCTCCATGTTTACTCTAATTGTTAATCCTTTAACTGATGCTCATGCTTCTTTGGTTAACTGATAGTGGTTTAAGATGTTATCGACAGTTTCTGTACATTCTCTGAATATGTATCATCCCAATACCATACCGTGATTACCTTTCACTATTGTTTATCATTTTACTATTGCTCACATTTATTTCATTAAATGATAGTTGTTGAAGATTTTATTGACAATTTCTATACATTCTCTACATTGGTAGCATCCCAATACCCTGCCATGATTTCCTTTGAAGGAGAAGTTAGTAGTGGCACGAATATAACAATGTTTATATATATACATTCATTTAATTAACAATGTTGGTACACGTGCTTGCACACACACACTTTTGAGTAAATTAGCATCGTTACTTGAAAGTTTCCAAGGAGTGTTTCCATGTTCAAATGCTCTAAGAACTTTCTCATATTCTGTGAACGGTACCTTGGGGTTAATTCCACTAAAAAAAACATGTATGCCTTACTATAAGGGACTGAAGTGGATTCCACCTTGTGACCTTCTTGGCCAACACAGCTTTGGCATGGCAAGTCAAACCATTTGAACTGGCTCTTGGGTCTAACAATGTTGATATATATACAATATATATAATCTTATGTCTGTGTTGAAGGAGACTTTAGTGTCTTGGTTAGTGAAAATGACACTTTATTTCTTTAATATTGATTTGGGTAACATTTATTTAACCTATTGGCTTTTGTTCTTTGAAAAATACCCAAAAAAGTAAACGAAAATATGATTAGTCAGAAAATATCACACATATTGGTCTCAATAATTAAATAATCATGGATGAATATAGCTATCTCGAGATGTAGGAGAAAGTAGCACATCCATACTTTTTACCTGTGGACATGTTTCCTTAGCAAGAAAAAACCAAATTGGAGACTACTTCGTGTGGATATGTCTCCTTAACCATAAACCGAATTGGATATTGTTCCTATAACAACCCAACACTATTTCATAGTGTTTCCAAATCATAACCCGAAAGAAAGATTTTTTAATGAAAAGAAAGGTCTTTCTCTACCATTGTAAATTTTCATATTTAATATCAATGTAGCAGTGGCCAAACTTGGTCAATGTAACCAAAGGATTAAAGATATAAAAAAAGGGAAGAGTGCCTAACATGAATTTAGAAAGTGGGAAGTACAAGACTTGGCTTGAGAAGAAATTGGAGCAACAAATCCTAACTTTTATATCTTCCAATATGAGAACATAATGGTAAAAATTGTCCTTTTTTTTAATTAGAAACATTTTATGGTAAATAGCACTCGTACCTTCTTTCACCAAAAAACAACTTACCATTTTATTTTAACTATTAGTTTTGGCTTGACCATAAGATATGACAATATTAAAAAATTTAAGAGCATTAAACTTTTCCAAAGGAAAGAAATGATTAGAGCCTCCTTTCCATCTAAAAATATTAAGTAAACCCTAATAATGATAATTTAAGTAAATATTATGCTTGCAGCTCTAGTGCGTTGATCTAATTTTTTTTCCCCATAAACCATACATGGGAAACCCTCATACACTTCACCACCATTCATAGTTGGTAACTAAGGTAAACTGTTGGTGCCCAAGTTCCAAACACCTAACCCTAAGGGTAGTAAGAGAGTTGAATTGGTGACCTCCCCAATAGGGGGAGGGATATCATGTCTGTCTCATGAAAAATTGAGCTAACCCTTGCGGTTAGGCTTGATCTAATTATGTGATAAAGAAGTATTTTTTTCTAATAACTATTTCTCAAGCCTCTAATGAGGGCGTTAAGGATCATGCATAAAGAAGTATTTTTTTATACTACCTACTAACTAGTTCTTGATCAATATCTATAGTTTTGGAGGATATAGTTAGCAAAGCACTATGATTATGCATGAAAGAGAGGTTTTTCTCTCATGGAAATGTTTTATTTGTAAATTGCATCCCAATCATTTCGCTTGTAGGTAATATTGTAAATTTTCCTTGAAGATTTTTACCATCGCAACTTCAATCGTTCTCTAGATTACACAGAAAGTAAATTTATCTTTTTAGTTGTTCAAAAGATGGCCATCTCGACTTCTAATAGGGTAATTTTTCAAAATCTTACTACAATTAACCCTTTCGAACAATTATTAATTTTTTTTTTTATATTTAACACTTTCCATTTTCCTTAGGGATTCTAATTGTGGGTTTATGGTTGGATTTCACTCAAAAATATGGCATCCTCCTTTATTCATTTCAAGGTATTTAAATTTCTAAAAGAAAATTCCTTATGGCATAGTTTCCATTCCTCTTTCTAGTTCTTAAGAGGGTTTATACATAAACTGATCCCATATCGTTCCTTGGTGTAGGTATTTCTGTGAGGGTTTGGATACATGCATACTAATATTATGTAGAAGAACCAAACTACTTCTCGAAATTCCTCTCTCTCTCTTAAACATAGGTTCTCATACCATCTTTAAAACTCTTAACAGGACCTACTTCAAGTTATTTTAAATAATTATTTAAGTTTTGGGGATTCAAAAATGAATTTAATCAGGGAATGCCCATTTTCATTTTAAATTTTGTTTTAATAATTCTCTCTAATTTTTAGATTGATGATCTATATCCCACATTGTGGCCCAAAAAAACATAGCCGCTCATACCCTTATAGAAGATGACCTTCCACAGGCGCTTACGGATGATAGGTGCCCTACTAAGGGCCTTGAGGAATATGGTGACTGGACCATTGATTTAAGAAAACTCAACATGGGTGCTCCTTTTGCACAGGGGGCATTTGGTAAAAATTTTAAAGGCACCTAAAATTGTGAGGGTGTTGCAATGAATATCCTTGAGAGACCAGAGTATAATAGAGAAAGCCCAAATATTGGAGCACCAATTCACACAGGAAGTCTAGGATGTTGGCCACTGAGGTATGAGAAATTGTTGGGATTCATAGGGGGTTGTAAGAAACCTATGGTTTGGTGTATTGGAGTATTCCAAGGGGGTTCTGTGAGGCAATCTCTGGAAAAGAGACAGAATCGTTTAGTGTATTTAAAATTAGCATGAGACAGAATTTTCCAGTGCCTTTAAAATTAGTAGTGAAGCAGACATTAGATGTGCCAAGGGGCATGGAGTATCTGCATAGTATTGGGTTTATTCACAAGGATCTTAAGTCTGGTAATTTATCTATTTTTGGGTTGCTAGAATTGAAGTGAAAACGAAGGTCATGACTCAAGAAACTGGGATGTACCGCTAGGAGGGTAAAATAATTTTGAGGTGTTTGGGTTGTAGTGGAAAGTAGGCTGACTGTATCATTTACGCATTGTATGGAAAATTCACCGAATTTCATATTTCTATCAAATTTATGCATAGTTAAGGAAATACGACTTAATCATGCTACTATGTCATATCCATGCACTTGTCATTTTGATAGAATGGTTAGTTCGATGGTACAAAGTAGTATGCATAATCTTTGATCACAGGTTTTGAATGGTTATATTGAGATGATAAAGTGACATATGATCTTTGGTTTTTGCAAGCTCAAAATACTACAAGCAATAATGCGTAAATTATTTCCTTTCACATTACCTCTCGTTGAAATTTCTAGTATTATTCCCTTGGGTTCAAATACATTGGGGTTTTAGTATTAATCCCTTGGATTTATTAATCTAAGGGTTCAACCATGTTCGATCATGTTCCAACATCGCATTATGACAAATATTGTCCCAATATGAAAATCAATCATGGTCAACCATGCTTATTTAAGGGTTTATAATATTTATCTTAGGTTTTATATACCTTGGGTTTATATTATTCCCATGGGTTTAATATTATCCCCTTGGGCTCGTAATACCTTGGGGTTTGAGTATTAATCCATTGGGTTTATAATATCAATCCCTTGGGTTCATTAATCTAAGGGTTAATATTCTTAGGGTTTAATATCATTCCCTTGGGTTTATCATTCCCTTAGGTTTATAATATCAATCCCCTGGGTTTATTAATCTAAGGGTTCATATTCCTAGGGTTTAGTAGCATACCATGGTTTATTATTATTTTCTTGGGTTTATAATCCCTTGGGTTTTTAGTATTAATATATTGGGTTTATTTAACCCTTGGGTCTCAATATGAAAATCAACCATGGTCAACCATTTTTATTTAAGGGTTTATAATATTCAAAGGTTCAACCATGGTCTAACGTCGCATTGTGACAAATATGGTCTCAATATGAAAATAAACAATGGTCAACCATGGTAAAATATCTCATTTTCACAAAGATTGTATCGATATGAAAATCAATCATGGTCAACCATGGTTCAATGTCGGATTGTGACAAGGATTTTCTCAATATGAAAATTAACCATGGTCAACCATGCTTATTTTAGGGTTTATAATATTTACCTTATGGTTTATATACCTTGGATTTACAATATTAATGGCTTGGATTTAATAGTATCCCCTTGTACCTTGGGGTTTTATAAATATAAGGGTTCAACCATGATCAAGCATGGTCCAACGTCGCATTGTAACAAGGATTGTCTCAATATGAAAATCAACCATGGTCGATCATGGTCCAACGTCGCATTGTGACAAGGATTGTCTGAATATGAAAGTCAACCATGGTCAACCATGTCTCAATATCAATCCCTTGGGTTTATTAATCTAAGGTTTAATATTCCTATGGTTTAATATTATTCCCTTATGTTTAATATTATTCTCTTGGGTTTATAATCCCTTGGGTTTTTAGTATTAATCGTTTGGGTTTATAATATCATTCATGGTAAAAAATGGTCAATCATGGTCAATGATGGCCAACCATGGTCAATCATGGTTAACCATGGTCAATCATGGTCAACCATGGTCCAACATCGCATTATGACAAAGATTGTCTCGATATGAAAAACAAACATGGCCAAACATGGAATAGCATCGCATTATGAAAAATATTGTCTCAATATGAAAATCAATCATGGTCAATCATGGTTCGACGTCACATTGTGACAAGGATTGTCTCAATATGAAAATCAACCATGGTCGACCATGGTCAACCATGCTTATTTTAAGGTTTATAATATTGATCTTAGGGTTTATATACCTTGGCTTTATAATAATAATGCCTTGGGTTTAATATTATTCCCTTGGGTGTATAATATCAATCCCTTGGGTTCATTAATCTAAGGGTTCAACCATGGTCAAGCATGATCCAACGTCGCATTGTGACAAAAATTTTCTTAATATGAAAATCAACCATGGTAAACCATGTTTATTTAAGGGTTTATAATATTTATTGTATGGTTTATAAACCTTGAATTTGTATTATTCCCTTGGGTTTATTATTATTTTGTTGGGTTCAACCACGGTCGAACATGGTCCAACGTCGCATTATGACAAAGATTGTCTCAATATGAAAATCAACGATGGTTAACCATGGTAAAACATCACTTTGTGACAAATTTGTCTCAATATGAAAATCAATCATGGTTAACCATGGTCCAACATCGCATTGTGACAAGGATTGTCTCAATATTAAAATCAACCATGGTTAACCATGTTTATTTTAGGGTTTATCATATTTATCTTAGGATTTATATACCTTGGCTCTATAATAGTAATGCCTTAGGTTTAATATTATTCCCTCAGGTTCATAATACTTTGAGGTTTTAGTATTAATCCCTTGCCTTTATAATATCAATCCCTCGGGTTTATTACAATAAGGGTTCAACCATGGTCGAGCATGGTCCAACATCGCATTGCGACAAGGATTGTCTCAATATTAAAATCAACCATATTGTCTCAATATTAAAATCAACCATGGTCAACCATGTCTCAATATCAATATTTTTGATTTATTAATCTACATATTCATATTCCTAGGGTTCAATGTTATTCCCTTGGGTTTTAGTATTAATCCCTAGGGTTTATCATATCAATCATGGTAATTCATGGTCAATCATGGTAAACCATGGTTAATCATGCTCAACACATTCAACCATGTTATATAAAATCAATCATGGTCAATCATGGTCCAACGTCGCATTGCGACAAAGATTTTCTCAATATGAAAAACAAACATGGTCAACCATGGTTCAACGTCGCATTGTGACAAAGATTGTCTTGATATGAAAATCAATCATGTTTATTTTAGGGTTTATAATATTTATCTTAGGGTTTATATACCTTGGCTTTATAATATTAATACATTAAGTTTAGTATTTTTCCCTTCAGTTCATAATACCTTTGGGTTTTAGTATAGATCTCTTAGATTTGTAATACCAATCCCTTGATTTTTGTAATAATAATAAGTTTATTATTATTATTTATGAATGAATTAATAAACAATAATTAATATATATATTATAAAAGAAAATCAAACTTATTTAATAAATAATAATAATAATAATAATAATAATTAGTTTATTATTATTATTATTATTATTATTTATTATTAACAAATAATTATTTATTAATTAATTAATAATGTATTATTAATTAATTAAATACCAACATAGATCCATCTTAATTCTGGTTCTACAAAGTGTCGAGAGAGATCAAATCTCTTTGAAATGCAAAGCCCTTTTTAGTGGGAAAATAGATTTGATTCATCTCGGTGCTTGGTAGATCCAAAGTTAAGATGGATCTAGGCTGGTTTAATTTTTCCCTTTAAATAGGCCATAGTCCACATGAATACAATGGGTTTTCAATACTAAGGGTCAATATCATGGGCCATTTTTATTTTTATTTTATTTTTTATAGGGTTATTTTTATTTCATTGTTTTTATTTTTTATTTTTATTTATTTTTATTTTATTTTGACCAAGTTAAAATGTTTACATTATATTACATTATTTTTTTATTTAATTTAATTTAATTTTTAAGTTTTTATAATTTGATTTAATCAAAATGTTAAACATTACATTACAATATTACTACCATATTGGGTTGGAGAGGGCCTCTCAGCATAGTTAATTAATTTTTGATTAATTATTATTTATTATTTATTAGTTAATTAATTATTAACAATAATTTATATAAATGTACTATAATTTACTATTCTACTAATATAATAATTATAATAATTTTATTAAAATAATTATTTTTGTAATATTATTATGTATTTTTATTATTATGTATTTATCAATATGAATATTAATATTACTATTAATATAAAATTTATACCATTAAAATTTATTAGAGTTTTTCAACCATTAATGTATTTATTAATGTATTTGTACATATAATCACATTTATTAATGTGATTGTATATGCAATTGATATATATATATATATATATATATATTAACTACATCTACCAATATAATTGTGTTACTCAGAATATTTTCCAATGTCTATAAATATTGCACATTGAGAAGAAATCCAAATATGGCATCCCAATAGAACGAATCGAATCAGAGAGAAGGAACCTCATAAACAAATTTACACGTGTAGAAGTTTGAAGCCGGCCTCGCTTAGGAAAAGTATATTTGGTGACCTATCAACCAAATCACGATACACCTTCACTATAGTCACCAATTTTACAAAACATTCTATAATTTTAAAATAAACAAATAAATATAAATTATCGAATGACAACGAAACGTCCAAACACAGATACGTTTCTCTATTTAAATTTGGCGCCCCTCCATCAACATTTGGCTAAAAGTTGTCTTCCCATCACACTTATTTAATTCCAGACAGACGATATATACTTTAATGCTCCGTATAGAAGAAAATTCAACAGCGAAATTTCTCGATATCATCAATGTGTATTAATTAGTTCAATATTGTACCAGTATCGAAGCACTTGGTACCCTGGAATTCTGCAGTGGTTTTTTCGATACTTTTCAAATCTGGAAAGATGGCAATTGAGAACAATCGAGTAGTCTTCTGTGTGACTTTTTGAAGGGTTTTATGGTGGCTTTTTCTGGTGTAATTTCTCTAAAATTTGGCAGGAATTTATTGAAAAGAGAAATTTGATTGCTAACCTTGCACAATGGAAGTGCCCTAGGGGTTTTTGAGGGTGCTGAATCCATATATAGAATCAAAAAACCAGATTAAATAAAAAAACTAAGATTTTACCTCAAATTTTTTCACCGGATTCCGGCACCTGAAACTCCAAAAAGTCGCACTAAAGACAACTCCGAGAACAATACCCTAATGACATTTTCATAACACTGCACATAGTCAACAAGAGACCTGGATTCACCATGCAGATAGAATGAAGTATTTGGATCAATGGTAAGGCGCTGAATTTTCCCCTGACTTTGATAGCATGGTTTTAGGTGACACCACCATTATTTAAATTGTATTTTTGATATAAAAATGTATTTATATAAATTTAACAACTTAAAATTCATATTTTATTAATTTTATTTATTATAAATAAATAATTTTAAATTATCACTTTTAAATTAATATAATTTTAAAAATATAAATATTTTTTTAAGCTAAAATTATAATAAAAAATATAAATACTTTTTTAAAGCCAAAATAAGAATTTGGAATATAGTAACTATATCGTAGTAAATAATATAGACTAGTTTAAACAAAAAGAGACCTCTATTAAAACCATGAATGCAAAATGTTGGTTATAGATAAATTGTACACTAGATTACAAGAAAATAATAATTTTTCAAAAAACTCTCATTTCAATATAGAGTATTGGATCATTTAGAATTGCTACCAAGAGATGATGAGGGTTGGTTGAAGTGTTGATCAAAGAGAGATCTAATGTTGTTGTGGAACTCTAAACGTTGTTTTTCTAGATTATGTTTGGAATATCCTCCATTTTTTTTATCTTTTGATTTCTCGATTGGAGTACGATGTTCAATCAAGATTTCCATTGAAGTTGTTAAAATAGATGCCATCATGTTTTAATTGAATTAAAGGGAAAGTATCTCTTCTTGTAATTTTTACAGTTGTTCTTGTTTTGAAGCAAAATCCAACTTCATGATTGAGAAAGTGATGCCAAAAATGCCTAATCAATTCCTTTGCAAAGCTTATTTAAATCATTGCCAACACCACGCAAAAATAGACCCCTTCAACAAATTAAAGATGTTGGAACCCAAACAAACTTCAAATTTACAAACAAAATTTTGATATTGCAATTGTGTCACGTCACCTCACCCCAAATTCCTATTAACCCCAATCAATTTGAAATAACCTAACCCGAGACCTTAGTGCAATTTCCTACTATCATAAACCCATATAACAAGAGCATAAAAACAAAGAAAATAGCACAAATAAAAATAGACATAAGCAAGTTGTCACTAAGAAATACACCCTCAAAAGCAGAGCAAGCCATGGATGAGGGATATTCCAAGCCTGCCAACATGCATGAAGAGAATAATTCCTTACAATCTATGGAATCCCAAGAGAAACAAGTCTAGTGTTGAACAAGCCCAAAGTGAAAATCCAGATGATGCTCCCTAAGGAGCAAAGTGTGATAAAAAAACAACACCCACTCATATTTATCATGAGAAAAGCCTCACAACTCACACCTTCCTAATTTTCTTTCATAGTTGATAGGCCTTCGTACCACAAAAATCATGACAAATAGAGACACTTCCATATCCAGTTTTAATATTCCCTACGACACACGTTGTTGAACAAATGTAATCTGCAGTAGAGTTGCCACATAAGGACTTGAAGAGTTTCCATGCACTCAAATCATTTTTACATATATTTCAAGGGTATTTAAAGGCATATATGTGTCCCCTTAAACTTGGAAGTGTGGCATTTGTTTAGGCTGAGAACCATGCAAGAGATTTTAAAAGGCTCATTTGAGTTTGGGGTTTTATGGTTCTTCCGTCACCCTTGTCATTGATACAATGCTTATAAGTTACGGGGTAATTATGCACATGAGCATGAGCTTAAGGTAAAGCGCCTTTGAAATCATCCTCCATGCTAGGAATGACATGCATTTGGAAACTCGGTTAACTCTAAAGTCAAGTTGTGGAAAGAAGAAGGAAAATTCTCGTTTCTCATTGCCTATTTCAACCCTAAGTTTCTATGTCTTGGATCACAATACGTGTGTATTGTATTGATTTAACTTCAATTTGCGTATTTATTTGGCTCACTTTGCATATCTTACTATGCTCCTTTGTAATATTCCAAATAGGAAATAGACAGTATTATAAAGAAACATATACACATAACTACAAAAAATAGAGAGACATCATAAAGACACTACAAAATATCGAGAAACGTTGAGCCATTTTAATATAATCTGAAGGATAACAATGGGTACAAAGGTGATCAGAATGATGGCACCTTGGCTTGCTCTAGGAAAGCTGGAAATACTCTCAGAATCCCTCAAGGAATGGTTGCTCTGCCTTTGACTGCGTAACCCCCGATGCTGCTGCTGTTACTACTACCGGAACTGTTGCTGTTGCTGGAATGGAGTTGTTGTTTGGGGTTGTTCCCCTGCTCATAAAAATATGAAGCTTCCTAGGAACATCACACACTCCAGGTGAGTACTTTGGCCCTGAACTGATACACTGCAAATGGTGGCCTCCTCCTACTACAAAAGATGATTTGTGAAGGGTTGATCCCTTCACAACACTCCTGGGCTGAAACCCTTGATCTTCCCTCTCTCTCGATGCTGCCTCCTCCCAATACTGCGTAATCTCTGAAGGTGATTGCGTTACCTTAGTGACTGTGTGCTCTTGGCTGAAGGATGTTGTGAGCTCTACTCTAGAAAAAAATGGTGGATCTCCTCACCTGAGCGGGCACTCGAAGTCCCCAGAGGCTGAGGTTGGGATCTCTGCTCGGAGACACCCGCATGTTGAACAATGCTTGCAGACTTCACTAAAATGTGTAAGCGTGCTCAATGTCAGAAGACACAAATCATAAGATGCATAATCGAATCCTAGAATGAGGACCCTCTTCCCCTTTTTATGCTTTGAGAGCCTTGCTCTCATCCAGGCCCCACCAAACTGGGATGTCCCTCTTGGCCCACGATGTCCCTCTCTCACTGTGCTATCATGGGCCCACGTGGCCCACATTTCCACTTCACCCTCCTAGGCCCCACACTGTCAAGTAAATATGTGCTCAAGTGACTTTAGGAAAGTGCTTCTAATCTAATGTTTTATTCATGGGTCCCCTCACCCCTTTATTTCCTGTCAAACTTAGGAAAAGAAATTTTTTATCAAAATTAATATCCCAATTAGCTTACTGCTAATTTCGAGATATTATATTCCTCCCCTCCAAAATGTTGCTTGTCCTCAAGCAACTGCAAGGATAGAATTGGAGAGCCTCCTCTCATCCTCCTATAGCATCCTCATATGATAAGTTCCTCCAATGAACAAGATGCTCTTTGATCAATATGTCCCCAAGTTGCTCCTCCTAAGTGTGTACGTAAGCCTTTGGTGATAAATCCAAATGGCTCTCATCATGAAAAGGTGGGATCTCCATGGAGGCAACTATATGTTGTATAGAGGCCTTCTTGAGGCATGGAATTAGAAAAATATTGGGATCCTTCATTCCCATGTGAATCTCCGATCCCCAAGCTATCATCCATACAAAATGAATCACCCTCCAGAATGGTAATTCATAGAAAAATACCTCCCTAAATTCTCATGAGAGGCACCTCCCAAGTGCTCGCGTTAACCATATGGCTCACCTCATATGGAAATAAGAGGTCAAATGTAGCAATCATGGATTGTCCAATGTTCTCCTTGAAGTATGAGGCATATGAAATGTGGATAATCTCTTCTCTAATGGGCACACCCAATCCATGTATCATCTCTCCAATCATGCCCACAACAATGATAAGGACATCATCAACATATGGGATCATAATCAGAGTCATACTAGTTTCCATGTGTAATACCGGAGAAGAACAGTGGTCCCTCAAGTGCAACCAGCGCATTTTGACTCCTAACTACATCATAATATGGCATGATGAGTGGTTTCCCAACCACTTGCTTGCTACCCCAATCTTTTCACATTCTTGGAGAGGGTGCATGATGTGGGGTGAAAATTGAGCACACCCTAAATAAGACATAATCTCCCCAAAATCTCCTAGGGAGTGGACATCATCATCACTACTTATGGCCCCAAGTAAACCATGAAGTCTATAAGAAAGAGTGCCCCTCCTTGGAGCAATGGCCTGCACATGAATGGTAAGGAAATACAAATACACAATAAGTGAATCATGATGTACAGAAATACAACCTTTACCATGTACTTTGTTCAAGCTAGTGAAGTGGCTCCTAGATGGGCCTCTTCTCATTCCCAATGAGAAAGGAATTGGTTGTGATAACTCTACCAAAGATTTACATCTCTCCTCAACCTCCAAACAATCTGTGCATCTCCTTATATGAAGGTGCATCTCTCCTTTGAATCCTTCCCAAATGAATCCCTCCAGGATAGTAAGATATGCTCTTATAAAACCAGTGGGGCTGGAAAGAAAACCTTCATATGCTGCATGTATTAGCTTCTCCTTGAGCTTAGAGGCTCTAGTCAAGAAGATCCTACTCTGAAAATAGATGACCCCATCTCTCACTGAATTTCTCTCATCTGATAACTGGCCATCAAGAATCCTACATGGAAAGAGATCCTTGGAGTATTCCACCAACAATTGGGATCTCTAATAAGGATCAATACTCAATAATGATAGCGATGCTGATCTAATGTAGAACCCCTGTCATGTTGCTGCCCTCTTCTTTAACATCTCCCACGCCAAAGTCGTACACCGGGATGTTGCAATCTTGCCTCTGCTGCTCCTCCTACAATGCTCATGCTCTAGTGAAGGTTGAATTTTTTGGAGGCTAGCCTTCCATGGGAAGCTATCACCCATCAAAAAATTTATGATTTTGTCCAATGTAAGCATGAGTGGTCACCAACCTCTTCCATGTGTGGGAGATCCCTCCCTATGGGGAAGTATCTTTTGTTTCTCTAAAGCCATGGAGTGGTCTCCTTGCACCATGATGGTGCCATCCATCCTTGAAACATCTTTTCTCAG